>VZTE01006591.1:204691-271978 GCA_013397775.1 Eulacestoma nigropectus
TAATTTCTAGTTATTTTTTGAGGACCAGTCAACCTACAGAAGAGCATCTGCTGGACCCTGTGTGAAGAAGCAGACATGTGGAAGCCTTGCAAATGTAAAAGCCAGGAGTGGGTCGGGCCCCAGATGGTGAGTGTTTGCTCTTAACAAGGAGAGTCTTTCTCCTCCAAAAGAAGGGAGGTAGCACCCTCTAGCACTGAGCCTTTGCTACCACTCCAATGACAGGCACTGCCAAACATAAATCAGAGTGATAACAGCCTCTACTGGGGATTCAGACCCACATTTTCCTGCATGGAAGATAAAATCTTTTCTGGTTCTTAATTCAATCACATACCCAACTGGCAATCTTGCATATCAAAATGGGAATCCTGGGAGGCTGCTGGAATATGCAGATCAACAGAAGCTAATTAGCATTTACTTGCAGCCATCCTTAACTGATTGGCAGCACAGCTGTGGGGACCAAGCAGAACATGCTGAGTTGCATATTTGTATGGCCACCTGCCATTTGGTGGGATCCAAAATAGTGTAAACTACCACTTCACAATAACTCAGTGACCTTAGTTTTGAAGTAATATTGAACAGACATATTTGGCTAAGTGTATAATTAGTGCTTATTTCACCTGACACGCAGTTCAACAATAGGCTGTGCAGCAGTACCTTCCTAATTCGACATGTTGATGTCTTAATTGAGATTGACAACTTGTTAGAGAGGTACTGCATTTCCAACGCAGGCTGAGATCCACCCATCATCACCAACTTCCCTGAGCATATGAAACAATGTGCTTTCATGCCTCAAAACATATTCCAGCTACTCAGATCTGAACAATCAAACACGAGGGGAGCTCACTGATGAAAGGAACAGGTCCAGTTCTCACAGGGACTCTATGTGAGTAATTTTATTGCTTTGCTCATGGTATGTAGTGGAGTGGGGTATGACCCAGAAAATAAAAACGTCAGGAAGCCTAACAAAAAAAAAAAAAAAAGGGAGAAAGCATGTTTAGGCAGAAGGAATATCAGCATTGGAGGCCAGCTCACACAATGGTGGTGAAATGAAAATGAATGAAAGCTGTACCAAGGATTTACTGTAAAACACTGAGAAGAGAATGGTGCCTCCCAAGGTCAAGCAAGCAAAGATCTGTAGCTTCATTCCCTCATCACCCTAATCTGGAAATCTGGATTACCTGAATGTTGGGATACCTCTGGTTCCAGGCAAAAATATCTGAAACAGATCAAATTTGTGTATCCATTGCAAACTAAATATAAATTACCTCTGTCAATTGGCATGTTTTCTCAGGGTGCCTGGACTGGCTTGTAGCAACAAGAAATTTGATTCTGTTTCAGACTGCATGCCAGAAAATTAAATATAAATGTATATATATATATAATGTGCATTTGATAAGTGATAAGAAAAGTGTATCTAGGATTGCTGATACGGTGAAATGTAATGAAATATATAGGCAGTGCTATAATAGTGGAAGAGGCAGGACTATAATGACAGTTCAGAATGGAGTTCTTGGTTATGCATTTCCAAAACGGGACCACAGCCTGTGGAAAAGTAAGTCCCTTCAATCAAAACTATGTCCTCATTATTCCCATGTCACATATGGACAGGAGCAAGGCCTGGAGTTCATCTGCTGTTCTTTACCTGAGGAAGAGCTATAAAAAAGTCCTGCTATGCCATTCTTGGTGTCCTGGGGATAATTATATTCAGAGATACTCTGGAGGCACACAACCACAAGGCATTTTGTGTTATTAAAGCCCACACATTTAAGCACATTCCTGATAATGCAGGTGAAGAAGTGGCCAAGTTCAGAACCCTCCTCTCTGTACCCCCATGAACCACGTGCACTATGGATGGACAGAGCCCACCAGGCCAGTAAGTCCAGGTGAGCTGCCTCTGCGGAAGCAATTCCAATAATTGCTTGATGCATGTTCTTTGCCACATTCTTCATCACTGAACGTTGCAGCAGCTCTGTTCTTGAGCCCTGATATGAAGGTTTTGCACACATAGCCCCAGAATTGCCTTGGCTCTCTTTCTGTAGACACACTAAATCAAACCATCTGCTTCATTCAGCTACTGAAAGAGAAAAATCTCAACCTGACTACTAAAAAATCCTGCCAGATAAGTAAATACTTCTGAGCTAAGGTTTTGTAGGCAATTTATCTCTATTGCAATGAATTTTGCAATATGTAGTAAATACTGCAAGGTGTTGTAGATGTAGCCTCCGGGCCCAAAGGCAACTGAAGGCAACAGAAATTCTCCTGTTGTCTTGGATGTGCTCCAACCACTGACAATTATAATGAAATTTTGTCGTTCTCTTTCTGGACATAAACAGGGACACCTTCAAGTTAGGGAGGTCATATTTGTCAAGGATCTTACTCCTGCCCAGACAGACGTTGATTTTTCAGAAAGTTACTTGGACGGTGTTTTGTGAGGATCTGAGCAGGATTTGTAGCTGGTTGAATGTAGAGTGGAAGAGGCGTCGGAGTTTCAGCTGATGGGCAACTTGACAGCCCGTTGAGCAGATTGCTGCAGCTCTGGGCTCTGTGTACGCATGGAAAGCCAGGAGCATTGGCTCCTGAGTACCGAGACTCCCATTCATCTGGGACTGTCTCTGTATTATGCAACCAAGTGGAATTTTAATTGGAGACTTATCCAAATTGCCTGATAATTTTTCAAACCTTCTAGGTCTCCTTCATTTTCTTCCAAATCAGAATGAAAACAAACTCCAAAATACTAAAATAATTCCTGTGCCAGAATTCCATATCGTCATCCAAGTCTGCTTCTAAATTTGTGTCACAATAGGGTTTGGGACTGAGCTGTGTCATATTGCATCATGCTGTGGGAATGACAGCCTGACATTGTTCATGCTCATCACACTGCCTTTTATGTATAAAGATGATTGTAGCTCATCTCCACGTGTTCCTGGGGAATGCACTGACCATGTGCTGTGTAACCCAGCCAGTGCTGTGTGTTGCTTCTCTCACATTTTCACCAGAGCATGGCAGTTGTACCATGACTGCTCCACCACCTTTCCAGTGAAACTGGCTCTCACTTAGGGAACTCAAGAGCTAAAGAAGCCTAAATATGACAAAAAGCTACTGGACCCTGCAGAAGATAGGCTGGGGAATACTTTCTGCCATCCCTGAAGTTGGAGAGGGTGACCCTGCTAGCATTATAGAAAATTATATGCATCTTGGCTTTCTGCTAGTGAAGAAAACCACTCTACCTGTTGAGAAGCACATTCTGGAATTTCACTTAGTGGAAATGTCCATCTCTCACATCCAAGTGAGATTTCATAAGCAGCAGGGCAGTTCATCCATCAGGCAGGCTTTGGGACACCCTTTCATTAGGATTTGTCCTGATTTGTGGTGCTGATTTAATACTTAATTGGAGCACTCCAGTTTGAAGCCTGTGCTGCAAGCAGCAGTGAGATGCAGTCCTTGCTAAAGACTTTTGCTTCTTTTCCACTATGCAAAATAACAAAAAAGACTAATCTTAAAACTGCTCTTAATGAGTATAACCAAAATATTAACAGTAGTAAACAAGAATACATTTGCTCATAACTTGTCATATCAGTGTAATAAATTAAGCCAGAAACACATTAACATTTGACAGCTTAAACAATGCAGGAAAAAATACAAACCTCACAGGGACTATGTGAAGCATGTTGGCAGTTTAACAGGCATTTTGAGATGTAGATACATATATCAACCTTTCTGAATTTAGTCTTGATAACTCCTTTTCCTCTGTGTGCCAAAACACTGCCGTGTGAAGACTAATGAGTTCCAGATTTGTTTATCTTTGGTGGCTAAGGCAGATTCATGAGCCCCCTGAACCTATTTTACAGCAGCCCTGTGATACCAGTGTGCAACACCAGAGGCAGAAACGTCTCTTTTATGCTGATGGATATATAAGATCTCCTAAGAAAGATGTGCTTGGCCATCTGACACAAGAGATCATGTCAGATGTGCTCTGGATGATCTATATGAGTGAATTGTCCTGCTTGTTATCTTTCATATGTGTTTTATGTTTATGTTCAGAGGTGTAATAACAAACGCTCGGAATAAATCTTGCATATGAAATAGGGATTATTATGCCTTACAGCAAGGCTTCGTGTCCTACACTCACCAGATTTTTGTATGGGTGATTGTGTTTCCCAAAATTCTTCATGTTTATATTGTGAGAGCTCTCAAATAAACATCATAGATCAGGAAGACCTTCAGCCACCTAAGTGATACCTCTTCCTTTTGTTTTTCCCCCATCTGAGTTCTACTGACTTGTTTGGCTCTTTAGTATTTTAGGGCTTTATTAGTCAGGGATTTTTGGTGTTTCAATGTTTGCCTTTGTTAAGACATGTGGCCATAACTGGTGAAGAGAAGGGCTGGGTTAATAATTGGACTCGATGATCTGAGAGGTCTTTTCCAGCCTTAATGTTTCTGTGATTATGCATCTCTATTGAAATTAACATACAACATTTTGAGTAGTCTTTTGTGAAAGCAGAGCAGAGCATTTGCCTGCTGAAAGACCAAGCTGGTGATTTCTCTGTGGACTAATCTCTGCTCAGATCTGAAGAAAGAGGATGGTTTTGACCTCTCGCCCTCCCCCACCCCCACCCCAAACCCATGGCTGGTTTTTATCTTTGGACAGGACAAAGGTGGTGCAAAGGCACCTGGAACAACTTGAAGAAAAGAACATCCCTGGAGGACACTGGTCACTATAGTGGATGTGCCCTTCCTGCCGTGGGTGTGGCCAGGGACACAAAGGACAGCCAAGGCACGAGCCCAGGGATAGCTGTGGGTATCACACAGCAAGTTAAAACAACTCTGATGAACACTTCACTTTCTGCCTCCAGATTTCTTATTCATTATTAGCAGTGTAGCAGAGGATCTAATGTACCCTTACCATAGTTACGGTCCAAAAATAACGTTTTTTCCTCGAATTTGAATGTGGTGTACATGTTTAAGTAACTTTGCTGTTGATTTTTTTCCTGTTTTAACAGATGTATTTTGACTAACTACTTCTGCAGAGCAATTCCTTCTTTAGCAGAGACTGCTCTGTATCCTCCTCTTTCTTGGAAGTAATATTTTTTCAGTATTTTTAACTGGTGGAGCCAGGTCATATGTATTAAATAAGAAGAAAAGTTGCTAATGAATCCTCCATTCCTCTCAATTCTGATTTGAAAATGATAAAATCCAAATGCAGCCAGAACCACAGTAGACTTTCTGTGCAAGTATGATGGTACATAGCTGAGTCCCATGGAGGTGCACTGCATGCAGATGCTTGTACTGTGTGATTTTGGAAGGAAGAGAGAAGACAGATTTGTTAGGAAAACTGCTTTCTGTATAGGGAATATTTTTGGGGTTATTTGTAAGAGAAGCTCACTTGCTATTTGAATATTTAATAAGTCATACTATGCACGGACTCTGCTTTTCTGGGAACTGGCCTTAAGCTTTCAATAGCAATACTAAACCAAGGTCAGAATTTATTGCAGAGGAAAAGGAAGTAACAAATGCTTTTGCAGCTTCACTGTCCATGGATCTCCGTGCTGTTTACCGTGTGCAGCACAATCCTGTGACCGCCCAACAGAGCCTGGAGCCCCCCCATGCTGTGCAAGGGATGAACACACGGTGAGAGACAGTTCCTGGCCTCAAACATTTGCAATCTAAATAGATGTGGCAGGTGAGAAGGGGATAACGGGGAATTTTGTTATAAATGGACATCTGATTTGGTGAGAGGGGGAACCCATTCAGCCGTAGGCAAGAATTTTGCCCACTCCAGGTGGTTGCTGAGCCTCCTCTCCCAGGTCATGCTGCTCTCTCCAGCTCTATTTCGTGGCTGTAAAAGCAACCATTTCAGTTTGATTTTCTGAACAGAAGAAAAATGTAAAAAGAAAACAAAAAGCCATCCCACATAAGAACAGTAGTCCATTTCTGTACCACGAGCCATGACTGTTCTTGCTCCAGTAAAAGCCAGACCTCCTCATAACATACCTTATAACCTGTTAATTATGATTTCCTTCTCTAACATTTGGATCACACTACTAAATATTTTTAAATATCTATATATGTGTTTTTTAAGCTGCTGGGTTTGGGTTACACCTTTTCCATATGCCCAACCCACACAATCCCATCAACGCTTTCACACACCAGTCAAACACTCTATATTTGTGTGAAACTCACTGAAGGAAAAAAATTCCTATTACTACTACTACTAATACAAATTCATTTCTCACAACTATTAGTGTTTTCCTGAATGCCACTGAATGAATTCCCTGCAGTTGAATGTCTAACTTTTTATTGTGTTGATTCAGTGAAGATTTTTGATTTATATTCATAATTACTCCAGTCCCATCACTACACGCCTTATTTTTTTTTTTTTTGTGCTTGACAAAGCTCCCTCTACAAAACTTAATCACTTTCTCTTTGAGCAATCCCCGAATACATTTTTACATTCTGTTGTTACTGGGAATGATGTTCTGAAAGTTGATATACATTGCAACAGCAGGTGTTAAGGCAGGCAAATAGGGAACAAAAGCTCTTAGAGCATGAAAGAGTCTAATAATAGACAATTTGTTCACCTGGCACTGGCTGCTTAAGCATTTGAGATGAGCTCATTGTTATTTGGCCATGAGCTTTCTTGGTCGTAGGGATGAAAATATGGAAAATCCAGGTTGTGGAAACAAAGGTCTGCTAATATTAGAACAGCACTAAATGGGTCATGACAGAGCTGGGGAGGTTGCAGGGTGAGCTGTGGGGTTTAAAGCAGTGAAACACTTCCATAACTAGGAAAGCCATCAATACAGTCACAGTTGTGTCTGTTCTTGCAATAAAATTACATGTGTAAGAGTTTTCAATAACTCTACAACTGGGCAAGCTGTTTAGAGCAGCCTTGCACTCAGAAGTGCAGTTCCAGCTTCTTCCAGACTTGTTGGAAGTGCGGCTGTTAGTTAGGGAAGCTCACCATGGCCAGCAGAGATAGGCAATCTGGTCAGAATGGAATCATCCACCCTCAAAGGCAGTTCCCAGCAGTGATCCTGCTGGAGCCATGGGGCAGTGCTGGGAGCACCACAATGCCCCACTGGAGTCCCAAGCACGAGGAATGCAGGGTGTGTGTCCAGACCCAGAGCAGTGGGTGTGAGGAAGAGGATGCTGATTCCTGGGAGCACACTGAATGCCTCCCTGCAGGTCGTTAGAGCTTGGAGAATTTGGGAAGCTTTCTCTTCAAAAAGGGGAGTGCACCCACTCTGGGGGAGCCTGGAGGAGCGCAGAGACGACTCTGTGCTTGGCTGTGGCTCCTGCCCACTTCCCAGAAGATAAAGGGGAATCTGTGCCTCAAAAGGGCAGGACCGTAGCTGAGTATCCCTAAATCACCTTTCTTTGGCATGTACCCTGTCCCTAGAAAGAGGGCCATGCATGGTCCCCCAGAACAGACAGCAAAATAAGCATTCTTTACCCAGAGGTGCATTTTCACATTCTTCTTTTCACATTCTTTTCACATGCTTCTAAACTTTAGGAAATTGTGTTAATTATGGCATACCATTAATTGTTGTTCTTGATTTGGAGAGAAAAAAAGCCCCTCATATTTTTTAATTTTCTTTGATTTCCATGGGAAATGCCACAGGACTCTGTTCCTATTTACCCCTCTAAGCCATGCAGACAGTTGTTTGCTTGGATCCCAAGATTAAAGGATGAGGAGACTATAAATGCCATTGGATTTCTTTCCGTAGGCAGCCTGTGGAGATGAATCCTGCATCAGCAGTTGCAACTGGAAAGCTTCCTCTTGGCTTCAGTTCTACTAAAACTTCACTTTATCTTCGCGAAGTCAGGTTGACCTTCCAGTTTGGTTGTTAATCAAAAGTCTCAATTCCTCAATATTATGGGTTCAGTTTCCAGGAAACACTAATCTCACAATCTTTACAACCACTGTAGGTCAATGAGCCCCCACCACCATGCAGTGCATTGGGCTCATTTTCTAAACCATCACAGGGCACATTTTGGGCCAAAAGCCACCTTCCTAATAAGCTTAAACTGAAGTTGATTGACAGTTGTGTTGCTGTCAAGCAGGACTTATTTCACACCAGTGGTATTCATCAGGTATTGCAAACATTTATGGCCAAGTTAAGCTCATACAACAAGAGGTCAACATAATCCTATACCACCCCCCCAAAAAAATCATAATTAGAATACTTGGACACTGATGACGCTAACAAATGTTTCACAAGTAGGCATTGGTTTAAAAAAAAAATATAAGTGCCTAATACCTCATACTCTGAATAATGAATATGCTGGAGAAGTTTGTCAACATTCAGCAACCAGTTCATGCATTCCTCGACCAGTGCAGTTGTGCAGGCACAGCTTTAGTGCCAGTGTGCACATCTGCTTGCCCCATATATGTATCATTGAAAAGTCGAGGACCAAGGAGCTATTTACTTCACATCAGTTGTTTTTGTTCTCCATTCGTTTTATTTTTCCTTTGAAAATGTCAGCTGGAATTTGGCGTGTAAGGGTTTAGGTATCTGAAGGGAGGCCACAGCACCGAGCACAGATCAGATTGCTTTTCCTTGCTAAACTCCCCCCTTTGCATTCCAGCCTGAGAAAGTTTTGTTGCAGTTACGCCATACATTAGATAACTAAGTGCTTTAAATACTAATTAAAATATATGATGTTTAACTGTTGGCCTATGCCATTTGTTTATGATGGAAGACAGCGGGGAAGCAGGACCATCTATTATAATTATCAGCAGAGTATTTCTTTTCATCTCTTCTCATCCAAGCAATAAGTATGTCCAGGCACTGACTTGGTTCTTGTAAACAGCTGTGTTTCCAACAGAATTTCTTCCTCCACCTTTCCATTGTCTTATCTTTCAATTCACCCTGAGTCTACCTTAAAACAATACATTCCAAGTCATTCCAAGTTCCCTCATCAGATATACTTGAAACTTTCTGTTGGAATCGTTTCAGGCCAGCAAGCTTGCTGCCCTGGTCTCAGTATGCAGAACTGTGTTCCCATTAATCAAAGGAAAAGCTGAGTAAAGTGGTACAATCCACATTCTCATTTTGGAAAATTAAAAGGCAGTATCATTATTAAAAGGCAGTTCTGCTAAATGTTTTCTGATGGAGGGAGAATTGGGACACACTACGCTGTCCAATGACTTTGCCAAAGATATGACACCAAGAGACACAATAAATGAATGTATAAATAGTAATTGTTCTGAAAGGGGTAGTCATAAATCACAGAGTGAGTTGCAGGAGGTTTCTTTCTTGGTGATACTTGAAATGTGATCTATGTTGAATTAAAAAAAAAAAAAATCAGATTTTCTTCTTTGGTTGTGTTGAAATGATATAGAAACCTGAAACCCAATTTCCCTGAAGCAGAATCCTATGCAAAATATGAAGCTTTGCAGCAAACATTAGACCAAGGTTTGCAAAAGGAGGGGTTCGTTGAAGAGTACAAACTAGCAATTTGTTGGAGTAAGAGGTTATTAATCATACAACACTTAGGGTTAGCAAAACTCTGGCCTTGAATCAGCAACGCACTACAACAAATTGAATCACTCCAGTAAGAACAAATAAGTTGCTCTGTGAAGTTCTGCAATGGATCTCAAAAGACCTTTTCCCTTGCAAAACAGCTTCAGTTGTAATGAAAAATGATCCTTCTATTTGTTGTGATCATTTATCAGCAGAATGTGACCCATCTCATGCTGTCTGTAGATATTTTCCCAGGGTTCATCCATTGTGCTTGTGTGGAGAGATCACCACTTCCCTTTCTTCCCTGAACAGCATCTGTGTTAACATGTGCACAGCCCGGGAAGCAGAACTGCTGAAAACTTGGGACATGAAGAGTTTGCAGGACAGCTGAGTGATGGACCTTATCAAAAGGTGTTTCTTCCTAACAGCTGGAGTCCTGCAGATGTGCCCCTGCAGAACTGATCCAACTCTGGTTTAATTATCAGACCAGATACAGGATTCATAGGACACTTTGAAGCCTGGGTCCAGAAATCCTCTAGCCACCTCCCTATCCTCTTCCAGGGGCCTCTCCATGACCAAGTTTCTGCTGTGCCTATAGCTGTGGTGTGTAGGTTGGCATCACTAGCTGCAATTCCCTGTAATAACATTGGAAAGTAGACCCTTGATAAGATTTGGAAAGAGGGACTGGCTCAATTATGCAGCTATGTGACCTTATTTTATTTGCTTTGGTTTCACAGTCTGCCTCTTGTCCTGCTCCTTGTTTGTCACACTCTGTTGTGCTCTGGTTTAGATCAAATGAGCCCTTTAGATCAAATGATTTCTTTTTCTGTTTATATAGCTTAGGATACAGAGACAGCCCAGGAAAACAGCCTGGGGCCTTGAAAAACACAAATTTGCTTGGGGAAGGACAGTTTTAGAAAGGCAGGGGGAGAAGAGGGAATCTTGTCAATAGGATAAGGGGTGACAGTTTTAACCTAAAAGAGGCTTGATTTAGATTAGGTATAAGGAAGGCGTTTTTTACAATGAGGGTGGTGAGGCACTGCAACTGGTTTTCCAGAGAAGCTGTGGCTGCCCCATCCCTGAAAGTTGGTCAGGTTGGATGGGGCTTGGAGCAACCTGGTCTAGTGGAAGATGTCCCTCCCCGTGGCAGGGGATTAGACTAGATGAACACAAAACATCCCTTCCAACCCGAACTATTCTCTGATTCTATGAAGAAAGCTGGCAGTCACCAGGGCACCAGGGTAAAAGTGGTTGTAACCAGGACTTGATGCACCTCACCAGACCTTTCATTAGGTTGAATGGAGAATTCCAAACATTGCTGAGCAGGACATTGGACATCAGCTGCCGGCCCAAAGAGAGACTCTTCCAAGACTACTGTATTTTTGGTATTCCCATAAATCTGTAGTCATTAAATGACAGTACCTTTTCTTATTTTAAAATATTATTCTAAAAGAGCAGTGTGTCTCTTTTGCTGGGTACCTGGACCCCAGTTATACAGTGAAGGCACTCAAGATGCTCAGGCAGCCCTGACATTCATTCATATTCTATGGATGCACTTTCAGGTTTCATAACTCATTGTCATCAGGCACAGCGACTTCCTCAGCAGCAGCCAAGAAGCTAACCCGACTCCCAGGCTGGCTGGTGCCAGGCAGAGATTTCTGGAGCTCAGTGGCAGGAGTAGAAACCATTGGTAATTTAGGAGTTAGCTGAGGATGCTTCTTTAGTATAGCCTGCAGGTCAGACATTGCCTGCTAGTAAATAGGTAATAAATAATCACTAACAGTGTCAGCTTCCTCCTATTTATTCCCTTATTCTGTATTCTGAGTCTCTTTGTTCCACAGGACAAATGACCTGGTTGGAAAGGCACAAGCCACAGCCAGGTCTCCCTGCTGACTCCTGCTTCCTGTGCAAGTCTGTGGAATCGGTGCCTGGGGCCATCCCGATACCCGCGGGACTGCAGGTAAATCACTGCTGCCATCGGGGAACTCCCAGCCAACCTTGCTGCGTCTTGTCTCGTGCATATCTGTGTGGCTGACCTGGTCCCCAGCCAGGGATCATTCTCCAGCTGGGAATTTGGCTTTCTAGCAGCAGTCTGCTCTTTTTTTATGAGAGCATGCAGTCAGGTATGTTTGCCTTCTTCTTCATTTTTTCTCCTGTATTTTGTTCGCTTTATCCACCTTGCTAAATCTGGTTAAAAGATAACTGTCAGAAGATTGATGCAATAAATTTCATGCTGTATCTGAAGTAAGCGAAGTTTTTTCTGCCCATTATTCATCCAGCTCCTGGAGTTTGGACAGATAGTTTGTATCAATAAAATATACACTAATATCAAAACATTTTTCCAGCCAAATCTATTAATTACTTTTTCCATTATCTGCCTGGCTCTACACATGAATAAATAAAAAGAAGCAGAGAAGACAGAGACATGACAAGATCTGTTATGTAAATCACTCTGTACATACCTAACTATCTTCGGGAGCAGTAATAACTAATTTATGACTGGTCACCCAATAGTTATTAATAAGTTATTAAACTGACATAAAATAAATCCAGTAATACTTCTTGAATTAACAACACCTGATTCACAACTTGAATCAGCCTGTTTGGCAAAAGGGGCCAAAAATCACGGCCAGTTTCAAGCTCTGTGTTCAGAAAATTGCATTTTTCCCTGCGTGTGGGTAGATGCTGAATCCCTCCTTAATAGCTGGGAAAGTTCCATCATTGCATCACTTCACTGCACAGTCCATTTCCTCACCTGAAGGGATGGAGGAGCCACTTTGTGCCCTCCATTTGTGTATCCCACAAGATATTGCAGATCCCAGTTTGCTCTGGGACATCCCAGTGACATTTTCCAGCTTCAGGATTTGACTGACTGCTTGAGCCTGACTTTGGGTAAGCTGAATTTTCCAGAGGCATGAGCATAGATCTGAAAATCTCAGTATCATAGGTCCTTGCTAAAGACGTATGTAATCATTGAAATTAAGCTGAGAGAGGGCAGGGTTAGATAAAAGAGTATGAAAAGTTCTTGCTTGGGAGAGTGGTGAAGCCCTGGCACAGGTTGCCTGGAGAAGCTACGGATGACCCATCCCTGAAAAAATTCAAAGCCAGGTTGGGTGGGGCTTGGAGCAACCTGGGACAGTGGAAGGTGTCTCTGTCCATGGCAGGGGGTTGGAACAAGATGAGCTTGATCCCTTCCCATCCAAACAATTCTGTAATTCTGTGAAAATGCATTTCCCCTTTGCCAGTGAAGAACAGCTCCATAGATGTGTGCCCTCAACGTATCTTAGGTCCAGATTATTTCTCTCCATATCTTCTGCAGCCTTCGTGTTTCCCCTCATTATGTTAATGGTGTCCATGTGCTGTGGACTCCGCTTGCCTCTGCTTGAATTTTGCATTGAGCTTTCAACTAGAGGGATTCAAACTGATTATTCTGGCAGCACTACCCCCTCCAGAAATCCAACTCTTATTGCACATCAATTTTTAAAAAGGTGTTACTGATACTCGAGGAGTTGTCAGGGATCCGCTCTGCTGTGCCTAAGGGCAGGGGGAGAAACTCACCTGGAATTAGGATAAAACTGCTTCCCATAACCATCAAGTCATGTGTCCATGGGATGGCAGGTGATGGCACAATCCTGCTGGAAGACCTGTCTTTACATCTCCTAACCTGAAAACTGGGAATTTGATGAGAGACAGAAAGGTAGCATAAGACTCAATACAGGCACAGGAAATATTTTGGTGACAATTTTTTTTTTTTAAATGCATGCATATTGGGTGGGTTCTTACATCCCCAACTATGAATCATTTGAAGTTTAATAGCCCTCATGTCTTTCATTAGTCAAGGATATTTGCTTCATTTTCCACCCATTTTTCTTCCTTTTGTCACCTCAGCTTTGCTGCCTTCAAGGAAACAATGCATTGCAGAGAGGCTGCTTTGCCCATAGAAAGTGTCCAGGATTATTTAGCTCTTCCTCTCCTGGTGATGCAGCCTGAAACTCAGCTCCTTCCTATCAGTAATCCAACCTATTTTTCCTAAGCAGAATTAACTCTTTATTTGTCAAGCGAATTATGTCTTACCTGCTTCGGTATCAGCCACACAGAAATTTCCTCCTCTGAGCCCCAGCCTGCTGTCTCAGTGGTGCAGGAAAGACATGCTCTTAATTCAGCCCTGCTTTCTCCCCCAAGGAATTATAGGATCCTGAAATGGTTTGGGTTGGAAGGGACCTTAAGAGATCATTTTTTCCAACCTCCTGCCTTGGGCAGAGACACCTCCCACTAGACCAGGTTGCTCAAAGCCCTGTCCAACATGACTAAGTTCAGCTTAGCTGAGTTCAGCTAAGCTTTCTAACCACAGCTGTCTAAATATGTTTGGAGCTTTTCGTTTCACTATACATCATTCTGATTAATGCCATTGTTATTCCAAGCTGTTACTGTACAGGTTTATTTTGGGTTTTGGTGTGGTTGAGCTGTTCGTGTTACTGATACAGCAAAATTGTAAATGCTGCTGTTACTGACAGAAATGCAGTGCTTTGTGTTGATGTCTTTGCAGATCAAACATCATCTGATAAGAACAATCTCAGGAAGTGAAGTCTTACTGGTTTTGACACTCAGGGAGTTATTTGTATGCAAGATTTTGAATTCTCCATTTCAAACATATCTGAGAAATAATTACGTAAAGTTAAACCAGCTTAGAGATGGCTAAAGAGGAGCTGAAGTTGGAGGATGGTGTGGGCTCACATCTGTATCCTTGTGACCCTCGAGCTTCCCTGAAACCACCCTCCACCACTTTGAATGAGTTGTAAGTGCTGCATCACAGTGTGGTGATGCAGGGCTGGGCTCACTCCAGTTAAAAGACCCTGACTGTGGATGGCGAGAGCTGCCAATAGCACATTTTTCAGATGCCTGCTGGCTCTGGAGCCTGTCCCCAGCCCCACTGGTGTGAAACAGCCCAAACATTACCACCCATTCCAGCGTGATGTAAAAAACCATCTGTATGCAACAGCTTTGGAGGAGGCCTGATGGCATGGGATTGGGAGCTGGGTGGAAGGGGCTTGATTCTACCACTTGATTTATTGGCTGGTCATAATAATTTGCTTTGTTGTGAGGGAGGATCATTATGTTGCCAGGAGTTTATTCCATTTGGACAGTGAATCTAGCTAATTGCCAGGGTACCTAGAGCTTTGGAATAACCTTTCATGAAAACAAAACAAAAACTTAATCTTGATGTACAAAACAACACAAAGCACCTTGAAAAGGAAACCTCTTCAGCTATTGATTGGGAGCCACAAAGTGGGAGAGGAGTTTAGGACAGGCTGGGATTGTGGACTCAGCAGCACAGCCTGGAGCAGAGCTTTGGCCCTCAAAGCACAGGTAGGATTTGTCCCAGGGCTGTGTCCAGGGAGGATGCTCATCTCTTCCTCTGCTTCCGAAAAGGGGAGTTCAGTAATTCCCCTGGCACAGAGTGGAGTGAAGCAGAGACAGGAGGAGCTGGAGGGATGGGATGGGGTCACTACTCAGGTCCTGCTGCCCAGCCAGCAGCAGCCCAAGCCCTGTGTAACCCAGGACCAGGATGCCAGGATCCCAGATTTTGTCATCAGCTCTTTCAACCCCACTTCTGCTTGGCCTTGTTTAGCATCTCCTTTTCAGCTACCTCTTCTCCCTAGTTGAGCAGTGGGGGTGGGGAGAACTTCTGATGGCCAGGACAAGATTGCATTACCTGGTGCATCACCCACCTGAGGATCTGCTCGTTCCCTCATTTGAATCTCACAGTGGCAGGACTTAAAGTTCTATTTATTTTTACTGTTATTCTCACAGGTTATAGGCAGTGCCTTTTTTCCTTCCCACGTTGCTAATGCAATTGTTGAAGTTTTGAAGGCTGCTGGGAACACTGGAGGGATAGATATGTCCTCGGTCTCTTAGGAAGAGATAACTTTCCTCCAGCTTTTTAGCAATGATGCCATAAATTATTACCCCGACACAGAATTTAATTGCACGGTTAAATACATCATTTACAAGGCTTTTAGCATGCCCTGCTAAATTCTCCACTTTTTCATCTAATCTCTGTAGGCCCTCGTTACATTTGCAGAGACCTGTATGGGCTTCATTCCTGTTAAACGTGTCGGTAAATCACAGCAGGAAAAAACCCTGACACATTTCCCTAGGAATTTTCTCTGCAGCCTGAGCTCCCAGCCCTGCGGCTTCCCATTCAATAGGTCAGCCCAGACCCCATTTGTCATTGCTCTTTAATTACTGTGGAACCTCTAATCCAGGCCACAAATTCCTCCCTGCTCATACTTCTTTTTACTTCAGAATGCGTATCTAATAGCAACCAAGGACTTTTCCTATTTTCTCACTTGGAATCTGTTTTGGGAGCTTGGAATTGCTATCTAACTGAATCAGTAACATCTGTGACTTCGGGGCAGCTTGAGTGGGAATAGTTAGAGGGTTAGACAGATTTCCTACGTTTTAGGGCTCCTTTCCTCTGAAGAGGCTGCTTTGGGACAATTCAGTTGCATTTAATGCCACTTCTTCCCTTTTTCTTCCCTTTTTTTTTTTTTTTTTTGTTATTAACCCCATTTCTTCTTCCTCTTTCTTCCTCTCCCCCATTCCTCCAAGTTGTTTAGGTTTTTCAATAGTAAAAATTATATTAAGGAACCACGCCAGCATTTTGAAAAGTTTAAGTTAAAAACACATGAAAAGGAAAAGTCAGAAGGGATTCCTAGAACTGTACTGCAGCTTGCAGGTATGGCTTTGATTTTCCTTTTGGCAGACTTTTGCCATTCCCTCTTTCATTGCCCTTCCAAGAAACGCTGCTGGGTGCCTAAAGACCTGTACGCTTCTTACACTTGGCAGGAGCAGATAACAGGAATGCTACAGTTTGGGCTTTGAAAGATCAAAAGCAACATTTATTCCTTACAGTACTTTCAAACTTCCTCAAGTTAATTTAAAATACTTTTTGAGAATGTTTAACTACTAATACTGGATTTTTTAAAAGTTTTTTTTTTTTAAGTCTGCACACCCCATACCTGTTATTTAAACCAAATAAGAGGTGGATTAAAGTCACTGCAATTCTTTAAAGTGCATTAACTACTTCGAGCAGTCCTTGGAAGGGGTACCCTGTGTCTCTGTGACTGGTCTCTTTATGATATCTTTGTAAAACTTCTGGCAAGCAATGACCACGCTTTGTGAGCGAATTTCCACTTCTCAGAAACTTTTTTGCTTCTGGTAACCAACCTCATTGCTAGTCTAGTACACAACACAAGTGTCCCTTCCCTGCCTGGTGGAGCAGCTGATAAATTATTCATAAAACTAATGAGGATTTTGAATTTCCAGGCAAACTGTGACAGCATTTTTAAAGGCTTGCATCACTTCGGCAACATTTCCCCACACCTGAACGCTTCAGGCACTCAGGTGTTTTAATCACCAAGGAAGAGCTTTGCCCCTTTCTCCTCCTGCAAGTGCTTTGCTCCACACAGGAATCCTGTGGCTATTTTGTCTGTTTGTCTGCAAGAGGATTTTCTGTGCTAATAAACGTGAGGGGAAAGGGGAATCCGAGAGGGCTGAATTAATTACCAAAAGGGATCATATAACTTGCCTTATATTAATTTTGAAATGACAAGACACAGGTGCAGTTTAAGTGATGTTTCAGTGGATATTAGCATTTAAGGTCCCTTCATATTTTTTTTTCCTTCCTATGGATCTTACTTTAGCTGGAGCATATCAGAAAAAAAATATATCAGAGTAAGGAATCTCCTGCTGAAGCAGAGTTCCATGATGTGAAACGGCTGATTATGTTTATATTACGTGTTCTCCTGTGAAAGAACCAAGCCCCCCAGCTAGTAGGGGAAGAAAGGTCACTGAAACTGAAGAAACAACTGACTCAGTGTCTTAATTCTGAAGGAAATGAGCCCTTTGGAGATGAGAGGGGCTTTCTGATCTACTTCAGGGCAAGGCATGCAACTATGAAAATAAGCTTTTCCTGTTATGTTGAAGAATAAAGCAGCAAATCAGAAAGACTGGAGATTGGAAGTAAAAAAATGTTTACACTGATTTTGTTTTTACCTTTAAATGTTCCACATGTGATTGGCAAAGCTATATCATTCTCTCAGATTATCATCCATGGCATCCTTAAGAAGAATTCGAGAAAGAAAGATTAACAATAAATTAATTCTTTCTTGCATGTGGCAGCCAGACTTCCATGGCTGGGTTGGAAAGAGCCTTCCCATCGCTGTCCAGCCTGGTGGCATTGGATCCTGAGATTCTCACATGTCCTCCTGCACCCACCACACATGAACATCTGAGTGTGGAAGACATGATAGAAGGACCAGTGTCTGAAAAGCCCTGGGTTTTGGTATGTGTGTATTGCACCTCAAATGTGGACCTGAGCCTGTATTTGAGCCCAAACTCACCTTCAGTCCACACTTTGTGGAGCTGAGCTTGCAGGGGCTTTTGCTGAATGTGAGAATTAGAAACTTGCATCACTGCTGGTCCCTGTCCCAGGGAATGTCCTGGATGGGATGGCCTAGGACACTTCTGTCCTGCTTGCCCTGACAGGTATGTCTCAAGAGCGCAAAATCCTTCCCATATATGTCACCACAAGGGACAGTGTGACCTGTGGGCAGCAGGAAGGAGGGATGCTTGCAGAACAGTGCTGATTTCTACTGCTGAAGTACAGATGGCAAACTGAATTTGGCTCTAAACAGCTAAAAATGGTCTTAAACTTAGTTTGTTCCCTTCCTTGGCATCGTAGTGGACACAGTCTCTGTGGTCATGGATAAGGACAAGGAATGTATAGTCAGTCTTTATCACAGGGTGTGCTGCTGAAGGCACCAATTGCTCTTGGGGGCTGCCAAGGGTTTAGAAATGTGCTGAGAATCAAAATCCTCATTTAAACTGTAACAGCATTATGAAGTATGAGTCCTATAAATCTTAACAGAATATTGGTCACCTAAACAGATAGACTTGAGAGTTTTGGTGCATATGCCAGTCACCCAGGCACTCTTGAGCAAGACTTTTGCTCTGAAAGAAATGGAATGGACCAACTACAGCTACTCCCACCACAGCAGTACACACAGCACACACTGACTGCAACCCTTACAGAAAAAGTGACCATTTTGGAAAAGCAAATCACCCTGGGAGTTGATCAGAAATGCAACAGAGGACTGTTTTTAATGGCTTTTGAGGGGATATTAAGATTTATTCCTGTAAAGACTTACTCAGCATGTTGCACAAACTCCTCTTAGCGCACTAATAAGTCAATGTGTTACTGAATGCTTTGCCATTATAATTACAGCCACATGTTGTCCTTTTTACAAATAGGTCTGGCTTAATTGCATCATTTTTCAGCAGGATTTATGTGGTCCTGCTTAATCTAAAATTAGTACATGCACAAATGAAGTGCAAACTATTTTCCATCACTGAACTGTGAAATGTTCTCCAGAATAGAGATACACCAACATGTTCCTAAAAAGATGCAATAAACAGGCAAATTTTGATTTGTGTGTGTCTGCACCTATAAAATTTTGTTAAAAGTAAAGAAAAACATACTAAAATACACCTTAACTACAAAATAACAAAAAAGTCAGCTAAATGGTCTAAATCAAGTAGTCTTTTTTGATTATCACTGGTAAAACAAGGGATGGGGAAATCATAAATCTATCTTGATATTGCTACCTCTCAGCATTTATTAAATACAGTAAGAGCTAACGTGTTTTATATATTACATCAATCTATCACACGTAAATATATCACATTTATAAGATGCTTTATAGGCCAAGATTGTGTTGGCCTAAATTCTAAGTTACTTTCACTAATATTCCATATTGCCTACGTAGCTCTGAGGGCCTAAGGATATGTATAGGGCATAGTAGGGATAAGAGTTTGGAGTACCTGAACCTAGGCCAGATACAACTGCCATCCCTACATACTGATTGAAAGTTTGGAACATGCATGATTTCCAAGAGTGTTAGAACTTAAGACATTAAAATATAAATGCATGGCCAAATCCCAACTAGGTGCAAAAGCCTAATGCTGGAAGCAGATTAAATCCTCCTTCAGTTTGTATCTCATAGGGAAAAGTTACTTTGACTTCAGCAGAGTGGAGATCTTGCCATCCAGAATGGAGATTTACTTACTGCTGTGAGGAAGTCTGCTGAATTTTAGTGGGTAGATCAGAAAGCCAAGAGAGATTCTGATATTGCTTAAGCACTAATGTAGAAGTGCTAAGCTTTGTTCTTCCTCTAAACATGGCAGCTTCTCTCTCAATTTCTTCATAGATAAGTTCAGTTTTTGAGAGCTACTCAGTTTTGTGTGACACATGGTTTGGGTAGAAAGTAAGAGAAAGGCTCTATTACTAAAAATACCTGAATATTAAAAATAGACCTTGGTTTAAATTTTATGTTCCTGATTTTTACTCCTTTGGAGTATTTTTCCTTGTAGGTCTCAATGGACCAAAATTCCAAAGACTTACTTAAAGCAAAACACCTAATGACCTGTACAATGTGCTTTCAGCCATGAGAAATGCTCATGGCTGTGGGCAGGAAAGGGTTAACACCCTTACAAACAGTAGCTTGCAGGTCACTGCCATTTCTCTCTGCCTCATCGTGTCACCACAGTAATTCACACTCTGAAACCTTAAGGCTATAGCTGCAAACGTGCTGCAAACAGAAGCTTCAGCTGAGCTGTCTCTGAAACAAGGCTGATCCTGAATGAGCAGAGTGATCCTTGGTGCTCCTTGCCATCCACGAGACACCTGCCAGGTTCTGTGTTTGGCTTCAAGCGAGGATTCTGGTGTGCATTATCCCAAAGACAACATATCTGATAAACTAACAGTGGATGGCTGGATTCGTAATTCCTGGCAGCCCTTTAATCTGGATCCTTGGAGATAACAACAGAGATGTGCCCAAAATAGGGCCCCTGCTACCTCCAATGGTTCATGACTGTACTGGTGCTCGGACCAGGGTACCCTGACCTTCTCCCTGCTGCCTCCTGCACATTCACAACTTCTCCTTTTCCCAAGAACGTTTATTTTGTAAATTAAAGACAAATGCTCAGGCTGAGGGATTTGCTACCCTTTGAAAATCAGGAGTTGAGCGTTTGCCTGGTACTTCTCACGTAGACTTTTCCACAAGTACTTTTACGAAAGCATTTAAGCACCAATAGTTTCACTTGATGAGAGCAAAGTGTGAGGCATGAGTAGGATGCAGGTGTTACAATCACACTTGGAAAAATCATACGTGAAAAAGGAGACACTGAGGAATTTTAGATCACAACTTTCCTAAGGAGATGTGACATCCTCCAGGGATGTGGCACCACTCTCTCTGAACCAGGCTTGACATAAAGCTCTTTCTGATGCAAAGGAGATTTGAACCACTTTGGCCTCTTGTGCAGAACACACGAGTCTTGCATAGAGCAGGAAACTGTCCTTGGAGCACGGAGTTGTGTCTTCCAAAATAATGGTCCACTAAAAAAAAATCAAGGGAAGAAGAGTGCTCTGCCATCTGCTATGTAAGTAAAGAATTTACAAGGTTCTGTGCTTTTTGGTTACTGCCACAACCGAATAAGCATTTTTGGTGCTGAGTGTATGGTTTTGAACACCTTCAGGTAAACAGCTTCTGCCTGCTCCGATGTTATTGTGGAGTATTTCTCTGGAGTGTGTCCCTCAGCCTGTCTGAGTGCCAGGGGAGCCATCTCCATCTGCTGAACACTCCTCAGGTGAACTACTGACCTACACCCATCCAACACCTGCAAGACCTGCAAAGCTGCTCAGCCGTGGCCACTGGGCCGCTGAGTGACACCAAGCAAGATGTGCCCGCGACAGCTTGGAGGAAACTGGGTCGCTTTTTTATAGACTTTAAAATGAAATAGGAATCAAAACTCCTTCTGATAGAGGTAAAGCTGGAAGCAATTCCAAGCCTTTCTTGAGCAGAAAGGCTGCTCTTGACTGTTACTCCCAGAAACGAGCACTGAAGCGTTAGCCTGTCATCCGCTGAACACTTCAACCACATTAAAGGAGGCACCTGGACTCAGAAGATCGAAGCTCTGCTCAGTTTTCTCAAGTTGGATATTCTGGTATTTCTGGTGCATCTTGCATATGTAGAGGCAGCAAAATTTGTCTTGGAGAACAGAGGCATCAGCACGGAGAGGGGACAGATGGTGTACGTTACGGAGACCAACCTGCAGCTCGATCTTCCCAGAGAGAGCGGGTCCCGCAAGGTAGGAAAAGTGGTTTTAAATGAGACAGTGACACAGAAAGTTGGAAGATGAATGGCTCGGGTAGGGGATTGTTCTGATGCTGAGAGGGAAGAGGTGGTCTGAGGACAGTGCCTTGAGCATGGAAAACTGGTGTGGGGGGAGCTGCTGTCAGAGGAGCTGGTACAGAGATCATCACCTCCTTTGAAGGCTTAATAAGTCACTTTGAACAAAAGTGCGCTCTTGGTTTAGGTGAGTTCCATGTTTTTCACAGGGTAAGTTTTTTCCCAACCCACCCTGCTACAGATGTCATTCCCTGAACTGAGAGTTCATAAACATTTCAGAAAACTTCTGTTTGATTTTCAGACTTTATTTTTGTACATCAAGATGGTTTTATTTGCCTCGTTATTGTTCCTAGTGTAATTGCTCTTGCAATTAGAAAAGCTACTAGATTAAATGATAGCTACAGTTTTCAGTTTATTGTGTTTCAGAAGATTTCCATTTATATTTTTCCTTAAAATTTTGCAATTAAGTTTTTTTAAAAACCCCATAATGCAGGGGCACGTTTCTTTACCACCAGCTCCTGCAGGCTGTCTGTAGGATGTCAGGTCCGAGGATGAGCTTGAAAAGGATACTTATATGCTCCTGGAATATAAATTAATCCCTAAGTTCTCCTAGTCAAATTCACTATATCCTTTTTTTATCTTTTCAGAACAAGGGAAGATATCAGTTAAATTGTCACAAATAAGCCCCAAACTGTTGTGAAAGAGCATCTGATTTCCTAAATTAATCTGAAAGGTATGTTTTCAGATTTCAGAACCCTCTCCTTAACCTCAGTTCCACAAATAGCTTTATGCTGAGATGAAGTGTAGACAAACACACAATAGAACTTTCTAACCAGAACTGCTGAGGGGTGTGTGCTATATCCTCTCATAGCAACCATAGGCCCCAGCTGAGCTTTGGAGGCTGAATGGATCCTATGCAATGGTTTCCATGGTTGCACAGGGTTTCATGTACCCAATAACATTAATATTCCAGTCCTTGATAGAATAACTTGTGGTACAAAGGCAATTTTTTCCTCTTTATTTCCTATCTCAAATTATTGCTGTCTTAATGATAGAATAAAGTTATTCTACTAAAGCTTAAAATGTTGTTGACATTGCCTTAGCATGAGCTCAAGTCTGCAGTACTTATGTAAGCAAAATTTCAGGTGCCTCCTGAGTCAACACTGTTGGATTTGGCTGGTAAAATAATGACGGTTTTTCTCTTTACCAGCTTGTTAGTATTTATCTTAACAAAAAGTTGGATTGCCACTAAGAAGTTAAGAATACTGACAATGGCTGACCAGGTTTTGGAACAAAATAGTGTGAGTCTGCGAACTTAGAGGTGGGAACTCAGTTGTGATAATGTGACTTAACATTTTAGGGGAGTGCCTTCTTTTGTGTCTTAAAACTGAGTTAGAGGTGATTATTATCCTCAGCTTTTTTGCCACCTAGGGTTTTCCAAAGCTCACCTCTGCTGGAAGCTGTCCACTACCTCACTTTTTACATTCTTCTGAATAATCTCAGCTGTTTATTAAGAGCTGTGGTAACTCTTACAGAAGATCACTTCAGAAGTACACCTCAGCCAAGTGTCAAAGAAAACTTCTTGACAAATATTGATGTCCTTGGGTAGCTCCAGCTGACTGGGACTTCCCTACACCTTAAAACCACAATTGCTTGGGCTGTATGAATGATTCCTTTCAAGGTGACAATAACTTCCAGGTGCTGTCCCAGTTCTGGGACAGGCCATGGCTGAATGAGGGGTTGGGCCACGGGGAAAACTCACTGTGGGCATCATGGAGCTGTCTGTTTGATTTAGAGGAGAAAGAAATGTTCTGGCAGTCCTTTTTTTGATGTTTCAAGCCTCAGTAGGATCCAGCCCTACTCAAGCATGGAGTGTAAGTGTGTAAGTATCACAGAATAAAAGATGCAGAGGTCTGAAGAGAGCTCTTCAGAAACACAACAGAAAGCTCCAAGAAATTTTCCAAATGAGTGTAACTTTCATATTTATAATGGTTAGTTGCTACTGAGGTGTAATCAGTGCTGACTCCTGGCCTCTCCTCTACAATTAAAAGTCTGAGAGAACACAGAGAGCTTTCTAAACCTTCCAGTGTTTTATTTGAAGTGTTTATTATCTGGCTCACAGATGTGTATCAAAGCACAGTTTACAAAGAAGAGCTCCATGTGCAAAAAGGTTACATTTTTAGCTTGTGTAAACTGTTGTTTCCCCACCAAAGCCAACCAAGTTGCCGTGTGATGTCCCTCAGCAGAGGATCTGCTCTCCAACCAACACTTGGTTATTGTTCTTGGCTGTGTCCATGAATATTTCAGAGTTTGCTGGAGCTGGGCTCTGAATGCCTTCATTCACAGACCGCTGTATAAATGATCAAAGGAGAGGCTTCTTGATCTTGTGTGTAATAAATCCTCTGCTTTCAGGTCTGCTGAACTGGAGACTATCATAGAAATACTTGTTCCTCATGTAGAGATCAGGAAGCTGGAGTCAAGTGTTCCTCCTGTTGAACAAATGCCTCTGGAATTCCACGAATTGCTTGGCACATCTGACAGAGCAGGCAGAAGGATCTCAGCCTTCGTTTACTCTACAGTCTGCCTGCATTGAGCATGGCTTTGGAGACACTGGCCCCTGCTTTAGGTCAAGTAGTGGCAGGGGAGAAGGGGCATCTACCTGAATATCTGAAAAAATGCAAGTAGAAAGAAAGATTTGAAAACAAACAGTGTTGGGATAAGCTTAGTTCTGGATTTGAAAGCGTTTGTTGTAGATTTTTAACAAGGGTTTGTCTTAGCTTGCAACTCATCTAGCTTTATTTTGCATCTTGAAGGTTTCTTTACAAAACAGTGGTAAAACAAGAGAAAAACTGATGTGAAAGAGTTTAATGGATCTTGAAAGAAAAGGAAGTTGTGGCTTCCTGGTACCTGGACACCTCACACCTTTCTATGCAGTGCCTTGCCACGAATAAATGACATAGGAAGGAAATAGTGGTCTATCACAACCCCTGGCCATTTTTAGCTAAAAAAGTATCTGTGATTACCTGTCTGAATTGAATTCCTTTTATTTATAAAAAGTAGAGGAGGTGTAGCTTGCTGACAGGGTTTTTTGTCTAGCTGGGACTTCATCAGAAGTAGCTATGGCCACAATTACACACAGAGTCACTTCTGTGAATTTGAAAACCCTGTGATTTTTTTCCCTGTGGAAAGTGTATACATCATTCCCATTCAGAATTCCAATTGTCCGGATTAAAGAGCACAAACTGGACTTTTGAAGTTTTCCTGGGCTTATCATCCATGCCATGCCTTCCTACACTTAACTGACATAACTAACAAAAAAAAAGTGCCAAAATGTGGGAAATCTATGACTGGATTGCTCCATGCATCGATGCTAACCTGTGTATCACCTTTCTTTGTGCAGTTGTTCAAGAGGCTAATGGAGACTCTTGCCCTTTTGAATGGGAATTTTGCCAGCTGCATTAACTGGGACAAGATTATTGACTGTCTGAGGCAAAGCTTAGAAGACAATTGTTGTGTTTAACTGTTAATTCTCTAGCATTATCCCAGTAACTTGATGCATCCAAGAGTTCCTTGATGTCTATGTATACACACGCCAATGCGTGTGCACTCGCCTGCCCTTGGGAATTCCCTCGCCCTTGCTAATATGAGTACAAAGATTCACTGGGCTTTCTTATTTGTAAACAGAAAATGTTTGGACTTATGTCCTGATAAAGGGAGATACTACAAACACCATGTGAAGCTGCATTTGTGTCTATATTCATCTCAGAAGCTCAGCAGCTCATCCTTGCACACTGACAGCCATGGCTCAAGATGCTGAAGAAGAAGAAATCTTGGGAAAAAGTAAAATTGCACATTGCTGCAGGCATGGTTCACCCGTTTGGAGAGCTGTGCACAGCCCACGACATCCCTCACTCGGCAGGATCTCTGTGATCTGAGAACTGGTACCTGCCTCCCGATGTGTCTCCTGCTGCGAGACAGGTCTATGAAGTAATGGAGCCTGGCTGTCTGCAGTCAGCACTGCTGTACTACATCCAAAGCAAGCTTGCCAGTCAGCAAATGCTGCATTAATCTT
Organism: Eulacestoma nigropectus; assembly: GCA_013397775.1. Classification (NCBI taxonomy): domain Eukaryota; kingdom Metazoa; phylum Chordata; class Aves; order Passeriformes; genus Eulacestoma; species Eulacestoma nigropectus. The sequence continues at coordinate 230,482 of VZTE01006591.1, forward strand.
TCAGGGAGTGTTTGTTTTGCTTGTTTTGCTAGGCTGAGTTTCAAGCAACTGATAATGTGCTCATGAGCAGTTCTCCTGTTGCAGCCCATTTTTCAAAAAGGAGCATGAAGGCCGAAGCTCCCAAGGTTGGGTGGAACATGGGTTGGAAGGGTTATATATGGTCTTGCCTCAGTGTGTGAGCTCACAGTGCTTTTGAGTGCATGTTAATATGTCTGTGCAGGTACATTTGGGACAGTGGAGTTGTGGCTCTTTGAAGTCTGATGAGTGTTTTAAAAATATACCTTGGACTTGGTTCTTCTCTGTCAGTGCTAATTCTGCTTGTGGAGTTATCTCACTGCAAATGAGATGTACTTGTGTTTGCTTAGCAGTAGTCAAACCTTCTGACTGCTGAAGGAGAAACTCTGAAGGCTTCTGAGGGTTAGATAAGACAAACATTTTACAGGTCACAGGGTTTTAAGTGTCAAAATGCCTGGAATTTTGGGAGGTAAATGACAGTGTGCCTTGCACTTGTCCCTGCAGCATTGCTGCTCTGTCCACTGGCAACACTGAGGTTACAGACCTCACTTAAAGGCCCATCCTTCCAAGTCATTTTGCATTTAGCTCCTCTAAGCAAAAACGAATTTAGATACCCCAATAACTTTTAGGATGTGGAAAACTCAAGTCTGAAGACTCTTGTATGTGCAGAAGCTTTAAATACAAGGCACTTTTCTGGACTTCTTTTGGTGGTTTTTATTTTAAGACACTCCATGCTCTTTGATGACTTGCAAGATAAAATCTCACAACATTTCCACAAGTGAAGAGAATTTTAGCTCTCAGAGTGAGAACAGAAGGATGCACTGTGATCTCGAGGTCTTTTAGCCTGCTTACATCGTCTGAAAGAATGTGGCTGGGCAGTGAGTCTGTTACAAAATGGCGATTTTTATGGTGTTGGGATAAGACAAATCCTGTGGATATTTCACATGCACGTACTTCTACAAACTTTTGCTGAGAATCAATGTTTTACATAAAATCTATCCTGCTAACAGTACTCCAAAGGTAGTGCTACACACAGCAGTATTTTTTAAAGTGTATTTTTGATCAAAATATATACCCTCTGCTTAAATTTTAAGTGGGAATGTACTTTGAGAAGGTTTTGGGTGGAGAGAGAAGGTGAATAGTTGAGTGCTTTTCTCTTTTCTGCCTTTCAGTTTTTAGAAATTTTCCTCTCTTTACTGTTACCCCAATCTTGCACCTATTCCTGATCACAATAAGGGGATTGAAAAGGCAGAGATGAAAAAAAAATACATACATGTTTTTAAATCCCCCAGTTGGAGAGCTGTTTGTACACATTTTCACGTTTCTTTCTGGTTTTGGATGAAGTTTCTACTCCAAAGGTGCAATTTCCTGGTTAACATATTGGTCTGGAAGGACCCAGGGCTCGTGCAGACCTGGCACACGGCAGGCAGGCTGGCTCAGGGGGGAAAGCTTTTGCTTTTCCTTGCCTGCTGCAGACATGAGCGCTGTGAGAATTCCCTCGGTACAGGAAAGTGTTGTGGTATTACACTCAACATTTATTGGTGTGGTAACAGGATAGTTCCTCTAGGCTCAAATAAACATTACGAAAGCTCCCTTCCCCAAATCAACCGCTTAAACTGGATGCAAGAGAGGGTTTGGCGTCTTGGATTTTGCTGTGTAGCTCTTTGTGAAGAGCAGTGCAAATCCTTATCGTCAGTCTTGAGTTTTTATATACATGTGTATCATAGGGCTACAGGAGGATGGTCATGCCCTGTTACGTAGGACACACAGGACAAGGGGAAATGGCCTCCAGTTGTGCCAGGGGAGAGTTTAGATTGGCTATTAACAAACATTTCTTCACTGAATGAGTAGTTAAGCATTGGAACAGGCTCCCCAGGGAAGTGGTAGAGTCACCATCCAAAAGTGGAAGTGTTCAAAAAACAAGCAGAAAATTCATGGCAATTCATGATATGGTTTAGTTGACAAAATGGTACTTGGTTGATGGTTGGACTTGATGACCTTGGAGGTCTTTTCCAGCCTTGGTGATTCTGTGATTCTCTGATCCTCTACAGACTGCTGCCCATGATAACCTGAATGCTGTCCAGCTCCTGGTGGTGGAAGGTCCCCAGTGTGGATGGATCACAGTGTAAGGTGTTGTGTCAGATCTGAGTTCAACTATGAGATGCAATGCAACACCTACAGAATATAAGCACAGTTTATCTTGTTAAACCTACCCCCATAATCTGCCTAGGCAGGGTTTGACTTTTTTGCAAGTGCCCCAGAAAAATTAATAGAAATTCTTCTGAAAAAAACATAAGATTTTCACATCTTTTGGAATTTCTGCAGTGAGTCTGCAGAGTTCAGGCTTCTTACTAAGAACAGCCCAATGTATATTTGAGGGTGAAAAAATAATCATGTCACTTCTTTGGAACGTGATCTAAAGTTCACTGAAGTGTATGAAAAGGCTCCTGTTGGTTTTAAGTGGATCCAGCCTTTACACGGGGAACAGAAGACGCGTGTCTCATCCACTTAAATTTGAAAATGTTATTGGTAATTTGTGTTGATAGAAAGAGCACATGGTAACTTTCTTTCTGCATTTATATAACAGGAGGCAAAAGCCTCAAGTTTGAAAACATTGAGGATGCAGTTGCCTATTTCCAGCACGATGAGAGAGACACAGCCAAGGACTGGGCTGTTTTAAGAATATTTGATGGAAAGCAAAGCATTAGGCACTGGTTTCTCCTTGGGCAATGGTGTCCCTTTGCCATCCCACCAACAGATGACAACCTGGTGAGCAATGTCACCTTCAAGCTTGCAAGATGGTTCTGACTGAAACACCTATACTGATGTTTTATTTGTGAGTTTAATTCAAGTGATTCTTATACTCTCACTAAAACAACCGAGTCAATGAGTGCAGGAGGTTATCAAGGAATCCATTGCAGATGGGCCAAGCACCTGGGGAGGTGATTGTCCCCTGGTACTGCTCCGTGATGGTGTGAACAGTGCTGGGCTTGGCAGAGCTGGGCTCATGGTTGGACTTGATCTTAAAGACCTTTTCCAACTTCAATGATCCTGTGATTCGATGATGAACATTTGGGAGTGCAGGACTGAGTTGTCCACACAGCTGACAATGCATAACTGCTATTGCCCGCCGGTGTGATGGATGGGGTTATCCGGGGCTGGAATTAATAGAGGAGTAATAGGAGAAAAGAAAAACAGCAGAGGAGTGCCTAAAAGGACCTATGATGGATCTGGTATTTTTAAGATACCCCTGTGCTTGCAAAGCAATCTCTTCTACAGTCTTGTCTACCATCACCATTTTGGAGAAGAGATTTTTTTTCATGACTCACTTAGATTCATTTTATCTGATAGTCAGGAACTGCCTAATCTTTAATGCTCAAGTAAGAACGGCTTTTTTTTTTTTTTTTTTTAAGATGTCATAGTACTCAAAATATTTGAAAGCCATGCAGAGAAATATTGCATAGCAGGAAATTGTGCAGGAATGAGATGGCTGAAGCTGTTCATCTGTAATAACACAATGCTTCTGTTTTGCACGAATGACTTGTTTAAAATCAAGACTTGCTCTGGATTTTCACCAGTGTTAAAACAGGTGAAAGCAAAAGCAAAAAGACCAATTGACTTTTTAGTTTTCTTCTTTTCTTTTCTTTCCTTTAGGTATGGTGATTCAATTTGTTCCTTGCAACACTTAAACAAATATAGAAAATTAATAGAAATGTCAAGACACTGGAAAAAAACAACACTTGAAAGAGAAATTTTATGAATTGATGAGCTGGCAGCTGAGCTGGTACCAGCAGAGTGGGATCAGTCTGGATTTCCACATTTTTCAGCCATCTTTAAGACTGTTTCCTCGTGTTACATGAGCCAGAGGGAGCCTGGAACTACACACAACTTGTTGTCAAAGAAACTTGCACCATCACAAGGCGTCAGCTCTGCTCTCCAGAGACCAAATCTCCAGACAATCAATTCGTGTGTGCTGTTAATGCTTTGTTTCTCTCACTTCTGCCGTGTATATGAAACTGTCAAGATGAATTACACTTTATAAGGTGATAGGGAAAAGATCTAACATTTCTTTTTCCCTTTTACAAATTTTTACAGTGTGTGGAAGCTAATTTTTGCAGCCTAAAATTTTTTTTTTGCAACCAAACAAAACAAGTCCTGCTGCTTTGGACCTGACATCTTTCAGGTAAACAAGAAAAGCTTTTGACATAATTTGCAATTATTATTACTATAATTTTTTTAAAGCTCTGCTTTCATAAAAAGGTGCTGGAAGAGCCACGAGAACAAATGATGCTTATTGGAATCTAAATTTTTAAGCTAAAATACAACAAATGAGCACAAAAGTAGAAAAAAAGGCAGAAGCCTGGCATCACCTTCTCCTTCCCATTTCTGACTGTTGAAGACAGTGCAGCCTCACTGCAGAGAACAACATTCCCCACCAGCGCAGAGATTTGAGAATTTCTCTATGGTTCTTGCAAGAAAGGACCAAAATCAGTGATTTTCTTTGTGTTTCACTGAAATCTGTCCAGTGAGGACTCCAGTGCTTTCCAGCAATGTGAGTTACTTTCTTTTTAATAATGGACAATCCTCGTATTTCAAAGACCTGCACAAGCTCCTGGGTTCCCTGCGGCAGACAGCAAGAGCTGTGCTCACTCCTGACTCTCTGCAGAGTAAGAGGTTGGCAGTTTCTGTGCCAAAGCAGTCAAACCCCACATCTCATTTCATTCAACAAAAAATGAAAATGGTGAGCTGTACACGCTGCCGGTGTTTCTGTTCCCTGCCAGCACTTTGACACATCTGGCAGGAAAGTTCACTCAATGAAGTGTTTTCTACCTTTCTATCTTTTCGTGGCATTGCTTGAAAAATCCAGGTTTGTCAATTCCTGTGCTGTATAATAAGCCCTGCAGATTGTTCTACACATTTATTGCCTGACTTCTTCCTATAGTTTTGGAGTGTATTTGTATTGTACCATTTAGTAAGCAAGCCCCTGCTAAAGTCAGAACATAAAGCTTGTTCAAGGTGCTTGCATTCCTTGAAAGGAGCCAGGCAAGCATTTTCTCCACAAATGCGAATTATTCATCAAATTTATTCCATCTGGGGTTTGTACGTGTGCATGTATTCTGTGTTAAGTGTTTCAGCAAATACTAAAATCCTAGGCAGGTTAAGGGGATCAGCAAAATTCCTGCCAGTATTAAATGAATATTTGTGGAGGGTGAATTTTGAGTGTGCTGTGTAAAGCCTACACTGCTCAAGGCTATATTCTTCAGCTAAATGGCTAAACTCCGCCCTAAGACCACGTTGCCCACAACAGTGGGAAAATAGAAAAGAAGAGAGAGTTACTTGTAGTGAAGAACATGCAACCATAGGAAAGGATTATTTGAGAAATTATAACAAGACGTTGAAGTCTTGGAGTCATTCAAGCGGCTTCACAGTTTCCAACAGCAAAATCGTTTATGAAGAGAAATAAAACAACCTATTCTTTTTTTTTTTTTTGAGTACCTTTAGTAACTTGTAAGATTTGTGTCAGACTCCAAGTAGAAAATTATCACCAATTATATTCCAAAGAATAGCAATAAAAGCTTGGTAAGAGGAAAGCAATACTGAAGCTTCTTCAGTCAGCTCAGTAGTTTTAATTGCTATGTTTTTTTCTGAAGGATATTTTTAAAACTCCGAGCCCATTTTCTCTTCTGTAGAAGTACAGCATCGTCTTGTTCTTGTTTTTTTCAAAATCACATTTTAGCTGTGTGCCTCTAGCTATTAACCCTGTGGATTTCTTTTAGATAGGAGAAAGATTGATTCCAGAAATCGATGAGCCTCAAAAACCACCACAGTGGGGTAATACCCCACTTATCCCCTGCTTCTGACGGCACAGAGGAAAGTGAGAAGGCACAGCAGCTTCACTTCTGACTCAACAGCCTTGGATAGACAGGTACCCTTGTGCTTCTTGTCGTTTTAATCCATCTCTCACATCAGGTGACAGGAATTTCTCCCAAGACGGAGGTAACACTCTTCCTAAGTTCTTGCCCTGCGGACAGGCTGTGGTTTCCTAAGGGCCCCATGCTATACTCATTATCTCATAGAGGATGGCAGTGCTGGGATGTAGAAGCATAAAGCCTCTCTGAGGCAGACAGATTAGAAAGTTTTTCGTCCTACCTGGAGCTGGGAGGCCAAGAAAGATGAAATAAACTGCCTGTTAGCTGCTTACTGTTTGCCTCAATGGCATGGGCTGTACTTTCTCACTGGTATGATGGGAAGAAATATTTTGTTAAGCTATTTTCTATTCACTGCTTTGATTCACAGTGGCAGGACACAAATGTCTCACCTGGCACTCTGAATGTTCTTTCATCAAATTTTAGTCTTGCAAGTTGGACTCTGCTTCCCTTTCAGTACAAGCTTTTTATCAGACTCCGGGCAGGCCTGTTAAACCCAATACAGGCACTTGCAAAGCCTTTGGATTGGCTGACATGCAGTTCAAGCTTTTAATCTGCAGGGGAGAACCTGGAGGAGGGAGATTCTTCCTATTCCGAAAGCACAGATACACCTGCTGAGCACCAGAGAACCCCTTCCAGGCCCAAAATGCAGACAGGTTCGCTGGTGGAATGGTTGGTCCTGGTACGGTCCCCCCTGGATGCAGCAAAGGAAAACTCTGCTTCATGCTCCCATGAGGATCTGAAAGTTCTTATAGTTAATAAACCTCCTCTCTCCAGTTTCATTTATCTGTATGGACTTGCCAAGGTGGAAGGAGTTTTGTTTGAAGGCTTTTAAAATCAGTTTGTTTATTTGAGTTCTTCCTGTAAAATTCTCCACAGCTGGTTACTACCCAGAGTTTCAAAAATGGACCTTCTGCTGTAGGATTTGGGGGGAAGTGAAGCCTATAGCTTATCCATAACTGTGTAATGGTATCAGAAAATTCCTAATTTTTTTTGTAATGGTTTAAAAAGGAGCCTTGTGATTTTGGAAGGACAAATCCTAACAGGGCAGAGGGAAGGAAGTGGAGGGGAGAAGAGTTCAGGGAAGACTGTGGCATAAGCTTTGCCTTCTGTTACCTGCAGGCACATTTAAACCAGCTGCTGCCATATTAAAGAGGGGGTTTCTTTAACATCTAAGATATATGCATAAAAATATGACATATTTATTCTGACAACTCAACTGAGTATTTAGAAATAGCACCCTCTGCTTTCAATCCTTCTCGAAGGTAGGAACAACTGGAACTTTTCTCTTGCCATTTCAGCAGATGACAACCCAGTGCTAAGGACACCTGGTTCAGCATAGCCATTCCTCCTCAGACAGGTGAGCAATTCCCAAGGTTTGGCATCCGGCCCCTCCAGAAGCTTTGGCCATGGAACACACTCTGAGGTCTGCGCTGTCTCCACACCCTGATGTGGATGCCAGCCATGAAGCCGCTTCTCTTGCCCACCTCCACTTGGCAGAATAAAGCTGAGGGACCAGGTCCCCATGAGAGGTACTAATAAAACACCAGTGAAACCAGTGGGACTGGTGGTGCTAAATCCAGAGCCCAGAGCAAAACCTCAAGTGGGAGCAGCCAGCATGATCAATTGAGACAGTGGGCAATGCTGGACCTCAGCTCTTCCCTTGCTCCCCTCCCCTCATATTTATAGGTTTCTAATTTCCGCTAGATAATGAATATCGCTCTTCATTATAATTATGTTAAAAGGTACCAGCATGATGATTCAGAAACCCTTGAAGATATAGTCATATTTTCAGCAACAGATGGATTTAACACTGCAGATGGAGTGTTAAGAGTGCAGGTAATAACAAACTCAGCAATGTACTGTACTGAAATATAATTGGAAAGTATTAATCATATATTGGTTACTTCAGCTTCACTAAGTAGATGTTTAATTTTCATCAATCTTTTTACCAGATTCCCGGAAAGATTTCTGTGCAGACAGAGCGTGGCTTTAGGTGAAGCGATTGCCCAAGTTATTAATGACTAAGGCCTTGATCTTGCAGGCATGTGCCCATGGCTTACCCAGGCATGCAGAATAAAAATCATTTGTGTTAATAAGGCTGTCAGAGGGGGCCCCATTCATATGGCCCAAGCTTCAGCTGGTGACCAGTCAGTGGTAAAGCCCAGACCCTTCCCTTTGTGGGGGCTGCTGGAAATCCTCCAGCAGGAATGGCTGCCTGCAGGATTTGGGGCAGAATGCAGCAATTTGAAAAGCCCCACTAACAGAAGTGAACCATCAGTCTAAGCCTTTGCAGGACTGGGAGTTAGAATGTAGACGAAACAGGGGGATCTTCTGGCATTCCTCATTATTTTCTTTAAGTACAGACTTTTTGGAATTATCTGCATACAGAAAAAATGTCTGCTGCTATCCTCCTAAACCCTGTCATCTTTCTGGGGTTTTTTAAATGCAAAAACCTCTTTGTAGAGGTTGTATTTGAACTCTGGGTTATTCAGGGGAGTTTTTGCTCTGAGCAGACCATGCAGGACCAGAATAATCAGTGATGCCTGGTCGCATGCCATGACTCTGATACTTTAATTAATGCTATTTATAACTAGGATATCATTTGTAGGATCACAAAGTGGTCCCTGCTCCAGTGTGCCACCTGGGGACTCAGGGAATGGGGAGTGTGGTAGGGCACAATTCCAGCTCAGGCAAAAGTCTATTTTAGACCAGGAATATAAAAGAGGGTTTTGGTGTCAACAGAAACATTATTCTTTTGAATATGTTTTTTGTGGATTGTTTATGTTCACATTCTTCTCTGTGGATTCAGGCATTTGGTGAGGCTTCATCTCCACTGATTTCCTTATGAGGTTTTCTTTCCCTGCTGGGAGTGCACAGCCATGGTGTTCCATGATGACCATGGACTGACCAGATGGACTGTTGTAAACAACAACATAAGCATTCAACACCTAAATTTTAAGTCCCATGAAATATTTTGCCCAAATGTTTTGGTCTTTTGCTGAACTATTTCGTTTTTTAGCTAACCATGAACCCAGAAAATGTAATGAAAAACTGGAATTCTCTCTGGAAAATTGCCTCTCACTTGACGATACAGTATCTTTATCTTGGCTGATAAGAAAAAAAAAAAAATCAGGTAATAAAACTCAACACGACTGGAAATAAAATTGAGCATGACTAGAAACCACAGGTGAGCGTGTTTAACAATGCGAAATGAGTGTGCTGCCTACTTCCTGACAGGCTGTTGTACTCCACAGAGATACAAACAGGTACTGATCGATTGACCGTGGTAATCAAATAAAGCTCTGTGAGTATAAAGGGCTCTAAATATGGTGTCTCCTCAGGGGTACCAGCCGAGATGACTTGTTTGTAACTCACACTGCTCTTGTGGGGAGGGGTTGTTGCTAGAATGGGAAGATGAGTAGTATTTTTGTTTAATTTTCACTTCCACCTTCAAATAAACTCTCCCCTATCTTCCCTTCCTGTGCTGTCCATATTCCGTGGGTGAGCAGCGAGCCCCAGAGCTGCAGCAGGGATTGCAGGCAGGGATGGGCGTGTGGAGGGAGGATCAGCGGGATCACCCTGAGCATCTCCGTGCAGTGGAAGCTGAAGGTGTCGCACGGAGCTGACGAATGCGGCTCCCCAGGCACTGACTCGTGGGGTGACACAAAGGACATGAGTCATGGTGCATCAGTTTTCCAATCTGGAGATCCTTCTCCCATGTGCAAACTGGTAGGATGGACTTTTCATCTTACTGGCAACATTCGAACCCTCCTTCTCTCTCTCTCTTTTTGTTTTCATTCCTTACTTATGAGAATTAATTGAAACAAAAATTACTTAAATTGTCAGGTGTCTCAGTTTTGACTTAAATAGTGTCTTTTAAAACTTGTTCTGCATTTGTAGCACAGAGTTGTGTTGCTTGGGAGAGGTTCAGTCTCAGTTTTCACCAGCAGAACAGGACATTTGGTACTCGTTTGTGAGAAACAGGTGGGTAGAGCACTGCATTTACACATAATAATGTAACTTAATACATATTAAGCTGTCTAGGTCTGTAGAGAAGATACTGGGAGGCAAAAGATTCCCTTTAATAAATCATCTCATAGTTTGCTCTAAAAGGCTCAAACTCCAGCTCAACCAAAGGGCACTGAGCAAAGGGGTGTAACTTAAATCACTGGTACTTGTGAAAGCTGGAGAGCCTCTGCTCCTTTCCCATTGTCATCAGGACTTCTACATGCCCCTGTCCGCCCTGCATCATCTCAAGATATGCTGTTTGATCTTTCCAGTTAAAGTGATGATGTTTTTAATTTGTGATTCATGACAGAGTGCTTCAGATGAAAATTGTAATTCAAGCAAAATCATGAACACATACTTTCTGAAGGCATTTTATTTGCTAGCTCAGACTGTGTGAAGTTTGCTGGATGTATCAGCAAATAAAGGTAAATATCTTGTTTTTCAAAACTTGATAAATTATTGACAAAGGAAAAATGCCCTGAGTTAATCAATCTGATGTTTTTTTCATCATTTGTCCCCGGAGGATTTAGATGTAGTGGATCGTGCTTTAGTGCTGGTCTGCTCTCATCATTTGCAAGAGAGAAAATAAACATTCCTGCGTCTCAACTCCTCATCAGTGTCTGAACTTGAATGAATCAGCTATTGAGCTGAAGGAAATGAAATATAAATTGACATGAAGAAAATGTTCTCCCTGCAGCTGCAGAAGCGCTATGGTTGTCAAAAGCTGATTTTTATCCCTTCAAAGACCAGTATTTTGGGTCACATCATCCTATTCAATAATTGGTCTTTCTATAAAAGTTTAGCCTAAAGTTACTGCTTTAATACTATTTAAAAAAAATTTTTAAAGTTCAATGAAAGATTGTCTTAATTTCAGTTGTGACTTTTGGCACCCATTTAGAATGGAAAATCAGAATACAAGCAGCTCTTTTAAAATGTTAATCCTGTTTCTTCCTTGATCATTACTACAAACACAGCATTTAGTAGTCTCACAGAGTAATTTAAAGACATAGAAAGTACTCTTTTAGTCTGAGACTTATAACTCAGGAGTTTGTGCTGCAGAAGTGCTCCTGTCTGGGAGTCAGGTGGTTGTATTTGTTCACCTTGGTTTTGCTGGGCTTGTACAGGTAACTTTGCAATGACATAATGCCACCACTTATGGCACAAATGTTCTAAATAAATACTAAAGAGTCTGTTCTGGGGAGTGATTTCAAACCATTTAGATTTCTGGTGCTGCACTCTAGAGCCCTCTGCTGCACTGAATTACCTGGAATAAGTTCTTCCAACTCAGGTTGCCCAATTATCCTTCTTGTCTTAAGTGAAGCCATTATTTAAATGTTACATTTTTCTGGGCAATTTCTTTGCAATGCAACTTTCCTGGCTTTACTTCATGCTACAATACACAGGGGAACACAAAACAGTTTCTCCCTGCTCCTCTTCTCATGCATGCTTGGAGAAATGAAAGATCATTAAAAGACAACCATCTTGTAAAATGCATTCATTACACAGGGGAGGAATTTAAAAGGACAACTTGTTTGTTGGTATTCTGGAGATGTCTTTGGAGATGTATTAGGAGATGTCTCCATGTCCAGAGCTTTGATCTCTATCACAGCAACTACTCTGCTGTAGCAAAGATATCAAATTTATTATCAAACTTAGATCATTGCTCAAGTCACTGGCATAGAGGAGAGCTCTACTTCAACATATCAATCTTTTTTTCAAGTTCAACTCCTGCTTCTCTCTTTCTCCACCTGTTTTTTCCCCCACCTCCAATGGTCTCATCTCCTGAGATAGGAAAGCATTTTCTTCGCTGCTTTGCTCTTTCTCCCAGCAGCAGTTGCTCATTTGTAGGCAGAGTGGACTTTTTAATCACTGCCACTGTCATACTGTCCCTCTGAATACTCCTCCTATTGCCAGGTCTTCTATAATTGGATACCTCCTAATTGCTGTTAAATAACATAAACCTACCTTGAGATCAGCTGCACTGAGCATTTCTGGAAGTTGGGTCTTTCCCCCTTGGATCCTCTAAAATCTATCCCTTGAGATCCCTTTGGTTTTCTTAGAGCTATATTGATTACTATTTTCTTGGAGACGGAGTTGATTTGGGACATGACAAAAAGTCACTTTGGCACAGCACTGAGGCCTGCTGGGTTTACAGGATTGAATCCTACATGTAAACATCTTTCCATACATAACTGACATTTCTTATTTTACTACAGTACATTTTTAAAGCTGAACTTGGAAGCTGATCCCTCTCCAATACCTGGTGGCCCTTCCTAACTAAACAAAAGATTTCTATGATTTTTAAAGGACTTGTACACTGTCAGATGAACAGATGTAACATGCACCTGTAGTCTCTCTCCACTGGGAACCATTTTTACTGCTACTGCTTAGAACTGTTCAGAAAATTTTGAACCAACTTTGTGATGAGAAAATATACTTTTATGTAAAAAAGCTTTAGTGAAAAGCATCTGCTTTGTATGTCTAGTTTGGTTTTATTTTTTTTTTGCTAGAACTAAAAATTGATGTACGTCTTTTGACTTGAGAATTTCTGTTCAAAATACCAACATACCGTGGAAAAGGGAGATGGAGAAGATTTATCTGAGGACTTGTCAAAATTCTGTCCAGACATGGTGATGACAACTTCTGTGTTTTAGCTACTTATCATAATTTGTTGATGTTTTAGATACTCTTGTTTGATATTTGTATTCATATGGCTGAAGTAAATGGCTTATTTGGGATTTATTCCTGATTTTGCCATAGACTTATCTTCCAAGACATTGGCCAGGTTTTTTCTACTTTATTTTAGGAGCTGATGGATGAGGAGTAGAGTAAGCAAGGCAACCTGGAGACCCTTTAGCCTTAACTCTGAGGGTCTTAGTGCTCGTATCTCCAATCAATCATGAATTTCCAGTATGAATTAAGTGCTACTTGTTGCAGAGTACTGGGCAGACGTGGACATAGAGTCACAGAATAGCTTGAGTTGGAAAGGACCTTTAAAGATCATCTAGTCCAACACCCCTGCAATAAGCAGGGACACCTTCCACTAGCCCAGAGCCCCATCTAACCTGGCCTTGAACACTTCCAGGGATGGGGCAGCTTCTCTGGATAACCTGTGCAAAGGTCTCACCACCCTCATTGTAAAAAACATGCAAGAATATCCAGAAAGACAGAGCCAAACCAAAACAAGCACAGAGATAAAATATCAGCATCATCAGAAGAATGGAGGGTCTATCCTTAGAGATGATCAGGAGTTTGGCTTATTGAGCTCAGTAAAACAAAGCCTGACATGGAGATAAGTTACCCCCAAGTATCTGGAGGGAATAAACATAGGGGGTAAATAAAACCTAAATTATTTACACTAATAGGGAATATTGGCAAAAAACCCCAAACAGATTGAAACCACCATGAGAAAATTCAGGCCAGCAATTAAAGGATGGTTTCCATCCAGTAGAGGAAAAGTATTCTGAGCAGCTCTGAGCTCTGGGTGCTCCCTTCCCTTAGCTGGGGTTATCCCTCTGACACCAATGAACCTCTCTCAAGGCATTAGCTTCTTACTCTGTTTCCCGCTCTCAAATCAGTTTGTGTGTTCCAGCCGAGCATGATTTCTGGGCTGATGCTCTCTGCTCCTCTCTCAGGCACATCCTGTGCAGACACCTCCACTCTGTCTCTGACAGAGGGATGGGTGCAGTGGCAGATTGCTGTTTTGACAAAGCTCTTCATCTACCTCTACCACCTCCTACTGCTCTCCCAGTCTGTAACCCGAATGCTGCAGCCCTGCCTGTTGATAACCAGTGGCTCCAGACTCACACGGACGCCTTGTGTAACAAGATTTCACCTTCATATTTTACCTAAATTATCACCTGGATGCAATTTTTAAAGTTTGTATTTAAGCCTGAATTGTTTCAGGCCAGACTGCAGTGACAGGATTTACCCCAGGTAGAACCAAAACCTTGCTGCAGGCCCAGCTCTAAGACCCATCATTTAGCAGGCAGAGACTGTCACATTGTCACAAGCTGGGTTGCACAGGAGCCAGCAGCAACGCTCAGCTTCTCTGGAGATGAGTCATGCTATTTTCAAACTATCTGGTTAATCAGTAAACTGCGATCTGCTGCTTTACAGACAATAATGTAATATTTGCTTTGCCTTTGTGCACTACTTTACATTTTGGATGCCTTGCCATTAGGATTCGAAGCATATAGACTGCATCTAATCCAATTTATCCCGTTCATCTTGGCAGTGCTCGCAATGCTGACAGCTTAAAGAAAACACTTAATTTGACTAAGTGTTTTCAGTTTGCTTCTCAAAATATTTGAAATCATTAAAGCCAGAGTACCCCTGCACTGCAATACACACAGTCCTGACCTACTTCAGCAAGTTAATTGCAATTTGTGTGATCCCATGGCCTCTGATTATGCTGCAGGCTGAAGTAGTTTACCTGGTTAAGAAAGGGCTCGATGTTAGAGAATAAGTCTCCTGTCTTGATGCTTTTTAATCTGACTTTTAAAGAGGCTCTTGGAGCAAAAATGAGGCATACTGGGGACTCGGTGTGACACGTTATGTCTCCTGCCTCGATGGGCAGGGCACAGGGGGCTGAGTGCTGAGCTCCCCATGCAGATGCTCTCCTGCTGTAAGGCTGCTCAGTCCGTGTAGTCAGAGCTATTTGTATTCATTGCTACCTGCCAGAGGTGAGGCACAGCGCAGGGATGTAGAGCAGCCCTGGAAGTGCCCTGGTGAGCACAGGTGATTATGAATGGTGGCTCAGTAGCACTGGAGCGTGCCAGTGCTGATGGGGTCATGGGCTGCAGCCCCTTCCTCTGCTGGTGTGCTCATAACTGAGGACTTGTCACAAACCCCTGTGCAATGGCATCTCACCCTTCCCCTGCTGCAAACCAACAGGAAGAAATATCATCCAGGCTTGCTGTCAGTGCCAAACACAGATCCCAGACACCAAGCACGATGGAAGAGAAGGGAGAGGACGTACAGGAGAATAGAAATGGACCAAAAGGATTTATCAGTGCAAGCAGTAAGTGTTGTACTCGTGTGAGTCAGGTGAGGTTGCAAATGTCAATACAGATAACGTCAAGGCAGCGTGAGCATCAGTACAGGCTAATGAGCAGAAAATACATCCTGAGCTCCTCAGTGCTCTCACACCTTGGTGAGCTCGTTCACTGTGTTTCTTCTGCCAGTGCAGGTCGTAACAGCTTGCTTAGCTGCTGTGTCTGAGGTTTTGGGAGATGTCAATAAACTCCCAATAGTCTATGTGTCTTATGATTGGTTTTGTCATTTGAATTTGTGTTTACTGTAGTCAATGATTCAAAAATTATGAAATAGTTATCTAATCCCAATTTCAGTTATCTAATCCCAATTTCTTACAAAGATTACATTAAAAAAATCCTGTTATGAATGGCTGATTTTATTGCTGAAGAAGACCAGGTGATTCAATATGGTGGTTTGGTAGCACTGGAGTATCTGTCTGCAATGATGAGACAGGTGAAATTGCCAGTCATTGCAGGGCAGGTGATACAGTCTTGCTGCCACAACACAGAGATAGCTTGATTTGGCACATCAACGTGCTATAATTTTCCTCTGTGATATGTTTTGTTTCCTTTTAAATTATTTGCCCAAGGCTTCCCTTTCAGAAATGAGTGCTGGCAAGTTGCAATACCGCGGAGAAGGGAAGGTCCGGAGCTGCAGTAGGAGTAAGGAACTTGGAAAAACGCAACTGGTGCGGAAGAGCGAACAAGGTCACTGGTGACAAGGCTCTGCCCCATCTGTGCCGGCACACTCCTGAGCAGAAGCATTCCAGCACCGTGGCATTTCGTCATGTTAGTCCTTTCCTTTCCAGTTTCAATAGCTGGTTATTTGCCTGCCTTTGGTGAGGAGACAAAGCCCCGCTCTGTGCAACCACACAACGCAGTATCTCGTGTAACAGAGAAATGAAATGCAAGTTTCTCTGATAAGGCAGGAACGGGCTTGTCTGGGGGAGAAGGAAGCACTGTCCAGCTGCAGGAGCAGAAGAAGGTGGTATGGACCACTGCCTCTGCCATTCAGTCCCAAAAAGTGGAAGAAACCAAAATTTGGGAGTCTTCTGATAACATTGACATTAAAACCTTCCATGACCCCATTTCATATTTCATAGAAAGGGAGCAAAAATCATTCTGCTGTTTTGTGCAATTCAGCAAAGCATTTTAACCTGGACTTTTTTTTAAGGTACACAAGAAGTTGCCCACCTGTCTGCACAGAACAATATATACGCATTATTTACATGGGATCTGAGTAATTTGTAAAGGACTTGGAGAAATTTAACTAAGAAGATGAAAATTACTGATTAAGAAACTCTTTAAAAATTTTTTTTTATTATTAATTTTTCAGGAAAGTAGAAATTTTTGCATCAAATGTTAGGTTTTTGGGGGTATTTTTGTGGAGGTGTGGTAAGGAATAAATGACTAGTTAAAAAATTGCAAAGTAAAAGAAAACCAATGCTGGAGCAAAGGCAAACCTTTGAAATACTACTCAGAAATTAATTTGTTCGGTATCAGCACCCTGATTAGAGCAATACTAATGTGCATTGTGCATATGAAGAGCTATTCTGAGTCTAAATTGGTGACACAGGCAGGGGACAGTTTAACCCCTGGCATTAGCTAGAACTGGGCAGCGACAGGAGCCAGTGCAGCAGTGCTAATTAATGCACCCTGAGGGGACACGACGAGGCATTGGCCCTGTACATCTGAGACATACTTCTGTCAGCACTGAGGTGCCAATTACTGTTCTCTCATAAAAATAACCCGTGTTAAAAAAAATAACAAAAAGGCAGAAGTCCAAGTAATATAGATAAAACAAGATTTAGCCATAAAATTATCAAGCGGACTCAGTAATGCATCTCCCCAGTTTGTTAATACAAGGCAGGATGAGCTCTGCTGTAGCTGCTGTTATGGAAATGCAGAAGCTTTGTTGCTGGGCTGGGCAGCAGCATCTTTGCTAAGCTCACTTACTCGAGGTGGTCTGAGACCTGACAGCTCTCACATCCATCATCTCGGAGCAAACTCCACTGGAGAGCAAGGATGAACCTCTCAGGGCCACCGCTGCAGTGAGTATGGAGGTGCCTGGGAAAGGATCTCTGTCTACACTGATGGTGGACACAAAATAAACTCCTTTTGGACTGGATAGGAAACCAGAAATTCCTATTCTACTCCTAGTTAAACATTAGCAGTGCATTGTCCTTTGTAGGTGCTCAGTTTCAAATAATTTAGTAATAAAAATCCCCAAACACTCAGCAGTCCTCCAGTGGAAAACCACTGCATAGAAAACCAAGATGCTGTGGGAGTATGGGCAAGTTCTTGGCTTCGTCAGATGATTCTTGATAACCAAGGCAAGGAAGAGGTTTGTCAACACTAGCTAGAGGCATATTAATGTGGGTTTGTCTCAGCAGGTGCTTTTGGGGTGAATGAAGAACATTAAGCATGAATCTGATTGAAATATCTCAGTGTTTTTGAAGAAGACCTGAAGGACTTTAACTTCACGTCAAAGGCAAAGCCTGAGTACAGCCTGCTAGAAAATGCTCTTCCCTCAGCCGGCTCAAGAAGATCAGTGCTGGTATTGATAGGAATATATATCCCACAATATGCTACTATTTCTTTAAAAAAATATTTTATTAGACTTTAACATGGTAATAGTGCCTGGTTGTACGGGGCACTACTTTACAACTGGCTGGATGGTAGAAGAGAGGAACCATTTGGCAAATCAGGCCAGACCAAATAGCATTCATTTGGTTAATCACCAGCTATTAAAATAGCATCAAATCATAGCAACCTATTTGCTTATAATTCAGTGCACAATTTTCTGCACAGTATATTCATAACTGCTGTACCCAAGCTAATTTTAAATGAGCCAACAAAGCCATTTTCCACCACTCTCCTGGGAAATGAATCTGTGGACTGATGGATCTTTCTGCTTCTGGGGCTAAGCCCCCACAAAATCTGAGCTGATGACATTGGTGTTTAACTTTGAAACAAGCTGATTTTGTATTTAGTCTATTTTTTTAAAGCTCGGTGTGGTTTAAATCTCTTGCATTACTCCAAGATTCATCTAACTTCCAGTGCCTAGAAGGTTATACCCACTATGTTCTCTCCAAACCTAAGAACACTCAGGCATCATTGCAGATCCTTTGTGAATTCCATTAAAGACAACCTTCAACAGTTCCCTGGTGGTTCCTCTCTTTGTCACCATGAATTCAGCAAATGATGAAATCCCTTTTCTTCCAACTCAGGAATATATCAGTAACTTTGATTTTGTTCTTCAAAGTGCTGACCTTCTGTTTCTGAGAACTGATACCTCACTGCTAGTGTAGAGCCCTTTACAGTTCTGGGGAGCAAAACAGTAGAGTTGTGGCCTGTGCAATGATTAAATTATTTCAGTAATGAGGGGGGAAATTGATGAAGGTGTGTTAGGAACATGTACACAATGAAGTTCTATTGTTTGTAGATACTGTGCACAGTTGTATTTCTGTACTGCAGTAAAACTTACAAGTCTTAATGATGAGCCTCTGGGCTCAGCAAAAGCTGAGGAATGAGTGTTACCTGCCCCAAATACATCTTTCATATAAATAAATAAATGCAGAGTTCAAAATTTCTCCTCTGGCACTGCTGGTGTCCTCCCAGTCCGGCTTCCCCACCTCTAATTTAGCTGCAGAGAAATGAGGACAAATTCTGGCTCTGAAAGCAGATCCAGTCTTGCACATATTCCCCCTGTGTCCACACTGGTGTCAGTGAAATAGGTATGTGCTTACTTTTAGGGATGCAATGCAATACGGTGGGATACGATGAAACCTCAGAGCCATCTTAAGGGTAGCTGAATCCTTGGCTTGGCATTTCATTCTGCACGTCAGTTGATTGGTCATTTTATCACCAGTTATGAAGTGAAATTAGATAATCTCGCTGCCATATGGTATACAGTATTTATAGTTTAGTATGTTTTCCATATATGTGCACTAAAGCCTGCTTCAGGGATTTGTTACGGTCCTTGTGTTTACAGGATTTGGGTCTTGGGTGAAAGAAGAAATTGACAGTTGCTAATGTTTGATTTAAACTGATACTTCAGAGGCCACATGAGTGATCCCTAATTAAAGTCAATTTACACTTTCTGTCCTTTGCCAGGGAGGCTGGCAGGCCTTTCCAGACCAGAGCTTGTGTCCACCCAGCTCTGCTCCCTCTAGAAGCAATCAGGAAGGGGTGACCCCAGAGGACAAGGGGAGAGGCCCGTGGAAGGCTGGGGATGCTTAACCTTCACCTCAGCTCCCCTTCCAAACAACCAGGAGTACCCAGAGACTCCTCCAGCTCTCCGACACAGGTAGCCTGAACCCTGAAGCATCTGTCCAAGGATTTTTGTCTGTGTAAGGTTTAACTTCGATTTCTTGCTTTCCATCAAAATGCTCCATTCCCCTTGAAATTTTGATAAATAAGGAGCTACAGGATTAATTATGTGGGACATTAGTCATTCAATATGTGTCATTATTGTCTCAAAACAAGCCTAAATGAGCACCACAGAAGGGTCTTAGAGATCTGCATTTGGAGCTTGCCCAAACGTGATAGAACAGGAGTGCATTCTCAAACCAAAACATTAGTTGCCTGGTACAGATACCAACGCTGGGGAGTTGTATGGTTTAAAGACCCCTCATACAATTTTCTGACTGCAAAACTGTGCTAAGCTTTAGAGCACTTGTGTGGGTCTGTTTGAGACCTACATCCCCACTCCTCACCTGTCCCTGCTGCCATGCCTTGGTCATTTTAAGTTGTAATGTCAGACACAACAGAAACTGGCTGAAGCTGGACCAGCAATTTTTTTTAAAGTGGTAAATAATAATAACAAACAATAAACTCTGAGAGAGGAGAAGCAATGTTCAATTGCCCTGTAAGAATCCAGCTAGCACTTGAACAAAAGGGAGTTAATAAATGTTACAGTCAGGTTTTTTTGGATAGGATTCTTGCAGAATATGATTTCATAATCCCCTGTCTCTAGTGAACAACAAGACCTCTGTAAACACTCAATATTCAAATAGAAAATTGTTTCTTGTAGGCTTCCATGGCACAAAATAAAAGCTCTGTAAATCTGGGCCTCCATATGTGGTTCTCAGCTGGTGTAAGTCCCTGAATGAATTACATGTGAACAGAGAAATTAACGCTACACACATGGTGGCCCAACTTGAAAGCAAAAATTGCAACTGAGAATATACTGCAGCGGATTGTGAAATTTTTGAAGATAAATGGAAGCTTGAGTCCTTGTTGATGTAATGCAACATCGATGCATTTCAAGGGATAAACAACTATCACTGTGAGATGCTACAATACTGAGAATCACATTTGGGCGAGTAAAGAGATTCGCTCTTTAAAATCAAAGACTGAATTTAAAAAGGCAAATATTCAATAATCTAACGTAGCTTTGAACAAAAAATTGGGTAAAATACTTCCCCCTTTTTTAAATCTGTCAAATTACTGTGGCAGTAAATGTATATGCTATCCATGTTTTGAAATGACTGTGCTCTAAAGCCACTTTTTTTAATCAGTCAACGTTGATGATGAATTACCCAAGAGTTTTGGTACTTTTGAAACAGTTGTGATCTTTTTGTTGTTGTTTTTTCCCCCCTTCTCCTCTCGACAGAGGAGGGAAGAATGTGCATGTTACAGTGAATTCTAAATGAGGCCTGTGCCTCCCCTGTTTGCAAAAAGCCAAGCAAAGCAGTAAAAATAATAAATAAAACAAATGAAACCCTCTTTAATCCATTCATGAGCTCGAGTGTTTCAAGTAGGCCATAATATTAAGACACAGAGCTCTGAAAGAGATGGATCAGAGGAAAGGGCTATTGCTTAAACAATGCCAGCCCATTTAATTGAATTACGTATTTGTCAGCACTGTATTTTCCCATGTCCAGGATTCTTACTGTTGATTCAGGGCTTAAAGCCTAAATGGAAAGGGCAACAACTGCCGTGTATTTTGGTCCCGAACAAGCCGTGTCCTTTGAAACGCCAGCGCTCGATGTTGGGAAGAATGCTGGAGTGCTTTGCAGCAACAGAGGCCACCAGCAAAAGAGGTAATGAAAATATGTCACCCCCGTGGATTTGACCTTGCTGCAGCATACCGAGGAACTTGACTGAGAATTTTTAAGCCCGATGTTATTTCTGTAGCAGTTTATTTGTATTTATCACAAGGACAACTGGGGTTGTCCTTGAACAAGAGGACAGGAGCCAGAAATTCATTACTTTTTTCTTTAAATTGATTGGGCAGAGTTTTTTTTAAGTATAAAATCTATAGTTTATTCAAGGACGTTAGCAAATGTTCATTGTCTTATGATCAAAATTTCAACTGTTTTCCTTGATTTGTTGCATAAAATAAGCACGTGTGCATCCATCCCTTCCCTCCAGGGGCATTTTATGCCTCATACGCAACAACAAGGCTGGAGGAAGCCACAGGGACCTGGACAGCAACAGCTCAGGCTGGAGCAGGAGATAAGGAAAACTTGCAAATGTTAGGCCAGAGTATCTGCTCTGTTCCTTTACAGAGCTTCCCACTCAGGCATTCCCCTCTGTGCCAGCCACTTTCCTACTACTGCCATATACATAACAACAAACAGAAATTTGGCTGGTTTTTCTCTGCTGTAACCATACAAGTTTTGCTTCCAGATTATTTTGAGGACAAGTGCTCTGTGATCACAAAGAGCATGGTCATTCCTTTGTCCCACTCTTAGAGTCATCTGTGACAAAATTTTGGAAGCATATTCCCATAAACCCATTTGTATTTGGAGCAGAAGTGTTGTCAGAGCATCCTAACTTCGACAGAGATGACTCTAGACAAAGGATGCTTGAAATTGGTCCCTACATACAACTGTCCATATATGAAAACCCAGCTGAGTCAATTCCTAAAATTCAACCAAATGCTCTGTAACTCTGAGCCATATTTGCCCAGTTTACTGAGCCTCAGTCCCATTTCATTACAGTGAGATGAGATAGCCTAGGTACCTCCTCTTCCACTGTGTTGTACTCAAATGACCACAAAATTCCTTTTTGTTTTGAGGTTGGAACAACTCTTCCCAGATTAGTACACGACTGATACAGATCAGTGGAGGTTTTACTTGAAGAAATGCCATTGTGAAATACACGTTAGCAGGCTCAATGGAGTAATGACTGAAAGAAATTCTTTATTTATGACTCTGCATGCGTCTGGCTATCTCAGCTGATAGATCTAAAAATCTACGGTGCTTCAAAGAACACTTGTCCCTGTTAACAAGCCCACTCATCTCTCTGCCACTCACATCAGCTTTTTCCAATGAATTTTTCCATCACTAAAAGAAGCGTCCTCATTTTACGTAAAGTTCAAGGTGAGATTATATTTCTTTCAGCTGGCTCTAGTTCTCCCAAGCTGTGTCGAGGCATGGCTTTCCCTCTTGCTGAACACGCAATTTTAGCTGCATTAATTGTAGGCAATTTTTTAAGAAGTGCTAAAACAGGTTCCATAAATAGGAATGTTATGACCCAAGGAAACGACTCACACGGGTGGAAGGGTCTGCTGCCTGTGCATCTATAACCTGGCTCTACAGAAAATGTGCAGCAAAACTCTGGAGTTCTAACCTGCCCATATATAGAGTGGTTTCATTTCCTAACTTCCAGTTCCACGAAGGCTGGGATCACAAAATAAGGGCACAGGGCTATGTGGGCCTGTCACCTCTGCACCAGAGTCTTCATTTGTCTCCCTAAAAGGTTGTAGGAAGAGAAGTGTCACCACCTCCAGCCACAGAGAAAGAAGTGGGATGCAAAGAGGTTAAAGATTTGTGTGAGTTAGCTCAGGGATGGTGCATAGAAATCCAAATTTCAAAGCACTGAGCTAATCACTAACTTGTCCTTCTACAACAGAGCAAATGGGCTGCGCCACAGAAAGCAAAAATTTGAAGGATTTTTTGTAAAATCAGACCGAAAATCTTTTGCCAATCTCTTACCGACCAAATCCAATGGCAAAAATGTTTCTGTGGAATCTAAAGATTTCATTTGCCATCTTGCCTAATTATTTTATAATGCTTTTAGCTGAAATATGATTTCAAACAACACCTGAAATACTCAATTTTAAATAGTTCTAAAAAAAATTACTATTTTATCCACTACTTTTTTGATCAAGTTTTGTGGAATTTGTATTTATTTTGATTGAAGCACTCTTTTTTTTTTTTTTTGCCTTTTTTTTTGTGCATCATGCAGTTCAGATGCATTTTAAACAGTTTCTGCTCATGTCTGAGCTCTGGTTCTGATGTGTGTGAAGAGTATGCCTGCTCTGAACCTGCCACATGTTAAAAGGATGAATATTAACTTTTGTTTTTTCAAAGTGACTCTTTAATTGAAAAATTAAATATTTAATGAGCTATTTCCATCCAGAAGGGAGGGAGAAAAAAAAAGAAATCCTGTGGTTCATTCCCAAGAAAAACTCATGCTGGTGTCTGGTACACCACCAGCAGTGGGCTGGCAGCAATTAGTGCTAACACAGGACACCCTTGGGGGTGCTGGTCTGCACCCCCAGCCCTCAGTCCCTTACCTGCATCCCTTAACACACAGCCTGTGTCCAGCATTTTGACTGGAAAACAGCTCTGGCTGTGGTTCTTTATACAAGTCCTTATTCAATGTATTAGGGTAAAATTTGGTTCTACTCACATAAAACCTCATAATCAAAACAAATGGCATTTCTAATTGAGCAAGGCCCTCTCAGTAATGAAGGGCAGCAGTGCTGCTGAGATCACTGGTTCGTGTTTCTCTCCCTGTTCAGAAGACTAAACTAATTTATTTATGAAATCAAAGCAACCCACCAGATTAGCCATCTAACT
Organism: Eulacestoma nigropectus; assembly: GCA_013397775.1. Lineage (NCBI taxonomy): Eukaryota > Metazoa > Chordata > Aves > Passeriformes > Eulacestoma > Eulacestoma nigropectus. Next base: position 254,287 of record VZTE01006591.1, read on the forward strand.
AGCTCGCTGCGCTGTTTAGATTCACTCGTTTGCTCTCTCATGACATCCAAGTGAACAAGCTATATGTCAATGAAAGCGTTGGCGCTCCATCGTACATTATAGACTACTTTGAAGTGCAAAAAAAGATCCTGCAGTGGGGCTACCAGCAGTAATTTTTTTAGTTTTTTTTTCCAGTGAGCATATGCTGCGAGTGGGAAAGGACCGAGTAATGTAAACGGAGGTTTCATTAGCGATGATACGTGGCAGTTCCTGGGTGAAGGCAGAGAAAGCAAATCTGGGAGCACCTGAAGACTTTGCAGCCTTGTACCCGTGTGGCAGAGCACGTGCTGAGGGCAACGATGGGATCTGTTCTTCCCTCTTAGGATCCCCTCGTGCTTCCCAGTAAAGGCAGGGCAGGGTCAGGAGGTTTGGATGCAGAATGAGTCCCTTTCTGTGCATCTGGACTCCAGAAACTAATTTTTGCAAACAAAACGCTAACACTTGCTTCCACTGGAAGTCATAGTATTTCTATCAAAAAGGCAGAGGGTCTGCTGGGAGATATTTTTGGCCAAATGTCTCCCAAGTACACATCATTATGTTTTAAAAGTTCTTGTTCAACTTTTTTCCATAAATCTTGACGATTGGCCTGGTTGTATTTCCTTTCCTCTGACATTTTCCTTGCAGCAGATTGGAGAAGGTGTCTAGAGTGTTACAAGACTAACCATGCTGAATGCTGAAGACTTTGTCATCCCCATAGGACCATTGAGCATCTCCATCATCACCCTCCACCACTTCTTGGGCTGATAGTGAATGGACTCAGTGGCAGAGATGCTGGTGATGTGCCTTATTGGGATGAGGCACTGGAACAGGCTACACAGAAAAGCTGTGGCTGCCCCGTCCCTGGAAGTGTTTAAGGCCAGGTTGGATGAGGCTTGGAGTAACAGGGATAGTGGAAAGTGTCCCTGCCCACAGCAGAGGGCGGAATGCGATGGGCTTTAAGGTTCCTTCTGACCCAAACCGTTCTAGGATTTTACGATTCACCACTTTTTCCCTGGCTGAGGTATGAGCGCTGGCACTTCGGCTTTCCTTGCAGCCTTGTATTGTTTAGCCGCTTTTGGTGCACATTTGGACTGTAGCACAAGCGTGATGAGATGCGGCTGAGGGAGCTGGGAAAGGGGCTCAGCCTGGAGAAAAGGAGGCTCAGGAGAGAACTTCTGGCTCTGCACAACTCCCTGACAAGAGGGGGCAGCCGGGGGAAGTCGGGCTCTGCTCCCAAATAATAAGCAATAGGACAAGTGGAAACGGCCTCAAGCTGTGCCAAGGAAAGTTTAGATTGAATATTAGGGCAAATTTCTTCATGGAAAAGGTGGTGGGATTTAAAAAAGCTTTGCGGATGTGGCATTTGGGGCCACGGTTCAGTAGTGGCCTTGGCAGTGCTGGGGGAACAGATGGACTCGGTGATCTTGGAAGGTTTTTCCCAAGTAAATGGCTCTGTTTCCAGGGCTGCGGGGTGAGAGGCGGCGGGCCCGGGCCTGTCCCCTCACGGCCCGGCCGCGCGGGGAGCGCGGGCTGCGCGGGCCGCGGGGGGCCCCTGCCGGGGGCGGCCGCTCACTGCACCCGGCCCCACAGCGGAGCCCGCCCCTTGTTCCGGGGAAGTACTTCACGGAGTGTTTGTTTGGTTTTAATGTAGTCTTTTCAACTCAAAAAACATTAGATTATTTCCCCCCCACGCCGTGTATTCAACCACATGCTGTATGTGTTTACCTGCGTACACTGCTAGTTAGGCCCGTTCCATGAGCACCTTGATCCCATGTTTTCCCATTTCCTTGCCCCAAAATGGGTTGAAAAGCCACACATGGATAGGAAGCGGCACCAGGTCTCCAGGAGCGTTGTTTCAAATATTCCTGCAGTCACTGACTTTCCAGGCTACTTGTTAAATTTGGCTTGTGCCCGCCTGTGTTTTCCTGCCGCGGTGAGGGCTTGGCAAGCCGGGGCCACTGACCGAGTGTGAAGCATTTGGATACCATGGTGACATGGGCTGTGTTTGTGCCCAGGGAATAAGGAATTTAGGGAGAGCTCTAGCCCTGCAAAGCAGATGTGTTGAAGAACACAGCATGTATGAATCTCTTTTAAGTGCCCCCAAAATTTACTGAAGATATTGCCAGTATCTCCCTAGCAATCAAGGCCTCCCATGGGGACTGCTCCAAAGCGTGCCGAGCTTGGCTCACTCTCTGCTCCGTAAGTTAGCTGGGAATGACTTCCAGAGCCCTGCTGTGCTGCTTCTGCTCTTGCATTTGCAGGAATCGCAGCAAGAATAAAGCCCCCACCCAGGGCTGCTAAACACAGTCTTAACCCCTTGGGAGGGGTCCGAGCTACAAGTCAAGGTGGGAGACCACAGATGAGAAAGATGAAAGCCTCAGAAAGCTCAGCTGTGGGAGAGAGCAGCAGTGGGGGGACACTGTCAGAGGAGCAGCACCTCGTTTGGGTGCTACCTTGGGCTGTGGGTTGTATGGGCTTGCATGGGCATTGGCATCACAGCAGCCACAAGGATTTTTTTCAGCAGAAGCAGGATGGGCTTTCTGAATCTGTAGTGTTTAAAGATCACTACTGATGTCTTAAATTCCAGAGTGTTGTGGAGCTTTTTTTTTTCTTTTAATAATATGATATCTATGTTCTAAGTTTTTAGAGAATCCAGGGTTTTCATTTTAATTTTCCCCTCTTTCCTGTAGGACTGATGCTGCTGTACATGCATAATGACACAGAAAGCCTAGAGGATAGTTTTACCATGCAGCTGACAGATGGCAAGCGCACAGTCCAAGGGACAGTTTACATCTACATCATGCCAGTCAACGATGAAATCCCTCATCTTTCCAGGTTAGCTATCTAAGTGACATTCGGTGCATAAAGACTTACAAAGAAAAAAGAAAGAAAGAAATGAGAGCAACTCATCTCAACACCAGCGTCTCCAAGCCCACCCACAGTACAGAGGATATCTGGCTTCCACTGCATTGGTTGTCCCTGAAAGCTGGTTCATAACAAGGCTGTGCACTCTGCTGCCTGGTGCAGGACGGTGAAAAGCCACACAGTGCCATCCAGCAAAAACCATTCATGCAGAAAAAGCTGGTTTCTGGTCTCTGATCAAGGCTTGTTTATATTTAAGTTAGTGGCAAAACGCTGGTTGTCTTCAATTAGGCCAGAGTTGCTCTTTTTTCACACTCTATGTCTCTCTCTCACTTTCTTTACTCCCTTCCGTATGTTTCCTCCATTCTCTTTAATCTATTTTTAACAGTGAATCTTGTTGGGAAGAACATGGCATGGGGTTTTTTTTTTAATATTTAAGGTCCAAAGCCAGTTGAAGGCAGTGTTAATGCTCACGCTCCTTTCAGGAGAGTCAGAGTGCCATCTCTGGGAATAAAGCTTCAAAGAGGTGGAAGCTTCATGGAGAGTAATATTAATTTATTGTCTCTTTTGCCAGCAGTGAAGTCCTTCTCACATCTTTTCACCTTAAATTGTCTATCATAAGGTTTTTGAGCAGCATGGCAAGTCTAAATCCTCTCATGAGCATTTTGTTTATTGGTCTGCAGAAGAAAGAGGAAGAAACCTGGCATGTTGTGAGACTGGGATGCAGGTGATGTAATTTCACTTGCTTCATGACAGTAACATGTTTTGGCCTAATTTGGGTTTCTACTCTTAGGAATTCACGAGTTGAAAAATAAAATAAATCCTGTGGACCTGCTGAATCCTTCCAGAAATGCCAGATCCAGTCTGTAAAAAGAAGGATAAAATACTGGTCTTGCTTCTTGCATTATGTAGGCTATTTAAAGACCTCCATGGGCTATAGGGAAAGAAGCACCAGCAAGGCTAAAACTTCACTCAATGGTGATGGTAAAACATTTTCTTAACTCACAAAAATAGTTTGTAGAGCTAAAAATAATTTCTATTCTTATACCAAAAGAATATTTAGGGCTTGCCAAACAAACCTTTTGTCTCAAATTTGTATCCAGGTCCAACTCTTCCCACTAGCAAGGTTTGAATCCCCATTTTCAGGGCACAAGAAACCTGTTGGATCACAAAATACCTGGTGAACTCTAGCTGTGAAGAAAAGTACAAGCCTTCTTTTTGAGGCAGAAATCAGTGCACATATAAAATCCCATGTTGCTCTGCCTGGGTGCCTGGGGTCCCTTTTCTGGGTCCCTTTTGCAGGGAAAAGCAGAAAAATCCACTGTTGTTGGCCCTCTCTGAAGGGGAGCAGCAGCCCATGGCATGCATAGAGGGGCATCGATGCTTGAAACAGCTTTGGCTTCTTTCCCAGAGCATCATGTGTGTATTTTGAAAAATTTCATAGAAGTAGTGAACAATGTGAAGTTATAAAGTGGACACATGTCCCTCCATCCTACCAGCATTTCCTTAGGAGCTCATGGATGAGGAGTCATCAAGCCCCTTTGCTCAGGGGGAATGCTGTCAGCCTCCCCCTTCCCTCTCCAGCCAGGTCCTCTCCTTGCAAGGCTTGGTCTGCAGCTCTGTCATCTCCTTCATCCTGTTCTTTGCCGACTCCCTTAGTCTGATTTTCTTATGCTTCATGTCATTACCTACTTTGCCCCATTTCTTCCAATTTCAGTCTCTGAGGATGGTTCCTTGTTGCCGTTTCTGTCTCCATGCACGTGAAATGTCTTTCCTGGATCCGTATGTTCTCTCCTTCCTACTGTGAGCAACCCCACGAAGACACCCCTTATATAGTCTTTTCATTTCCATGTTGTTTTCTAGTCCGTCAGAGGCGAGCTTTATATCTCAAATCTTGTTTATATATTCCCAGTCCATGGATCAAATTGAGCCCTTTTGTAAGGGAAGTAAATGTGCCCATATTACCATTTTCCACCAAGCCATGGAGCAGGAAGTGCACTCTTCTTCTGCACAAAGCCATGAATCTGACTCTTCATTTCATCAAACTCATGAGGCTGAAGGGCAACATAAGAAAAAATCACATGTGCATACATGGCAAAGCTTTCTGTCCCAGTCCCGCAAGAGCAGATTTGTTGAAATGTTTTTTAAAAATTCTATCTGCTCCATGCTAAGAGGAGCCTGTTCATGCTTAATAAATTGGAGGAATTGCTCACAAATACTTCATCCATATGAGAGTGCGAGCCCTGTACTGCTGCCAAGAGACGTGAGACCTGTGGTGTCGTGCCGAGTAAGTGATGGTCACACGAATTAGAAAAGCTTAGGTACAGATCCCTCGCTGCCACAGTTTTCCCCAAGATGTGAAAATATAACAGGGAAAATACTAAGCAGCATTCAGTCTTTCCAGCCAAATCTGCCTCTTTTGGACACAGTCACGGGCCGCGTACCAAGCGGTGTAGGGGAGACCAAAATAACATCTTTAAACAATCTGAGCTGCCTCTTCCATCACTTGGAAATTAGAAGTAACTAAGAAATAAGGAGCCTCAGGAGGGGCTGCTGCCTGTCACTCTGTGCTGGGTGCTGTACCAACACCTCAGTGCTGTTCCTGCTGCAGGTCATACAGAGAAGCCAGTGGCCTTTCTTGCAGCACATGCATGTATTTTCATTATTTTTACCCAGATTTGTGATCTTAAGTACTTTTTGCCCAGCCTCTCTCCTTAGTAAGCTGCTTTTCCCACAGTAGCCTTGAGAAATCTCCTAGTTCCCAGGCACTCCAACTTCCATCCTGAGGAGAAAGGATGGCATTGGAAATGTTGCTTTGAGTTTGGACAAGAGAGTGTGTGAAGCGAGTAACTGCTGTGCAATGTGTAGACACGCTGAGCTCAAGGAAGTCTGGCTTAAATCATTAAATCCCCCTCGCTAAATGGGCAGTGACTGCTGCTGGTTTGTTTTTTCGCCAGTGTCTCACTTCCTGTTTCTTCTTACTTTTTTTTTTTCTCCCCAGGAATATGGGCTTGGAAGCTGAAGCAGCTGACAAAAGCCATTTCCAGTGCTGGGTCAGAAGCAGGGACCAAAGATGCTCCAGGGGATGAGCTGGACCAAACTGTCCCCATGTGCCCAGATCTGCAGCTGGAGGCAGCAGTAGCTTTAGGACTTTTATTCCTCCTCTTTTCTGGGGATGAGTGAAATCCCCAGCCAGCTCCTGCAGCAGTAGGCTTGTTCTAGAAATGGTTTCGTTCATGGGTGGGCTTGGTTGATAGGGTAAGCAGCGAGACCAAACACAGGTTTTTATTTGACACTTTCTCCTATGTTGAGGTGGCTCTGGAAGGTCTCCTGCAGGATTTCTTTCTTGTTTCTCCTTCCCTTTGCTTCAAGGTGCCCATAGACTCTGTCCCTATCCTACTTGGAGCAAACACAACACCTATGGAACACCAGGGCAAGCCCTGGAATGGAAGCCATCCTCAGCCTCACCCTGCAGCATCTCAGCTGGGGAATAACTCAGGGAGAATGCTTTACTTCTTAGGCTCAGACCCTAGAAACTGCTTCTTGCTGCACATCTCCCTCCACCGTCCCTCTCTGTAATGACACATTTTAGCTGATTTTTATATTGGTTCACTAAGCCACTGTGCTGTCTTCTTCCTTTTATAATTAAGCAACTTGAGAAATCCTTTGAGGTCAATAAATTCTGAGGAGGCTTACATAAAACAGAATATAAAGTGGAGAGCCCTGCCATCAGAAGCCAGTAAAAGTCAGTGACACCTCTGCAAATGGCATTATGTCATTGCTTAATATTAGTAAGAAACAGTAAGATTATGGTTTTTGTTCAGAGCTATAAAAAGTAATGAGTCTCACATAATCTGCTGAAAAGAAGGGGTGGGGGGAGTGCATGAGAGGGGATAAAGGTGACTGGAAAAGTGAACTTCCATTTTTTTGGGCATCCTGAGTGCATTAGTAAATCTAGCTCGTTACAGCCAAATAGACTTTAATGTGCTTTGTCCTGTGATTTTAATTTATTTTGTTTTGCTTTGCTTGCCAAGAACACACACACACAAAACCTTTCAGGAGTCAGGTGGTCTTGTTTCAGTAACTACAACGTAATAATCAGAAGCTGGAAAATATTACAAGGAAGCCAGAGAGGGACTCCTCATCTGGAACTGTGAGGATAGGACAAGGAAAAATGGATGAAAATTTAGGTTAGATATAGTGAAGAAATTTTTCCCTGTGAGGGTGGTGAGGCACTGGGACATGTTGCCCAGCTGAGGCTGTGGTTGCCCCACCCTTGGAAGCATTCAAGGCCAGGTTGGATGGGGCTTAGAGCAACCTGGTCTAGTGAAAGGTATCCCTGCCCATGGCAGGGGATGGAACGAGATGGGCTTTAATGCCCCTTCCAAACCAAATCATTCTGTGATTCTGTGACTTTGGGGTGGATGAGGATGGTGTTATTCGTCCTGGCTCATGATACAGTGCTGCAAGTGTCTTGGATGCTGATGATCCCAGCTCGATGAAGCCCAGGGCATCATTCTCAGTCTTCACAAACGGTGAAATATTGACTTTCTCTTCATAGGAATGTCTGTGCCCAACCAACAGATCTGTGGAGTCATTCATTTCAGAAGAGGAAGGAAGTGACCCTCTGAGGGAGGCTTTGTGCTCCCAACCTGAATACGCAGGTTGTGTGAGAGTTAAATATGAGCTGTGAGGGCTGAGGATGCAGCAGAGCATTGCCCTGCTGCAAGCCAGCACGTTTGTGAGCAATAATCTCTAATAAGGACCAGACTTTACAGGGAGGGCCAAGCAAGGGCTGGCTTTCATCCTGCTTGGTCCTGGTGAAGGTGGAAATCTTCAGAAGGGGCTGGGAAAGAGAGCCCTGTGGACTGTGCTCAATAAATACCAGTACTAAATCTCAGACTGGGCTGAGGGTGGGGAAATATTTTAGCAGTGATATTCTGCAACCAAAGGATAGGAAGGTTTTTTTTCACACACCATAGCTGTTCACTAATGCATGCATGAACTAACTGTCCTTTCTGTCAAGCGCCTTCATTAGTATTCTTTTTCTTTCTTTACTGGCGTTAGATTGAAAGAGAGATTATACCAAAAGTTGGCTGGCTATCAGTTGGTCCAATTTTGTGTGTTTTAAAATGTGTGCTTTTTATAGGGCTAAAAATTGGTCCGGAGCCTCTGTGTAAGCAGCAGCTACTAGGGCTGGTGGGTGTAAGCTCTCTCTTGGATCCCAAATTCATTCTCATGTGCTGTGGGATATTAATTTCCAATATGTGCAAGTTCCTCAAACACTACTGAGTTTTTTCTGGAGCTCATGAGTGCTCATGAGGGGGAAACAGTGCAAGAGCCATCAGTGACAGAGTGTGTCAGGATGCAAATAAATCCATATTAATGCGTGGAAAACCAATATATGGTGGCAGCCCTAGGAGGTGCTTCAGCCTAGGGATTTATAAATCACAGAATTATTTAGGTTGGAAAAGGACCTCTGAGATCATCAAGTCCAAACCTTAACTTATCACCACCTTGTCAACTAGACCATGGCACTAAGTGCCCCATCCGATCTTTTCTTGAATGGTTCTGAGTTGAAAAAGATGCAGTTTTTAATGCACAAAGCAATGTCCTGCTCACTTCTGCTCCTCCACGCTCTGGTGACACCATGCCCCTGTTCTCCATGGGGTACTTCCATCCTGCTCTTCCTATATATGTCCCAAGTGATCCATCTCTATGTATTTCCAAGAGATTGCTACCATTTCCTAACTTGCCTTCCTGGCACCTCACAATTTTTCTTGCTTTGCTGTGGGTAGCAAATACAAATGGTCAATAAAGGGTGACCTCCATAGGGCCATCGGAGCTGCTCTTGCCCTTTTCTCTTTTTGCTTTCTGAAATTTTATCCAAGAAGTGAGAGTCTCTGGATTTACCCTGAGTAGAAAGGTATGGGGTCACATAGCAGGCGTGTGTCGGCCCACCACCTCTGATAATGTCAGCAGGGGCTGCCAACCCTCCAGAAAGCCTGCCTGGGCCACAGCATACGTGTGGTGCATGGCTTTATAGCCCACACACCACTGATCCAAGGCTTTCTGGAGTGAGGCAGCGCTGCACAGTTGCTCTCCACATGTGTCGCAGGTTTGGCACGTCTCCGAAGAGTTGGACCCTGCTCGTACGTGCTGCTCCGAACGCACCCGCTGCAGACAGCTGGGAAGCCCCCGCCAGCCAGATGGTCGAAAAGCTCCCTGCACCTGAATCCTTAAAAGCATTTGTTCTCCAAAAAATTGTTTGTTCTGCAAAAAGGGCTTAGCTGAGATGTGGGCAGCTCTGGCTCTGTGCAGGGGGCTGGTGCGTGAAACCACACTGCGTCCCTTTGCCCATCCACTGCAAGCGTTACCGTGTCACCTGGGGTGTGAAGCTGCTGCTTGTGGTGTCTAGACTTGTGATTACTGAAAATTAATTAAACTGAAGGAAATTAGGCTGGAAGGGGAGTAGGCTCCTGGGAGGGGAAAATGGAAGAGAAAATAGGATACTGGTGTTAACCCTTTCCAGCTACTGATATTAAATAGGAAAGGCTCGTAAATACTCTCTAGGCCACTCGAATACATGCAGACAGAGGGTTCGTGTGATTTCAGGAGCTCTGCTCCTTACACATTCAGATCCTGTGCAGGCAGTGTCCATAACCCAGGTGGGATGAGCGCATCAGAAATGGACAGCCCATTCTCCCTGTGCATATGTCTTTTAAATAAGTCACTTCATTGTTAGCCAGACCTGAAATAACTTGCAGATCAGCAGTAGGTTTGAAACGAGCTGATGTGACAGTGGATAAGGTCAGGAGAACAGGGATGCTTGGACAGAATCCAATAATAAATCAGAGCTTTATGGGGACGGGACAGGAGGCTGGATGCGCAGCAGAGGGAGGTGTTTGCTGGTGGACTGGTCTCCTCTTGCTTTTGCATAGCCTCTTACCTGCTCTTCTGTCTCTTAAAGTCTCTCTTATATAGCTTTTCAGCACGGTATCCGAGTGCTTTGTGCCTTCCCCTTGGCACACAGCCACCGTCTGGCTAGCGAGCAAGTACAAACTGTAACACCTGGGTGTCAGCTATGAACATTAGGGTGTGCTACAATGGACCCATCTGTAGTACTTGGCACATGCCGGAGATTTTTATGTGTGGTTGGCTGAAAAGCAGGATCAGAGAGAGAGAGGAGGGAGAGCAGGGGAAGAGGGCTCCGCTGGGCACGCGGAGAACATCATTTTGGCAAAGGTGCCAATAGGTTTCCATGGGCTTGTCTGCTTCTTCGCTCAGCTCATGCATTCAATAAAAATATCCAGGTTGTTTCAAAGAAAAGCAGGAGTAGATTTCCCCAAAGAGCAAGCCTAGAAGCTTCATTCTTTGTCTCTGGAGAACAAGTCTTACGCTATAACTAGATTTAATAGGAATACATTTAATAGTAATAGATGTAATAAAACCCTGATTTAATAATACTTAGTTTTATTGTTCTTCCATGTGCATCGGGTGCTGTTGACTGACCCCCTGAGCACCACAGGGTTTCTAGGTGGGTTTGGAGGGAGAAGTGCTCTGGTTTTCAGGCTGTGGCAGCTTTGACAATGTTGTATCCTGGAGTAAATTTCATTTGGGAGAGTACGGACAAGGGCTGCCTTTTGTATTTCCACACTGATATCTTGAGCCCAAAGAGTTGTGATCGTTTCCAGTGTTATTCAATGAATGGAAGAAATATGTCCCCATCTGAAAATATCTATGTATCCCTGAGAAATCCCAGGAAAGGTAGGAAATGAATTTACAGCAGTAAAAGGAGCCGTAGCTTATTGCATCAGGTTCAACTAAGTGAAAACTGTAGTGCACTGAAAGGAGAGGAAACATTTCTTTTCCCCTTTATGTGGCACTGATGTGTTTTAAAATGCATGGGCAAAGTTTGTCGTTTATTTCCTCCAAAGGGGCCAAGTCCTCCTGGCATTCTTCTGAACAAGCTCATTAGAATAAAATCCATTATGCGCATAACTAATGACACAAATTTACAAATCTGTTGACAATTATGACCACATCCCTCATTGCATTTGCTTGTAGTGACCAGGTGAAGGAGTTCAATCCAGAAGTTTTACAGCTCATGAGCTCCGAGTGCAGCCATGTGAGATTATTTCCCAACTGGATTACAAAGCTGTCATTAGGCAGGGCAACTCGGGAGGACCAGGGCATGAGACCGTAAACTGTCCTCGGGAGACTCGAAGTCATTTTGAAGGCAGGGTGAGATATTCCTGGCTACAGAGACCATTATATTTTATATTTTCTTTTTAGCTAGGGAGGGGGGAAACACACGCACATGCACACAAACCAGGGCTGTTCCAAGTAGTGCCTGGCGTCCTCTGGAAATGAATAGAAATCAAATTGAGACGCTGGTATCCTCCGAGTGTTAAATATTTCCAAGTTCTTGCCAGGCGGGTATAATTTATTGAATGTAGGTTTTTGTGAAATAGTGCTCCTGTCAGGGGGAGATTGGCACCAGAGAAATGAAGGCGGCTAATTCTCAGGGGGTCCTCCCTGGCAAAAACCCTCTATTGAGTCCTCATGCTACTTGTGCTCATAACTGCCGAAAAACCAGGAGTGCCATCTGCAAACTGTGATTCATAAACACTCTGTCAGTCTGCCATCTACCCTGACATCATAAAATAACAAGAAGCAGCATTGTAATAAAGAGAGGAGGTTTGCAGTCGACCAATTAAATGCATCTAATTTATTTCTGTTACAGCTGAGGCTTTATTTATTAGTAAACAGCTGCATTTGTTACACTTTCCCCCCCCTTTTTTTTTTCTCTTTAGCAGGAGTGTGCCAACTGGCACTTTTGATAATCCATTAATCCTAAATAATCATCTGGGTACTTCATGGTTGGTAGGGGGAAAAAAATAGGAAAAAAAGGTTATTAAAAGTTAAAATGTAATCTTGCAAGGAGGCTGGAGAGCACTTCTCTGCTGTGGGTTCGCATGAGTTATGGCAAGCTTAAGTTTGCAGGCCAAGTCCTACACTCAATTTACACCTGCGAGTAACTGGCGTGACAGCCAGCTGAAAGGGCTATAAATCCAGGAGCAGGATCTGGCCCTGGGCTTATTTTTTTCTTTAGGACAGCCTGTTTGTGGCACAAGAGGAGCGTTTTGCATGTTTGGTTTACTTGCCTTCTCATTTCTCAGTGCTAACTTGATTCTCAGCAAAGCTAAAAATCTGCTAATTGGTTGTCAAAGTCTAATTAGCTGATATTACAAAAAAAAAAAAAAGAAAAAAGATAAGTTTCCCTTTTATAATTGGAGCTGACCCCCACCCCCGTTCCCCTCCCCTTGAACCCCCTGGTGTGTGTTAATTGAGCTGCAGGACTTTTCAGTGTATTTTAATGCTCTCTCCTTTTCAGTGCCCTGGAAAGGTTTGCAGTTAATGAGACAATAATACGTATAATCAAGTAAAAATGCAGTAAAAAAATAGGTGAAACTGTATGGAATTGGGATGGTGTGGGCATGTGTGGAGAGAGGAAGAGGTTCACCAGTGTCCCTAAAGCCTCATATGGTCAATAATGTCCCATAATTTTTAATTTTCCTTTCTGGACATTTCCTTCCTCTTACAAGGAGGAATGCTTTTTTGCTTGAGGATGTGTTCAGTTAAAGGAGGAAGGCTGTACTCTATGTAGTGGTCAAATGAGCATGATGAGGATACTCAAGAGGCCAAGCTAGGTGAAACACTGAGGGAAGACCTCATATCTGTCTACAACTTCCTCGTGAAGGGAAAGGCAGGGGCAGGCACTGATCTTTTCTCTCTGGTGCCCACCGACAGGACCCGAGGGCATAAAGCTGTGTCAGAGGAGGTTTAGGCTGGATATTAGGAAAAGGTTTTTCACTCACAGGGTGGTTGGGACTGGAACAGGCTCCCCAGGGCAGTGGTCACAGCATCAAGCCTGCCAGCACTCAAGAAACATTTAGACAATGCTCTCAGACTTGTGGTGTGATCTTAGGGCTCTACTGTGTGAGGCCAGGAGTTGGATGATGATGATCCTGGTAACTCCCTTCCAACTCAGAATATTCGATGATTCTATGATTGGTCTCCACTATATTTTATTGTCTTTGCATGTGTGTCTACAGATATAAATACAAGATCTCCCCTGTAGCCAGAAACCAAGCCCACCTTCAAGTCTATATGGACTCTCACACCTCCATCCTCTCCTGTACCATTCTTCCCGTAAGATCCCAGAACATTCCAGTGGGGAGTTAAACACCATGGAGAACACCTGCCCTGCACTCCTGCCGCGGCCACCTCTGTGGGAGCAGCGCGTGCCACGCTGTGCCTTGTTTTGGTCGCTCAGTTTTCAAGCCTGTCTCTCGTTTTATGTTAAAAAAACAATGTTCAAAAGAAGTGAGCACAGGTGGGTGCTCTATATATGGGTGCTCTTTTTCAATATGTATAACATTGAATTTACTTACTCAGTCATGTTTTCCTCTTTCTCCTCCTCCCATCTTCCTCCTCCACACCTGCTTTCAATCAGTCCCCTCTGCCCCGCCTGTCATCCTATCCTCTCTGCTGCTTTTACCACAAACCCACTAATGTTATATTTCAAGTCAAACTTTCAAGCCTACGACATTTAAGCAAGTGAATCAAAAAAATCCTAGTGGCTTCACCAGCCTTGCAAGACAGGGAGCCGGCGTGGCCCGGAGGAGCACGCGGGGGATGCTGCTGACCGCTCGAGCTGCTGAGGTCGCGGGGTTTCACCCTTCCTAGCAGTTGGAGTCTGTTTTTTTCCTTTATATCTGAAAGTGCTTCTTGTTTTTTTTTCTAGAGTCTATAAAAAAATGAACATATTAAGGCCAAATGTTGCTGCTAGATGAACAACTTCAGATGTACGCATCTTCTTGTCATGCGTCACATAGGCTTAGAGGTGTTTGACCTGACCATGATGGTATTGGGCTGAAAAAAGAAAGAAAGAAGAAAATCAGGCTACCCAGAAGATCAGATGAGCATTTGTTTATTCTTTGGATTATTGGTGTAAACTGGGAGTCTTTTTTGTTAAGTTATTTATAGCAGCCTTCCAGTACCTAAAGGGACTACAGGAGAGCTGGAGAGGGAATTTTGACAAAGGCATGGAGTGACAGCATAAGGGGGAATGGCTTCACCCTGACAGAGGGCAGGGTTAGATATTACGAAGAAATTCTTCCCTGTGAGAGTGGTGAGGTCCTGGCTCAGGTTGCCCAGAGAAGCTGTGGCTGTCCCATCCCTGGCAGTGTCCAAGACCAGGTTGGATGGGGCTTGGAGCAACCTGAGATAGTGGAAGGTGTCCCTGCCCATGGCAGGGGGTTGGAACAAGATGGTCTTTGAAGTCACTTCCAACTCAAAGCATTCTAGGACTCTATTTTAAATAATGCCTACTTCATGGTAAGCAAACTGTACTGGTTGATGGCTGACATCCCAGTTTGGGTTTGTACTTGGATCACTGTGACTTAAGAAAGGGCTTGAATGCTTCATCCTTGGGCTCATAATTAGGGACATAAGGAGCCTGATTCTTCCCCCAGTGTTAAGCAAGGGAAGTGTGTAACCTGCTGATCAAAGGACTTATCAAGAGGGTCTTCTCCATGTCATGGGGCTTGGGGCAAAAAGACTCTCAAGCTGCTCTGGGAAACTTGGCCCTTTTTTCCACATGGGCAAAATAAGTTGAATCACCTGCACTTGCCTGTTTCACTGTTGCCTCTTTATTTTATTTGTTTGGATTTCTTGTAAAGAAAATGAGTCAGCATGAGTACTGCATCTACTTAATCAGCCTGGGCTTGACTGTGAACTTCTGCAGCCCTTGAGCAGATTGTACAGCAGGTCAATGTCCTGCATCCTTGGCTGCTTCCTACAACGTTGTCCCGTCCTTTGCCTTTCCAGGTCCTCTCTCTGCACTCCTTCTTGATCTCAGATTACTTTTGGAAGTAGTCTGAAAAGGAGTCCCCATTCAGTGAGATTTCATACAAATTTAGGGTAGTTCAAAGGTGCAACCAAAAAAGTAAAAAACACCCAACTTCTTCTCCAACACAGCACAAACAATTTATCTAAATGCTCCAAGACTGATGAATTATGATAATGTTGGTTGTGCTGGGGAAGGGGTTGGTTATTTTCCTTTTTGTTGCTTTTTCTCTAATACAATTTTTGCTGTATGAAGGCAAGCTAGCTAATTGTATTTATATTTTGAATGACTATGATGTCTTAGACAAATTTCCTCAGGTAACAATCACTTCTTGAATGTGTCAAGTCTCAACACTTTTCATTTGCCCTGCTAGTTTCATGGGAGAAGTAGTGTTAAATGAGTTAATAGCAAAGATGAGCCATCAAATGGGGCAAAAAGCATGGAAATTGGTGCGCATTTTGTCGTGGAAATAAAATTTTAAACCCCCCAAGCCCTGACAACCACTCTACTCAAATGTTGCTGGCAGCTTTCTCCACTTAATAAGGAACCTGTTGTTTCTAAAACTCAGTTGGCAACATAATAGACAAGAAACAGAAAAAAGCTCCAGCGGAGTCCAAGCTCGAAATGCCACTATTGTGTATTGTCATCGGGAGGTTGACTGACAGCAATGGAAACTGATTGACATTATTCTCTTGCTCTTGCAATATCCTCTGATAGAAACTTGTCTCTGCTTCTGCCTTTGGCAGATCAACTCTTGTGCTGCCACGCTGATTTAGATATGTTTTTAAAAACAAGTAGGGCTATGATAGAAAAGGATGAAGTGGGTATGACGAGGTAAATCATTGCTACTCCTCTTCTGAGAAGACCAGTTCATCTTTCCAGCAGCCTCGATTTTCTGGGGCTACTCCTTTGTACAAGTGAAAATTGCCCTGGCCCTTGGCCGATGCAGTGGAGCTCCTCATAAATAAATCTAATGGAGCCAGAACCTCTGTTGCTGAGGTTACAGCACCACTATCGGCTTAAAACACAGCGTTTGCACTTAATGCTTAGTTCATTAACGCGTCCCGTCCATTGGCTCGTTTGGATCTATTAACATAATCGTTCTTTCTAAACAACTGGGTCATTCTCTCTGCCCAAACAGAAAATCAAAGCTGGCTTCGATATTTTGGACAAATCGCACAGACAGATAAAAACACGGACACCTCTATAAACTCACCCAGGCTGAGGTTAGATTAAAATCTTGTGATTCCATTTAGCATCAGCCTTAAAGTGAGACTCACTGTGGGGCATATTTGAAAACAAACAAGATGGGTCTGCAGCTTTTTCTGTTGTAAGTGTCTTGTCTGCCTCTAAAACCTAAAGCAAAAATATTTTTCCATCCTATTTTGATAAGATTCTTCTCCTTGCCCTAAATGGAAGGGCTCACTTTTACCCTATCCTCTTCCAGTCTGGGATGTAAAAAGGAATATTCCCCTTTTTAATTTCTCTCCCGTTGCTTTCCCCTTTTACTCGTTTCATTTTTTTAGGTGACATTGTTCTACTCGCCAAACCTGTAACTTTAACAGAGGGTGACAGGGTGACCTTGACGACAGATGTTCCTGTGGCAACAGATGGCACTAGCAAACCCGAGAAGCTGCTGTATGCCGTCTCCCTGCCACCTGTGCATGGTCAGATTGAGCACATCAATTATCCCGGCGTGCCCATTTCCAGTTACAGCCAGTTGGATGTGGTGGCCCAGAAGGTCTCCGACGTCCACGACAATAGCCATGGGGCCGGTAAGGAGGCACTCAGGTGAGAACACCTCCCCTTTGCACAACAGTGTGCTGAAATCTCTCATCCAGGGAAGGGTTAAGTCTGCCTCTCCTTCTCCCCGTACCAGTTGGTGCAATATTTAATGACTAATGTGGTTGTGGGGAAGAAGCTGCTGCAAACAGTAACACGATGTAATTTTATCATTACAGCAATTACATACTTTATTAACTGTAATAGTGAAGTTGTATGGCCAAAGGCAACAGGAGTCTCACAGGCTTAGGACTGGGGTGTAACCAGGTAGGCTTTCATACCAATTAGCAAGTGAAATCGAATGATTTAAGTACATATAAAGAATTTGCCACGTTTATCAAAGATGCCAGCGGTGGAAAAGGAAAAACAAAAATTCCCCATCTGCGACTGTTGTTGCTTTCTGGGCAGTTCGTTCTCCTGAAGGGGAAAAAGAATAATAATCGTAACATTGTCTGAAATGATCAGGAGAACTTAATCCAGATGGTGGTGTCATTTCTAAGAAAAAGCATATGTTGGCCATTATGATACTTAAATATAATGGTTTTACATTCCTCTAGTGGGCACAAAAGGCACACAACAGAGTTGGCGGGGTTTTTTAATCTTCTGAATGGTGGCAGTGGTGGTGGAGTGGTGGGAGATTTTATCTTCCAAATGGTGTGTTTCCCAGAAGACATGGCAAATTCAATTGAGGAGAGCCTGCTGTAAAAGCCGTGCTCCTGTGGAATGTAAATTTTTGCCTTCCTTCAACCAGTAACAGTGGAGAGGTTTAATTTACTGCCCCCTTCGGATGAGCATCATTTTATATATATTCTTTTGGCTTCTTCTTTTTTCTTCTTCTTTTTTTTTCTTTAACATGTTTTTCTTTCCGATTTGCTTTAAAAGTTATTTACGCTCCCTTTGCAGCAAAGTGGGCACCATAACTAATTTTATTCTTACCATGATTAACTATGAATAATTTCCTAAGAAATGAGTCAAATTAACAAGGGGAAGAAGGAATCAATAAATCATGAAAGCAGTCTATTTCTAAGTGGGGTTAAAACCACCATTAAATAAATCACAGACTCTAAATGATGACCAGCTTGGATATGGGGGGGGGGGGGGGAGGGAGATTTAAAT
>VZTE01006591.1:272066-339994 GCA_013397775.1 Eulacestoma nigropectus
CATTTAAATTGCAGTGAAAGGCAAAAGGAAAGTGAGGGCCAACATCTGTGGCCCCCACACACTGCACAAGGAGGGGGGCACAGGAGAGAGAAGGAGCTCCAGGGAAGGACCCTGGGACAAGGCAGAGATGTGGTTTCCTTGTGATGGTTGCCACAGAGCAGCTGTGGGGAGGCCGCCAAGCAGGGATCAGAAAAGCTCTGGGTTTTTTTAAGCAGAAATGTTGTTTAATAGCACCTTCTGCCTCCATCCCTGCTCTGTGCGGGAGCTCAGGAATGCAGGGGCTGCCCCGGCTTCACGCAAAATATCTCAAATATTTTCACTCCGCTTTGATATTTTATTTTTTTCATTTGTCTTCATAGGGTTAGTGACAATTTACACTACTTGGAGACCATTCCAGAACCAGGCCCATCGTGCTTCTTAGCTGGTTTGTGTTACATCCTTTTAATCTTGCATTAAGGATCATACTTTGCCTGGTGTCATGTTGAGTGCAGTAATGTTACCTAGGGCTAGATTTCCATCTTTCTTGTTCATTGAGACTTAAAAATTTGAATTTTATACAAGGAATGCCAACACTTTTGCAGAAGAATGGCTTATCCATCTTCACACCAATATGTTAGGACATATTTAAACTGTAGAAATTGGTCAGACTTTCCTCCTTGAGTTTTCTATGGGAAAGAAGGGGTCAAAATGCTTACTCCTTAGTTAAAAGGAAAAAATAAAAAAGGAAAGGAGAAGCAATTCTGCTTGTAACCTCCCGTTTGCAATTCTTTTTATGATCTTCTCTCCTCCCTGAACACATTATGAAATGGCCCCAGCTCCCAGCTCACTGGGAAGGGGTACCTATTGCCTTGTGTTATGGGCTGGTTTGTCAGCTGGTTTAAATCAGGATATCGCCATTTGCTGAAATGATGCTGTAGCCATTTAAACTGTGGCTTATAAAGTTAGTTCATAAAGTTGCTGAGAGAGTCTCTTTCCTAATGTAGTTTGTGGTCATGGGAGCTCATCTCTTTTTTTGTGGCACTGGGGAATATTCCATTGATTCAAGCTGATGTGGTGGCTCAGAACCTGTTTGCCCTCTCTCTCTTTTGCCCACCTGGTTGCTGTGGGCAGGATTTGGTTCAGGTTTTTCGGCAAAGCTGTGCATGGGATTACAGGACCTCAAGGCACAGCGGTTGCTCCCAGTTCACAACATCCCCAATCACAGGGCTTCCACCAAAAATCACCGTGAAACAGTGAAGCCTCGTGCCCTCATCCCTCCCTCTGAGCTGGCACTGAACCAGGGGAAGCACACAAGCATCTTCATCCCAGTGTCCTCCGTGGTGGTCTCAGTGGGTGAATTGTGCTTATCCAGTGCTTCCGCACTGGTTTTAATCTTGGTCTTGTTCTTTAATAATAAATGCTGCTGAACAGAGTGGTGCTTACAGAGCAACCAAGAATGAAGTCTGTTTTTTCTCTATAAACACAGCCCAGTGTGTGTCCCCAGGGCAGAGGGACACGTGTGGGGAGGACTGGACCCATGTGATGGCCACAGAATGTGTCTCCATTTCCTGCTGCGTGTGGGAGCAGAGAACTGGGGGACATGGAGAATGCGCAGAGAGCAGAGGAGCAGAAGTAGGGCCAAGGAAAGGATTGTGAAGGGTAGAACTTGAGTGGATGGGCCAGTTGTCTCTGCAGGGTGCCGCCTCTGCCTCTCTCCTCTTCACAATTCTTTCCAAAAAATGGAATTTATGGGCAGGTAGGGGACTGCCTAGCCCAAGGGTGTCAGTGGCCAAGTTGTGTCCGAGGGACATGCCACCTTGGCCTCTCTCAGATATGAGGGAGATGCCTGCGAAAGGGAGGATGTAGGATGAAGCCAAAGGAAAGCACACCCGCGGGCTGCCTCCACCACAGGAGTGTACAGTGGGTCCAACAGCTCTGCAGGAGGACTGGGATTCAGGAAAAGAGATGGGGGACTCGTCTTTCAGACATGAAGGAGTTAAAACACAGGGATTAAAAAAAAATCCTTAAAAAAAAAAGCCAAACTCACACACACTCACACACTCACACACTCTCACAAAACTCTGCACCCTAAATTAATTTCTGCTGGTAATCTATATCGGGTTAAATAACGCCTCATTATTCTGCAACACAGCTGAGGCTTCTCAAAATGTTTATCTTGTTTTGTAACTGGTACCTTCTGGCATATTCCAGTGCCAACTCTCCTAGCTCTTGCTATATTTCATTCTCACTATTTTTGGAATGGAGCTGCTGGTTCCAGGTGATTTAATAAATTGCTTTTTTTTGTGTTCCTTTTAACTTACCCATCTGCTCAACACATGCGTAACTTGCAATCTGTCGGCAGTTTGCAGAAAGACAAACTGTCAGAGCTGCATGCATTTGACAACTTTGTTCCCAATTAGATTAGTGGTAATTTTAACAGATTTCAGGGCAATCGAAAAAAGGGATGACATGTTATTAAAGCATCAATTTTGACAGACCCAAGCACATACAATTTCAGTGTAAATTATTTTAAATGCTTTAATTAAAGCTATGAAAGATTTACCCTTTTAAGCGGTAAGTGATTGCAAGACAAATATAAAGGGAAAGTGGATAACAGAGTTTCCTAAATGGTTTATGCTGCGCATGGCAGTCCACAAGTCACCACCACCATAATCTATGACTGTAATGTTGGAGGCATAGTTAATTATTCATAGCCTCATCTCTGGAGCAGACATGATTAAGAACATGAGGAGCATTCAGAGATCCAAGCAGTACCTATGAAACCAGAGTTCAAGCCCCCCTTAGATAAGATGATGCTAGGAAGGGATTTAGGGGTACCTAAATGGTGGATATTGGTGAAGGTGGTTGATATTTTAGTGAATACACTTTCATTTTTGCCCCAGTTCTGCTCTGGTTTCGCTGGCCAAAGTGCAGTGGTCAGGATGATTTGAGACTTAGAGCAATTGGGAATTTTCTATACTTGAAGACACTTTACAGGCTGTACAAGTCCTGTAAAAAAAGGAAAAGAAAAAAGAAAAAAATACATCATTTATTATTTAAACAGCATACAGCACTCTAAATTTGTCACTCCAGGAGCACTCTGCCACATGTGTAGCCCATTTAACCATTTAAATGATTTTTGTGAATTATGGCCCCCTTCCAGCATCCTTTGTTCAGTCAAGGCTGACCTTGGCTTCGTGGCAAGAGGGATGGACTTGGCCCCTGTTTCCCAGCCCTTGGGTCCCAGCTGGAGCATCTTTGGCCTCCCTGCAGTCACACCTTCATTATACACTGAAATGTTGGTCTGACTTGGAGCCGAAACCTTCCAGGATGTTCGTTCCAAGGGTTTCATTTATTTTCTGTGTGGTGTAAACCTGTCTCATTTTCAGGTTGTTAAACATGAATATTGCCTTCCTGTGTAAACTGTTGGTCCCACAACCTGCACTGAAAGTTCATTTCCTTTTTAATTCAGGGTTTGTAGGGCTTCCTGTTGCTATTTAGAGTAAAAAGCAACAAGCACACTGTCCCCACCCTTCCCTGTTTCTTAAGACCAAGCTTGCATGCATTTGTTTTGGGTTTTTCTTGTTTTCTTTGGAGTTGGGTATGGCTTGGTATGACTTTAAGAAAAGCTTAAGAGTTTTTCTTTGGGAGTTGCTGACCCAAAGTGTTGTAGTACCAAAATGCCATGGAGGTGAGAGAAGTTTCTCTAGTGAGCATTGCAAGAAGCTGATCAGAGCACAAGATTTCTTGATTTTTTTAGCAGTTGGGATGCTGGAATATGAAGTGGTTTGTAACTGGCACAAGAAATCCAGCAAATAGGACAAAATTCTGGTGGAAGTGTCTCACCACCTTTGGGGCTGTTTTTAATCTGGATGCACATAGTGCCAGTCTGTTCTCTGCTTTGCAGGTCTGTAAACCAAACTTTGAAGCATTTCACAGGTGGGACAACTCCTAAATCCTCTCAAATCCGTTCCTCTAGTCCTCTTCTCAGCTGGTGTGAATCAGTGAGGCTCTGTTTAATCCAATTAACCTACTCAAATGTGCACTGGTTTAAGATCCACCTCATGTGTCAGTCGATGAACGCTGGCCTCTTGGGATGTCTGAGTTTGTCAGGGAAAATCACCTTCCTTCTTAAAAAGGGAAGGAGACAATGCATCAGAGATCAGAGAAAGAACAAGATTCTCCTTATCCCCCAAATCTGTGATGTTTGAAGGCCACCGAGAGGATGGGGCCAAGTGATGGGTAATGGGCAACTGGAGCAGATTGTTTCAGTGCTAATATCAGACCACTCATGCTCACACATATCCAAGTGCCTGCACTGGACAATGGCATAGGAATCCTGCCCAGAGGTCCTTCACCTGGCACATCCTCTCAAAAACCCTTTTGTTTGTAATTTCTCCTTGCCCTGGTATAGCCATTTGTATATGAAAGAGACTGTTGTACACTGGGGCCAATTTAATAGGATGAAACACTCCATTGGCACAACGGATGCGGTAGGAAAAATTGGAAACTTTTATTCCATTGGTACAAAGTCAATTGAGGTTTTCTTTTCAGCAGACCAGAAAAGAGGAGCCAGTAGGACCTGTAATGCAGTGGGACCTGTGTACAGTGGTCCTCTGATGTAACACTAAATAGTATTGAATGACAAGAATAAGATGTTAAGACTAAGACTTAGCATGCAGAAGATTGGATCCTGTGGTCTTCTCCTTGCTCATTAGCACTTCCCCTTCTGGAGGAGCTCTAATCATTTTGGTTCAAAGCAACATATGCTGGAGATTGGAGAGATCTCATCTTCCATATGGATTAGAGTTGTGATAGGGGCACAAAGAGCTAGAAGTCTGAAAAATCTTCTAATTTTTAGTAAACTTGCCTGAAGATTGTGGGCCAGTTAGAGTTTCTGAGATAAGTCACTGGTGAAGGTGTTTCCTGTAAACTAAGCAGAGTCATAAAATTGCTTATTTAATCAAGTCACATACAAAGCAGAACAAAATCCCCTGCTTGCATACATATTGAGCTTTTCTGCCTAATCTATTTTATAATGTTTTGCAATTAACAGGCCAGTGCTCATCAGCTGATAAATAATTAACAGCTGTTGTTTCTTCTAGGGCATGATGTAAAAGGCTTACATAGGACAAAAAGTAGCTGGAGTTGTTTGCCAAAACTCTGACCAAACATGCATTTACCACTGAACAAAAGCAACTTTCTCTGAAAAATGGCACTTCCTCTTTAAGAGTTTGCCAAACTTACTAGGAAAAAAGTATTCACCTCCTCTTTGTGTCAGTCAGGTCTTGGAAATCTAAGGTGAAGGCTTCTCTTTTTCACTGGAATTATTCAGACAAATCAAGAACTCAAATGTAAACACAAGGGTGTTTTTCATGAGTCACCTACATCTTGCTAATATCTATAGTTTTCCTGACATGACACACAAGATTGTTTGATCTTTGTTCAAACTCTCTAGATCTGGGAGGAGAGAGATCTGAACGTGATGAGATGTAACCACCCCTAATGGGTTTAAACAACTATAGCAGTCTAGTTGTTATTCATCTCAAATAACTAAAAATTGACTTACTGTAGATTCTGGTCACAAATGAGAGATGCAGAAAACAGATCATTTGGGAACTCCCTTGGAAGGCATCTTGCTGACTGTCTCCAGCCTGCAACTCATTTATTTCCTTACTTGTATCTGTTTTAAGTGAGGGCAGGGTCTGTGTGAGCCAGGAATACCAATAAGAGGAATACCTGCAACTGAATCCGTGCTGGAGGAGAGCTTGGTGCCTTCCTCCAGAGCTTTTCTGATTTATTTATTTTTATACTATGTATTCATCAAGCAATTACAAGTGTTCTTGGCTGAGAGAGGGGGATGACTCCTGTTTACAGCACACGCAATCATCTATGATTAAGCAAGTTCATACCTTGCTCATGCAAAAGTTCAGTCTCCCACTTAGGCTTTACACCTGCTGTAAAGGTTTCTACTGCAACAAAGAAGCACGTTTCTTGTCCATGGTTTTTTATCCAATAGTTTCACATTGTTTTTCATATATCCTAACTTCAGGGCAAGGAGCATCAGAAAGGAAAGGTTTAAAAACGTGAACATGTCTCCAAATTAAAATTGTGAAGCTATTGTAGACAGTTGAGGATAGCTGTGATGTATTTGTGGCAGAGAGTGTCACTGAAGACGTTTTCTGTAACATTTTGTACTGTTTGGAGTTTCCTAAGTGTTGCAGGCTTCATGCCCAGGTATATCGGTTTGCTGTAATACAGCCAAGTGACCAAGGTGTGAAAAACTAAGGCCAGGTCAGTATCTGCCAGGATGGGATGCAGTCTCCCAGCCAACTGGGGATGGTTGGAAGTGATAATTGCTGCTATGAGAGAGCTGAATGTACTTGTGGATTCTTCTCCTTTTTTTTTTATATAGGAGCTCAAACGTGAATGCGTTCTTTGGCCACCTACTCCAAATTCTCTCCTCTGCATACTGACATCCCCTGTCTACTTCAACTTCTCCTACCATGTGGTGAACCTCTTAGGATATCTTGACTCAGCATTGGAACCTCATCCTGGTATTGGCATGATTGTGTATGGTGAAAAATAGAGATGTTTGTTTTCTGTGCCTTGCCAGCACTGAGACCACTTACCCCCAGCTGTATATAAATATTGAAAGAGCTGGAGATAGATCTTGGCCAATTTTATGCCCCGGGGTGAAGATACAGGCTCAGACTTTGCTCTGGACCCATGTTGCTTCTTGCAGGTGAGATGGCAATGCCAATCTAAGTGACTTTGTATAAATACAGAGAGGGTGGATGGATGGATGCATGCATGCATGCATGGATGGATGGATGGATGCATGCATGCATGCATGCATGGATGGATGGGAGTGCATCATCTTTTCTCCATGGATGGGATGAGACCTTAGGTTGGTGGCAGCAGAACCATTTCAGCTGTGGATCTGCTGTGAGTCCAGTTTGTGCTAGGCTGGACCACAGGTCACAGCAAAACAAATGTTCAACTTCCCAGTTAGAGCAGTCCAACTATCCTGATCTGACATCAGAGGTTCATGTAGACATTTGTTTACTAATGTATGGAGAGGGAACTTCTTTAGAAGTGGTTGTTCAAAGGAGCAAAGACTCCTTTTCTGTATTCCACTGAGACTGTTTGGTTCAAGAGGAGCACAAGTTGTCTGTGATTCTTCCTCCAAACCATGGTGCTAAAATCAGGATCATTGGTGGTTTCTGTTGACTGCTTGCATCTTATAAATTCTGGACTAACCACTGCAGTAATACGATCACAACCTGTGTTACCAGTGGTTGCAGTGCCCTCAAAATTATCAGGAAGGCTGAACATGTCATCAAGAATGGCTTAGACCAGAAATTACTTGAGATCCTTAGCTAGGAGTGGCCTGTGTGTGAACAAAAAATCTGTAAGGTTTTGCCTCTCATTTCTTTTTGGTAGCAACTTGGTTTTTATCCTTTTCCATTCTTTATCTTTCAGGCTTCCCTGAAATCAGATTGTGCATCATCCTGCAAGAGCAGAGCTCTGTCTTTTAGAAAAAAATGGATTTTAAATTTGGTGTAGTTCTCTCCACCCCACTGGGATGGAGAAAGCCTAATGGCGATGTGGTCCCACCACTCTCCCCAGATGTTCATAAGCCTCCAGGTACATAAGCAAGGCCTCCACCTCACCCAGCGAAGGAAGCCCTGTGCCTTTAAATGCTCTCCCCATGGCGAGTGCACACTTTTCTGCTTATTCTGAACTGACAGGTCTAACATGTCGTTTGCCTGGTCACCGGAGAGAGGCACCTCTGGCAAAAGTTCAGAAGTCAGTGTTTCGGAAAGATTGGTTTGACCAGCTCTCAAGCGAGAGCAAATCCCAGACCAAGGCAGTCAAATCTTCAACGACATTTAACCGCTGTGGTGCTGTAGCTTGCTGACATCCTTTTAACCTGGAGAGAAGCGTTCAGCGCACTTAAACCTTCAATTTTATTTATTGTTTCTTTTCTGCTTTGTTGGCAGGGGGAACTTGGGGTGAAGAGAGGGTGTTTTGACTTAATTCTAGTTAATTAATTAGCTTGCATCTTGTTCTGGCCCAAGACTACAGGACAGACAGCAATTTTTGATCTTGCCTTGGTATCTAGTCTTCTATAATATATAGTGTTGCAGTAAGGATGTATATTCCCTTATTGCCTCTTCAGGGCTTGTTATTGAAATGATCTTAAGATTTGCTGCATCTTGTTTTGTAAAATTGCCAGGTCACAAACTTCTTCTCCTCCCTTGCTATTTAAATTGAAGGGTAGCAATTTCTTTAAAAAACTCCAACAAACAAGAGCATGCAAACAGTTAATAGCAAGTAGTGCCCAAATTACATATTTCTTAAACTCATGGCCTACTTTACTAATCAGTTGTCATAAGATGTCAGATGGGGACCCATCACTGAAGAATTGTAGAATGCAGCCAGTGAAGCAACTAATTAGTTGGGCAGTGGCATGGAGGTGTGTGTCCCCAAGGAGCTGAAACGATCAGAGCAGGTGAAGAAAGTTTGGACAGATCAGTATCTCTGTGGTATAAAACCCAGCACTTGGCTGCATTCACAGGGATGCTGAGGGTGAGGACACCACGGGCCCTCCTGGGGGACTGTGCATGGTGGGGGCCTGCAGCACCACTGCTTCCAGAAAGAAAGGCGAGTCAGCTGAACGCTTGGAGGAGCATGACCTGAGATGTGCAGGGATTAGAATAGTTGAGCAGTTTCTGGTTTCATTTGGGAGAGCTGTAGGTCTCTGGCTTATTTGCCAATGGCTTGTAACTCATTCCTGAAGCTTTTGCTTCCCGGTCACTGTGAGAGTCAGCATTGGTTATTCCCTGTGGGCACCAGACAGGCCTCCCTTCACAGGCAGGGGATGGTCATTGAGCCAGCAGAGCAGAGGAACCATTGCTTCCTGCTGCAGCTGGGGGCAAAAGGCCTCAGGAACAAACATAAGGACCTCTCTTGTGAACTAAAAGATGTAAAAGACTTAACACTTATAAGTGTCTCATGTACTCCTTTAACACTGATTGTTTTAAAAGTGCTGTGTGACTTTCTTCCCTTTTCCCTTCATCCCACCCCAATACAGGTGCACCCCTGCTGCACTCATGGAATTCTGTCTCCATATTCAAACTCCACAGGTGCAAGAGTGAAGCAAATCTCCAAAACTCCTCCAAAGGATGAGCCTCCACCACCCTGTAGGACCTGAATGTGGGTCAGTTTGGGACACCAAGAACCCCTCACATCAGCAAGTCGCTTTCTCAGCAAAAATGAGGATCTCAGCTCCAGCCTCTTCTCTTAGGGTAAGCTCAAACCCAGGTATTTGACTTGGGATCTTCAGTGCAACAAGTCCTCAGGAGAAAATCTTTTTGGTGCTTTGATTTTCAGAATGTTATTGCATACTGCAAGAAGAGTCACACAAGATTGATGTATTAATTATTAATAATATTTAGTTGTCTTGCTGTACAGACTAAGGATGGCCATATCACAGGAATTACCAGGAGATTCCCAGACCTGCAGGTCACTTTCGAGCCTTACTCTTGCAAGGGCTTGATTCAGTGCAGTAGACTACTACCAAATGTGACAATCCAATGCTCCACCTGGATCCACAGTTTCAGGACTGACCAAACCCAGGGAAAAGGATGCTGTTGGAGGACAATATGATCATGTCACCAAGGCTGGCAGACAGGCTTGGAGGACGCCTTGCACAGGTAGTGGGGACCACGTGCTCTGGCAGAACCACACTCAGCAAGCCCACACAAATGCTGTCTGGAGCTGTAAAAGTAAAAAAGACACCAGTTCCTTCCATCCTGTTGAATTCAGGCAAGGTACTTACTTGAGGGACAGATTCTTGGTTCCAAAAAAGCTGCTTTGACCTTTGAGCTGCCAAATTCCTTCCCCCATTACCTCCCATCTTTCTTTCTAGTGTTGCACAGCTACTCTGAGTCATTGTTTATCTAATTTAATTAACATTTGCTAGTGCCTGCAACCTAAAACACTGTCTTAAAACATTTGCTTGAAAAGCTTCCTTGTCCCAGAGCTGTCATTTTTAACATGATGGATAATGGATAGAAATAATTATCCTGAACAAGGTTAGACAGCTTAAATCATTTGAGTTTAAAGGAATTAGTAAGCTTAGCTAAACATCTTATTTTTCAAGACACATTAATAATAAAAACACAGCGATGTCCATAATGGATTTTAAAATATGTACTCTGCTAAAATGTTTTGTGATCTCTCACAGGTTCAACACCTTCGTCCAGGAAGGTTTAAATCAGCACATCGTCTCATACATGGAATCGCAGAATATCCTGATTTGGAAGAGACCCACAAGGACCATCAAGCCCTGGCCCTACACAGGACATCCCTGAGAATCACACCATCTGTCACCATGTACATCATCAATCTCTGCATTGAAAGGACTTTTGAATCCCAGATAAAATGCTTCCAGGGCTGTGAGTGCTGGCGTCCAGCTCAGCTGGTCCAAGTGGGAGAGCAATGCATGCATGGGTAGTGGGAGGACCTGGATCCATAGAAAGTCAGTGCTGCATCAGCAGCCCCAGAACAGCTCTGGAACAGGCCAGAAGAAATCACAAGGCAGAGACTTGGTGCAAAGAGAGTGAGCTATTTCAGCTTTACAAAGGTATAAAGGAGAGTGGAATTGGGCTCACTGCCTCTGTATTATTCCCCTAGTCCATAATTTTGGGGTAAATACAAGTTTTGAGTTAATCATTGACCTTTAGCTTTGAAGAAAAACAGAACTTTGGCATTGAAACTGCCAAAAAATGAGAGTAACAATTTGCAATTGCTTAATTTCCCTCCTAGAAAGCCAGGTGCAGCCAGGCCTCTGCGGCGCTTTGCACTGCGCAGAAGTGAGCTCTCCTCCAGGGAAACTCAGTCCAAGGCAGACAAAGAAAACATGGAGAAAAACAAGCACCTGGCAGAGAAGTGCCAAGCCACAGGCAATGGGACTGGGGAATGTCCCCTCCCTGCCCTGCTCGTTGCACTGTGACACCTTTCAAATAATGAACCTCCTGCACCTGTAGAGATGCAGGGACCTGATGCTGTTCCCCTCGGTTTGGAGCAGGGGGTCACATCCTGCTGCACATCAGCCACGTTAATGCTCTCAAGAATCGCCCACACATCCCACATGGACCCAACCCCAGGAGCAGAGTCTGGTTATGAGGTCCTGCAGTCTAAATTGCTAGATGCATCAATATGATGGCGATTTTCACATAAGGTAGACTTTTTTTAAATTTAATTCTCATTCTACAAGTTTTAAATTCCTCGGGCCTTTTTAAATAAAAAACCTCATTTTTAAAAAAAAAAAGTCCCTTTTCACTTCTGAAAGCAAAGGAAAATTTTCTTGGAAAATTTACCCACTTGGTAAAATCCAGAAGTATTGCTTTGACCCTCACTTTTTACATTTTTAGATTTCTTTTTTAAAGATCTCTGCATTGGTGTAAAACGATTTAAAATTCCTCCAGCAAAGTGCAGTTTTATTGCTCCAGAGGCAGCATAAAGCTGAATGGGTGGCTGTATTTCAAGCGAGGAGCTGTGAGAGAGTGCAGCTTGCAAGTGGCAACAGAGCCCAGAAATTGAACTCTAGCCTTTCTATTCAGTGCTCTTTTTATTATTAAGTCACGGAATAAGTAAAATGTTACGGGGACACTTTAAATCTACACTTGTTTGTACAGCATCCAATGAATATGTGATGGCGAAAGAAAATGAAAAATGTGGGGATGTTGAAAATAAGGAAAAGATTGGATGCTGAAGAATCAAGTGTGGTAAATTACGAGATACAGTTAAATCTGTAATTTTAACCTGAAATGGAGGAGCACGGCTTTGGTGCAGTCTCATGGTTGTGGGGTGTCTTTGGGGTAGGTGATCTCTGCTTGCTGGCTCAGAGGATGGGAGATCTCTGTGACTTGGCAGGAGGCAGCAATGTCCAGAAGCTGCCTCAGCTGCAGGAAAAAAAAAAAAAAAGTTATTTCAATATTGAAGATATCTTTTGTTTTGATTTTTTTTTTCCAGACTTTAAGCAAAACAGCCCAGACCTAATTTGCACAGAACTTCTGATCGTATTTGTGAAAGTGTTGTCACAGGTGGCAAAGACAGGTGAGAGTGTGGAGCCATCATTCACACCCTCATCAAGGCAGGATATGAAAGAGGTTTGGGTGGAGGATGCCTGCAGGCTGCCATTAGCACCTCTTAATGATCTGAAGCCTAAATGTCTGGTTGATGGCTCTAATTTAGCCTAATGAGCCTTGCTTTGTTTTTAAGGGCCAAGAAGGTTCAGCTGGAGCTGGCTAAGGTTCACCTGCAGGGCTGTAGGTTGTTGTTGTTCTTCCTTCCAGGGTGAGACAGTGCAGATGTCCCACCACCAGCATTTACCCATTGTTCCTCATTAGGATCCAGCCTTGCTGAGTTTTTTGGGTAAGTATCTCTATCCCGACAAGTGTTAGCACCTCCCAGCATGAGGAAAGCAGGAAAAGGCAGGGGAGCGCGGCCACTTTTCCAGGCAAGGACAATGGACACCCATTCCTAACACTGGCACCATGCAGGCTGCAATTTTAAGAAGCAGCCTCCAATTTTGAAGTCCTTAGTCGTGCCTTTGTAACCCAGGATAGGCAATAAAATGTAAATATTGCTCCTATTCCTATGTCCCTGAGCAGGATGGAAGACAAACCTGAAAAAGCCATTTCCTTGTGTTCTGGGCTGACAGGAACCACAGATTTATTTCTGTTTCTCACCAGTCTAAACCAGTTCCCTGGTGATCACCACTGGCACTTGAACTCCTATACTCACCTGCCTCTTTGTGCTGGCCTCATGACTGGAAAGTCATGGTGATTTCCCCAGTGGGAGGAAGTGGGAATCCCTAGGCCAAATGTGCTGGGAAAGAATGGAAATGGCAGATTCTCCTGCTGTAATTTCTTACCTTGTTTTAGATGTGGTTTAAATGTTCCACATTCCCTGTAATCGTTTTTCTCTTTCTGCTACTCTGAGAAAACAACACAGTGTTAAATATGGTTTCCTGAGAGTGTTTTTAACGTGCAGTAGTGGGACAGATGTGAACACTAAGGAGTTTTGCCTGTGTTTTCTGTGCCTCAGATGAGGAGCAAGTGACCTGTGAGCTGCCCCATCATTTCTAGTGTTGTACATAACCACAGTTTGTGTTTTCTGTGTATCAGAGATGGGTGGGTCAAACAGCAGAGAGCACCGAGGCACACAGTCCCATGGCAAAGAGATCCCCCTGTGTACCCTGGATTAAACCCTGCTGCCTAAAAAGTGATTCCAAAGTTGTCAGTGGACTCTTGCTCCAGATTTTATGGTACCCAAGACTGTTGCAGTGCTGCAGTCAGGCGTTGAGCAGCCATAAGAAAACCGAATCTGAAAGGGTGAGAAAAGCAAGGTGTACACAAGACCTATGGCTGGCAAAGGTACTTATCCACAAACCTTCCTCATGGAGCAAGAGGAGAGCCAGCTCCACCTTTTTATCAAAACCAGATGAAAGGAACCGCAACCCACGCTGAGTACCTGCTCCTGGGGTTTTCCTTCCTGTAGCACAGTTTGGTTTCTGATGCCGTTTGTTTCCCGTGCTTGTGGATATGTAATATGAGGCAGAGCACTCACTACTGGGGAGCCACAACTGAGAGATGAATAATATGGTTGGGTGCCAATGTTAGCCTTGGCCCTGCGTAACCATCTTTTTGGAAACCTGAGTTAAATTGCTCGTGGCAAAACCAAGAGATTGGTTTTCCTTAGCAACTACTTTGTAACTGCAGAGTGGGTCCAACAAAAGCAGTAGTAAAGTATCATTATGTAGGTACTTTTTTACAGTTACCAGGTCATTCTTGGAGATATATATACTTATATATAATTAATGTGTTGCCTCTGTGTGCTGGGTGGCTGCAAGAAGCTGGGCTTTGGAGCATGAAGTAGCTGCATCCTCCTCCATAGCTGGAGTTCAGGGGGTGTAACAGCCTCTGCTCACACTTTTTGGTTGGGAGGAAGAGCTGCTTTGCCCCCTGCCTTTTGGTCATGTTGCCTGGCCAGTTCTTGGCAGATCTCTGTCGTCTCCTCCCATCTGATGGCACCTTTGCTTCTCACCTGCCCTGTGACTGTGTGAGTGGAGCAGTTGTGGTTGTCCTGCTGGGATTTTGGCCAAACACCATGGCAGAAAGTGCTCTTAAACACATTAGGCGGCACTAGGGAAAACAGTATGAGCACAGGAAACTGCTGCTAGTACAGATGTATTTTTTATAGACAAAATGCAGAATGGTTGGGGTGGGTGTTCTTTGGTCATGCACTGACTCTTCTGCCTAGTCCATGATGTGTAGAGCAGATTTCGGGGTGTTTGGGGTTTTTTAATTGAAGAAAAAGGAAGTTTGCACATGAAAATCTTGAGTTTACTATGGAAAATCAGATGGGGGTAATCAAAATGCAGCACTGTGTTCTGGGATCACACCAGTGTGCCAAAGTCCAAGAGCTTCAGCTGGATGTCCTGATCTGAGAACATCACGGTGTCCCACTGTATGTCCCATCCAACATAAACAGTTGTGACTTGATTTTTCTTCTGTAAGAAAACCTCAGTGCTTCAACATTTGGCTGAAAACAAACACCAGTTAGTGTTCTTTATGTTTATTAAATAGGAAATCAGTGAATAAGAAAGAGAGTGTGAAAAACGTTCTATAATAATTTCGGATTTTGTTGATAATGACATAGATGCTTGCCCCAAAATTTGAAATTCAAGCAACTAGCCAACTTATGCAATATTTAGAAAATGTGTGATCTTCTGATTATTCCAGTGGAAAATGTTTAGGAATTTGCAGAGCAGTCTCTGTGGTGATTTAGATGTAGGAATTCATTCAAGCATCTGCTTGATTCCTGTTGATGCTGTAAGACCTAAATCCCATTCCTAAACAGCAGTGCTTTCACAGGTGAGGATTCAGGTTGGAAAAGTTCTTCCCTGTTGGGTCTGTTTCAAGCTTTTCTCACCACTGCTCCTGCACTGGGGTGGATGTCCAGGGGGAGAGAGTAATTTCCCCCAACATCTCCTGTTCCCTGCAGCTGGATCCAGTCTTGGCTGTGAGTTGGACACAGTCCTCACGGTTTAGGAAGTGGTTCCTGTAAACCCGGAACAAGGCTAATTTCAGGTTATTAGAGTTTTGGCTCTCAAAGCCTTAATTCCTCTCTCTGCTCTCTGCTCAAACCCTGGTAGGTGGGTTTGTGAGGTTATTCCTTGTGCAAACATGGAGAATCATTGAATCCTGCAAAACTGCCCCACTGTTTGACCAGGGGAAGTTGGGTAGGACATTCGCCACTGTCTCTCTGCAGAGTTTTCAGTGATTTTCAAAGGACAGTTGACTTTTTCTAAATTTAAAATGTATTTCTATGGAAACTGCAAGGCTAGAAGAATGATTTGAGAAAGTTTCATGCCTAATGGCAGCCCAGATAATGGCAATAGACAGCCACGCAATGGTGTGTGGGATATACAGTCATACTATCCTCATATGGTTTGAGTTGGAAGGGACCTTGAAGATCTTCCAGAGGGGGAAACCTTCCATGAGACCAGGTTTCTCCAAGCCCCATCCACCTGGCCTCGGACACTTCAAGGAATGTGTCATCTACAGCTTCTCTGGGCAACCTGTGCCAGGGCCTCAACACCCTCACAGGGGATAAATTCTTCCTAACAACTCACCTAAACCTTCCCTCTTTCAGTTTGAAGCCATTTCCCCTGGTCCTGTCACTATAGTTCCTGATTAAGGAATGTCATCAAAAGTATGATATCCCCATCATCCTAAACAGCTGAGTTGCAGGTGTGGGCAGGTGGAATGGAGGATGGATCCAGCATTCCCTGCTCAGCCTGCATATCCTGTGCATGGGATCAGGGGCAGTCACAGCCCCTGGTGTTGGGAAATAACTTGAGCAAACTGGAACCAGGGAATGGAAATGGGATGTGATCACGTGGAGGAGCAAAGCCTGCGCAGCACTTGGTGCAAACTGCAGCGTGCCCTTGTCTGGGCGCGGAGGTCGGCGGTGGTGCAGTGCTTCCACAGCAGCGCCTGCATGGAGGCTATTTCCGACTCCCATAAAAATCTTTATGTCTCTGTGATCAGGACTCGGTGATGCAAATTTGCTGTGTCAAAGGAAGATGCCGCTGTAAATGAATTAGTACAAGAAGAACTTCTTATTTAAGAAGTGCTGACTCTGCGCTCTCCCCTATGCCCTCGCTTTTAAAATTGAAGCCTGGGTTTGCTGCTTGCTATGATCTATATTTAGATACTTAAAAATGAAGTTTTGCAGTCACATGGCTGCGTTCTTGTACGGCTTCATGAAGCTGTTTTTTCACATTACAGAGATTTATACGTTTGTGTTTACATATTGCAGGTGTTTCCATACAAGCTCGGGGTAGCCACATTCAGGATGGCCTGAGAGAACATGGAGAAGTGCTTAAAATGTTACTGAGCACACTTAAAGGTATCGCCTCGGGGCAGAAGAGTGAAGTCACTGCACAAACGAGGGAGTCACAGACAGGTGGGATTAATGGATGTGGGCTTTTCAGGAGCACTCCTCCCTACAGAGGGTCGAGCTGTGCAAGAGGACAGCATCCCTTTTGGGATGTACCTTGTGCAAGGCTCCCAGTAAACTGCTGGGCCCCCAGCAGAATATTTCAAAATGTCAGAGAGTGCTGCAGCGCTGAGCTCATGCTGTGTAAGTGATAGCCTGATGAATTATGTGCTGTACACACTACACACAAATCCTGTCCCAACCAGCCCTGGAAGAGGAGATAGTACTCTTGCTGGTGTGTCCTCTGCTCCAGGAACCTTGCCAGGAGGACACACCATAATTCATGCTCTGCTGATGCTTTATAAAAGTTGCAGCCTCTACTTTGGCTGCTGTGCTGCTGACCCCAGCAGCCATGTCAGCCTCTGGCCCCTCCACGCCTGGTGGAATGACCGCAGTTCCCCGTGCCTGTCCTGGGAAGGCTAATGCATCAACTGGCCCTCTGGCTGGCACAGGCAGTGCCAGCAGGCAGTCCTGCCTTGCCTGGCCTCAGCACCACGTCCACCAAAGGCCAAGGCTCTCCCTGCTTTCAGGCAACCCCCAGCTTTGCCCTCATGGCTGCAGAAGCCTACAGCTCAACACAGAAAAGAAGGTGGGAACTCATAGGGCTTCTCCTTAGCCGAAGAACCCCTTCAATCGCTGCTGAGTTACAGCTACCAAAAGCCAAGGTTTATGAGCACTTGATTTATCCTGGTTTGGGGCTCACCATAAAGCTGTAGTGCAGCATCTTCCATGAGGAAGTGCCTGAGAAACAGGAGATTTCCTGCAGGGAAGGAGCAGACTAACAGTATGGGATGATAGGGGAATTTCATGCAAAGCTAAAACACTCCTCCAACATTGATGGGGAATGCCAGGAGTTTGTGCCAGAATGGTGAGAAAGAGTTTGGCTGTGGGGTAAGAGTGGTTTCTTCCACTCTTCATCCCCTTTTCCATGGTGGGCTGTGGGCATGGCCCGAGGAAGACACAGTTCAAACTCTGTTCTGTGGACAGGGCAAGGCAAGGTGCAACACTGGCAAGGAGGGCAGCCAGGTGGGGAAGCAGGGTCAGGAGCAGCGGGGCAGGCAGCTGCCCAGGCCAGCACACCCAGAGGCGCTAGCCTGCCCTTTTTGGAGACTTTTGCCTTTTCGGAGACTTGCTGGGGAGCTAAAAATCCCCAATTTCCTGGGGCCACAGACCAGGCCGGGTGCTGGCCCAAATGTGGGTCAAGAGTGACACCCTGTGGACAAGTTACTCTTTTTCGTAACCTCGCAGTATTTCTCTCCTGATGTTTTTTGTCTGCCTCTTTATTCCCCCTCCCCAGAGTTTTCCTTTCCCAACCCTCCTCCTCCCAACCCTCGGGTTGCCTCTGCGAGCCCCGTGATGCGCAGGGACCGGTGCATCTCATCCCCTCAAAAGTGCGGGCTAAGGAGATGAGACCGTCATCCCCCCTTCCCTTTTGTTCCTCTTCGCTTTTTCCCGTTTTTATAGTCGGTTTTCCCCTATTTATGCTGGGTTTCGGCCCCGCAGCTCAGCGAGGGGCTGCGGCTCCTGCCCCGTCGGGGTCCCCCGGCTCCGCGGCCGCGCAGCTCCGCAGCCGGAGCCGGGTGCGCTCCCGGGGCTCGTAAATCTATCGGCTGCTCGCGAAATTTGGCAGCTATGAACCCGGGTTGTCTGTTAAACCGGGAGAAAAACTGCGTGGGCTTCCTCTCTGCAACCCTCCGTGTCCTCCACAGCTCCACAAGCCACCACCCGGAGTGAGAATTCCCGAATACCAAAACACTTCCCCCCCAAAAAAAAGTATTTCAAGAACTGCTTCTCTTCTGGTCACTCTAATGATCCCTTCCCAATCCTGGACCCGCTGGGGTTGCACCGTGCTGTCCTGATGTTCGTGGTGTTATCCCCACGAAGTGTCCCGGAACGGGCTGATTGACACCAGCTGACAACCTGGTGAGGGCACAGCTCTATTTTAAGCGACAAATAGTTTAGTTTTATATCGGTGAGAAATTCCTCATCACTCATTTAATTACGTGGATCTAAAAGAAACCATAATGTCTTGGCACACCTGAGTACTGGGAGCGGGAAAGAGGGGGGTGTCAAATCCTTCCAAGAGCTTATGTCCTTTCTCACCCCCAGCAGTTTAACCCTGCCAAGTCTGCACAGACCAGAATATCCATATATCCAAAACAGAGCCTGGATGGAGATTCCTGAATGTCCACAAAAGCAGCAAATAAAACAGCAGTAATTCTTTCCAATGACATTTATATGCTGCCATTAACTCTGCTTTAGCTGGTGTGGTTTAGGGCTTTTAGAAAACATTACTTCAGCTGAAACAACTATTGTAGGTTTTTGCTGAGTGGAGCTGCAAGTTTTGCCTGGACTCCTACACAGATTCTCTGCTTTTTCCATTGTATTCAAAATCTTGGAGAAGAAGAGTGATATTTTTATGCCCTTATGCCGTTCCCAGCATTTTCTAGGCCTGAGCATTTGCGTCTTTGTCAGGTGAAAAGAGAGAGATCAGATCTCTTGGGGATGCTATAAGAAATAAAAGTAGAAAAGCTGTTAAAAAATCTGCATGGCCCTGGGAACTTCCTAGAGAACATCAGAAGTGGGAAGATCCACCAGGTAAAAAATGTGGGACAAGAAGCTGAAGAGCAGGTTGGTTGGTTGGGTTGACTTCACCAAGCAGACAATGAAGGTTGGGAAAAACAGAGATTGGAGGCCCCAAAGCGAGCACAGGAAGCCGTACGCCATCTCCAAGGTGTGCTAAAGCTGAAAAATTCCCTTTTCTTTTTTACAAGCCAAGGCCACATCTTGGTGGGAAACAATTCGTCCCAAGTTCTGCCTCCTCGGTTCAGGTTAGGCCACTCTGCCAACAAAAAGGTCTCTTCTTGTGTCCGTTTCAGTGTCGTGGGGGGGACAATAAAGCCATTGACATGGAGGAGGTGACACAGTTCACCCCAGAGGTGACTGCTATTCACAGGAAATTCATGGCTTGAAATCTCCGTTGCTGTATTGGATGGTCTTGCTAAAGATGTGCAGCCCCAAGTCTGCCTTGCACCAGGAACTTGAGGGGGAACAGCCCAGCTACAACACCTCTTGGCAGAGTTAGAAACAGGGTCAGGCCATAAGGGCCCAGCTTGGAATTTAAATTCGGTCTACTTGAGGTAAATAAAATAACTGCACTGCCTAGTTTGCAAAGGATCATTTACTTTTCTGGAAAGGAGAGTATGTTTTTGGAAAGCATACAGGCATCTTTCAGGATGAAGGGCTCTGTGTGCAACAATCAAGTTTTTACCTTTTGATTAGCAAAGCTTTATAAAGAATTTCAATTCTGAATTACCAAACAAAGAAACTATACAAGCCCCAGATGAGATTTAAACAGTTTCCAAAAGACATTAAAAAAAGAGAAAAATACTGGGCCACGTGTTTTTTCTTATGTCTCTTGAGTCCATTTACTCCAGACATCTGACATGCAATTCAAATTTCCAATAGTTTTAGGTAACCATGTCCAATTTAGAAACCACAGCCCTTAGCTAAGCCTACCTACCTCCCAAATCAATCCGGAAAACCAGAGCACTTGCTGATAGTCTGCACTTTCAGCCTTGCAGAGCTTTGTTATATGTGTGCCATACATACTTGGGCTGAGTTTTCTGGCTCCGTGCAATCCATTTAGATGCATTTCATAGACCTGCAGTCAGTGGTCACAGACAGATAAATTATAGCTCCTAATGGAGAGCCTGTTCATGCTTTCAAAGAGTAAAACCACTATAAAATTGATCTCCTCTTCTGAGATGCCTTTGACAGTGGTGCTTGTATGGCAGTTCAGATGAGACGGAAGCAAAGGGCTCCTTGTGGATGAAGAACTAATGAGTTTTATTTCTGGCTCTGAGGCTTGGGCTCATTTCTTAACCTTTCTGTGCCTGAGAGTTTGTATCTCAAAAGTGAGGATAAAGCAAGGTCTTTTTGATAGGCAAAGCCAAACTACAATGGAAATCCTGAGTTCAGATATGGGCAGATAATGTTCTGCTATGTGTCCTTTCCTAATTGCCTTCAGAAACCTCCCTGCTGAGGCTTTAATCGTGTTTGGGAGGAGGTAAGTTAGGCAAGGGATGCATTAGGTGGTGGTTTCCACACCACCCTTCTCACCTCAGCCCCTAAAACCTGGGTCATCCAACCCCACAAACCCTAGCACACTGATTGAACTCATCAATCAGGACGTGCCCCTCCTGCAGAGGTTGGCATCAACAATCCTCCCTTCCAGGGCCCCAAGGAAATAGTAGATGGTCAGGTGGTACTTCCAAGAGAGCTTGGTTGAACAAAAATTACGGAGCAGATTCTCTACTGCTCTCAACATCAGAAGAGACTTATCAGTCTCCAGCAGCGAATCCTGTTTGGCTGTAAGTGGCCATCACTTTATCCTGTAATCCCTCATCCATCTCATCTATTTTTAGCTTTCCAGTTATCTTTCCAGTGGGAGCACTTGTACACAGTAACAAACTCTGCTATTGGGAAAAAAATAGGACTTGAATCAAATTTATTGCTGTTAATTCCTTTCATAGGCATCATGAATCAGAAGGGGCAGCTAGAGGTGGTGAAATGCCTGTTCATCCACAGCCTTGGACACCACTGATCAGAGAAGGGGCCAGCAGTGGAGCTGATCTCTGGTAGGATTTAGGGACTGGGAACATGGGCAAGCAAGCAAAGGGGAGAGCTGGAAAAATCTCTGGATGATTTTGCTGTTCCTTACAGTTTTCCTGAGCATGTCCCCCATTCTCCTCCCGGCAGAGGTGATCTGAGCAGAACATCCCTCCTTAAAAATAAAAGGAATAAATGAGAGAATAGAATGAACTAAGACATTCTCCGCTGACGCCTTGTTTGGGGTGATATTTGTGTCCTTCAAAACCTGTGGTGCCAATTGCCACAGCCCTATCCACTTGGGAGGATAACCCTGATTTTAAGGACAATCTCTGCAGAATGCAATGTATTTTAAGCAAAAAACAAGTGGCCAGATTATGGTCCCCCAGTGCAAACACAACAACAGACTTTCTTCAGCCTCTTTTTCTATATATACCAGGGCTGTGAAGTAAAGAGGAAAAAGCTGAGTCTGCTAAAAACTGTTCAGATTCTTGTGGGTGCTTTGGAGGAGCTGGTATACAATTTTGAGGCTGTTCTTTCTGCTGGCAAATTAACAGCTTAGAAAAATTACAGCGGGGGGAGGGAAGAAGTTAAAAAAAAAGAAAAGCCTATTAATGAAACAGAACAATGAAAATCAAAGCTAAAGATGGAAGGAACTGAGTGGGCCCCATCCAGTTCATTGCCTGCTAGGCTGGATTTCTGCCTATAGTAATTTATGCCATAGCCTTGGAAGTGAAAACAGATTTCATTTACTACTGAACAGTACTATTCTGTGTAGAGAGAGTTCGTGGCCTCGCAGCGTTTCTGAGAAGGTATTGTGGGATTATTGCTCCCACTTTGCAGATGGGCCTGGTAATGCTGCTTGAATTCTTAAATTTAGGCTCTGGCCAGGGGGAATCTGAATTAGGACTCAAGTGTCTGAGGTCTGTCCCTTGTGTCCTGCTCTCACATGTCCTGGCCACTGTAGGAAGTGTTGAGATCGTAGGGGGTCCCAGTTAGCACCACAGTTCATGTGTGCAAGGCTCTGCATCAGGATCATCCCTTGCTCCAGGGATTTATCCCTCAAGAGTTGAGACGGAAGAGTTGGACGTAA
This sequence comes from Eulacestoma nigropectus, assembly GCA_013397775.1. Classification (NCBI taxonomy): domain Eukaryota; kingdom Metazoa; phylum Chordata; class Aves; order Passeriformes; genus Eulacestoma; species Eulacestoma nigropectus. The sequence continues at coordinate 294,331 of VZTE01006591.1, forward strand.
GATGTTCCTCCAACTTTAAATACACCTTAAGAGAGAAAAGTACTCTGAAACTCTTGGCTTGCTTTCCTTTTTCACTAGTCTGGTACCAGGCAGAGCCCAAAAACACCTCCTGCCCTTCCAACAAACATCAAGACAGAGGATGGTGAGTCCCTGCCTGCCCACATCGCCAACACTGCCACAGGCACAACCTTCCTCAGAGGAGTTTGGCAGTGAAAAATGCACATGTTCCGTTAAGAAAGAAAAAAAGAAAAAGGCAGAAAAACAGGTAAAATTAGCATTTGGAGAAAAGTTCCTATGGAAAAAAGCTATATGTTTCCCGAGAGCCAAATGAAAAAAAAAAAAATCCCAACCCTCAAACCCAAGCTTGCGGAGTCTGCTGTAATTTATGATTTACCATATGAATCTAACTATAGAACTTCATTTAAAAATTTTATAAAGATTGTAAATCTACAGTGAAATGTTCTAGGGACAATCTGCTGGCAGAAACCCACTCTCCAGACTGACCTATGGGAGAACCAGCTTGTCAAGGGCTTGATCTGGAGCCCGCTGAAGACAATGGAAGTGCTCTCATTGACGTCAGTGGCCTTTAGATCAAAAAGCCCCCAAAGCTCAGCATGGAAAAATGAGTCCTAAGGAGAAGCAAACTGCTCTAATCAATAGATGCTGCTGGATGAAGGTCTTTAACAATAGTTTAATGGGCCATGATGAGCTCCTCTGGACACTTTTATTTGGTATTGTATGTATCTTATAATCTTTTTCCTGAAACTTTTAATGGAATTTATCTCACTGGAGAATTTGGGAGAACATCTGCTGCAAATGATGGGTAAAAACATAAGCTGTTGTGGGTGGGGTGAGCCTCAGGAGGTTCACAGTTTGGGTTTGGCTTCTGCTTCAGATTCTTATCTGAACTATACAGATCTCCTGTGGCTGCAAAAATTGGACTGGAAATCACAAGAGTACGAGCCTTCTTGTGAGATTTCCAGCACTTTTCTTAAGGTTTTGACTGAACACCAGATGTGGAAAAAATATTTAACAAAACTGGATGCAGTTTTTTTCATGTCTGGTTCTAAAAAGAGATGAAGGTTCAGGAATCTAATTTTATCCCTTCCAGTTTCACTCCTTGGTAAGATTCTGTTTTAGTTTTTAAAAAAAATAAATGCAATTTAAACCCAGAATGTAGCTATTGCAACCAGTCCCCAAAGAATCGTTCAAGTAGATGAAACTCCAAACATTACATTGACTATGAATTAAAACCTTATGCCTTTGGCAAGTGGAGTGCAAAGAACGACCAGGGTGAATGGTGACCATTAGGAAACATGCACTAATGTTCTTTCCCTTCAAAGACTATTTTTATTTGCTCTGCATGCAAGCCTATTTGCATTTTTGACCCGTTCCTGCCTGCTTCCATCATAAAACCAAGCTTTTAGGCTCTGCCTAGCACAGACATTTTTAAGAATACTTGAGCAATTGTGCTTGCCATGTGGAAATTTTAAATTTTAAACCAGAGTTCAAAATTTCCTGTAAATCTAATAGACTTTGCAGGCTGCTTACACAAGCCTGCATTACCCTTTGGGTGTAACACCAGTGCTGGGATACCGAGTCACTAATCAATGGCATGTTCTAATCCAGATGTTCTGTATGTTCTTTGTGGACAATTCACAGCTGGAAAGGAGGGTCACTTTATTAGCTGGTTTGCTCTAGCTATAATGCCTACTCACACTTGCTTTTAAACTGGCAGCCTTTCATCAGAGAGGGGAAGAGAAGGTTTGTTTGAAACCAAATAGTGAGGGTAGGTTAGGGGAGCTCTTGAGTCACAGGAAGATTTCACAGCACGTGTAGGCAGCTTTGGGAGGTGGAAAACGGCCTGGAGTGGAGTGAATGGCCTGTCTTGAAGGATTTTAATCACTAACATTGGGAGCAAAGCTGAGCAACAGAAAGTCAAACAAATCAAGCGAGGAAAACAAGTTTTAAAAGTGTCTGGGCTGGCACTGACCTCATTCAGATATTTTATCACTTATGATTGACTCTGAAATTTTTGGTCTCAGTTCAGAACAGCAAGTTTGTCCCTGTGGGGTATATAAAGGCCAGGCCAAATGGAACTGAGCTGGCACTTCTTTCAAACTCCTTATTTGATGTATAATCTCACATCCAAATCAAACAGGATGGATGAAAAAGTGGAGTATTATGTCATCCAGAATCTGTGGAACAGTGAGCTGTAGCTCGGTGCCTGAGGAGACTGTCTAGAACTCACCATGTCTCGTCATTTCGCTGCATTTTTGGCAATATTGGGAAGTTTTCTCCAAAGATCTAGAGCCAAGCTTCCTGTGAAACTCCACTGTCATTTAACAAGCAGCAAATAAACCAATTAATAATGGGAAGAAGCAGCTCCAAAGCGTGGACAGCAACACTGGAAAAAGATGGGGAAGAAAAACCCTGGGTTTCTTCTTAATCCTATTAATTTTGAGGGAAGGAGGGGCTCTGGTGATGTCTCAGAGATTTTCTAGATGTCTCTTTGGGCCTGGGGAAGAAGTGTTTTGGGGAGTGAGATGTGCCAAGACCTCTCGGTGCCTCTGCTCCTGCTGGAGATGGGGCTCCCAGTGCTGATGAGCACAGGGAAGGTTTTGTGCTGGGAGAAGCAGCTTTCTCAAGAGCTGGTTTCTCTGTGTGCAAGGGGAGGTAAAATCATTCAGCTTCTTGCTAGTGGTCTAGGGAATGTCCACCGGGATGGGCCCTTCAAGAAAAATCCTGGGTTTTGAAATGCAGCTTGGGAGAGTGCTAAAAACGGCTGCAGGAAAGGGTAAAGAGATCTCCTACTGCTCTCCCCAGGCTTTGCTCCCAGGGCTGTACCTCCAGCCCATGTGGAAATAGTTACCTCCAAATAACACATCCTGCCGGACTATTTCTGGTCATTTCACAGAAGCCTTATTAAAAAATAGAGAGTTTATTAACCTGAGATTCAGGGACTCGGATTCGTGATGGAGGCTGTAAACTCTGAGCCTATGGTTCAGTTTTACAGGGATGATTTGAAGGTTGGAAAAGGAAATCTCGTGGAGAGAGGCTTAAGGAGCTCCATTTGGTGAACTTAGCAAAAAAGCAGATCAGGCAGTGCCCTGACTCCGTGCAGTAAATGCTTTTGGAGGAAAGAATACCACGTACAAAAGGGCTTTATAGTCTAATGGGGGAAAAACATAACGAGATGCAATGGCTGGAAATTTAAGACAGGCAAAATTGAGAGATTGGGAAAGGAGAGGGGGCAGACTGTTGAAGGGGGCAGGGGATTTGTCATCCTTTTGCATCTTGAAATCAGAACTGGAGGCCAGCCCAGATGACTGGTGAAACATATAGTAGTAGGCTCAATTAGCGAGTGAATGTGTGAAATTATTTTCTTGGGGATTTATATTGAGCGTTAAACTAGATGATCTGAATTGTCCCTTTCAGCCTTAAAAATGGAGGAAAGATGCCAGAAAAGGAGCTAAATATCCAAATTCTACCAAACTGCAATAGCTGGAGCCTCTGGGCCCCTTTGGGAATGGCATAAGTGAAAGGAGAAGGGCTGTTCTGGGCTCTGGGTGTGTGGTGGGACAGACAGAATGAGGGATGCCATCACATGCCTCCAGCACAAACCCAGTTGTAGCTGCTTTTCCTTCTTGGCCCCCCCAGCACACTTTTCTTTTTTATGTATTTTATTTTTGAAACTAAAAATACATCCTCAGAGGCATTAGTCACTCTGCCCACATATTAATAAATTGCATAATGGTGCCACCAAGCATCCAAAAACCTTTCAAACTGTTATATATTATTTCTTTCAATAATATTCTAAAAGGCCAGTGAGGCTTAATGAAGCCACATGGTATTGTATTTAATCCAGAAATCTGGAACTGTCTAAAATCTCATATATAAATTAAGATAATATACAATATGTTTTTTCATTTAATTTGGTTCTCCCCATTTGGGTAAGCTATAACTCCGCAGGGCTGTGTCTTTTGCGAGGGATTTTTGTCTACCAAATCGTAGATTTGTGATGTTGCTCTTGCTTTTAATTGCCGTGGGCTGTTCCCCATAATAACTCAGCCAGTCCTTTACCAGCCAAAGGAATGTTTAATGGAACCACAGTTTAATTGGGTAAAGTTTAGAAGTTATGCAAGTTACAAAGTTTCCTGGGACTTTTCCTTACGGCCTCTCCCGCACGGCTCCGTTGGCGCTGCTGCAGGGAATGTCACAGTCGTGCCATGGAGATGGTGACCTCGGCAGAGCATTGGGCACTGGGGTGCAGGTGGCTCCTTCTTGGCTCTCCTTGGACTCAGCTGGGTGTCTGGCACTTACACACAGGAATTTTTAGGACATCAGGAGCCACTGAGTAAAGAAACGCAAATCCAAATATTTCCTATGCTGGAAAAACATAAGGGCTTTCTTTAGATCTGGGGTTTGGGTATGAGGCTTGCTTTCATTAATGTCACCTCTGGGCAGGCCCACCTCTCCTGTGCAGTGTCTGCAGGAGGTTTTCACATATTCTGTCAAGCCATGGCAAATATCACAGGCTATGAGATAAGGGGTCAATAAACGTTGTCTTTTCCTCCTCCTTTCTTTTGATGCCAAGCTCCCTCCATGCTTCTGGAAGCTCTGGCTACCACTGCACCAAGGTGGAACACGACTGTGGAACAGGAACTATGTAAGTCAGGACCACAATTCAGGTATCTTCTTTTTCTTATTATAATCTGTGAACCCAGTAACCTCAAAAATTGCTGATTTTTGAGCTAAAGTGCTTCAAGAGATGGAGGGAGAAAAGTGTATGTTCTTGGGTGTGTTCTGCTCTGCAGTTTGACATCCTGGGGGAGAAGAAAGCCAGGTGTGGAAACAAAGTGAGCGAGATGATTTCTTGTGGGGTCAGTGGAGTAGATGCAACAGAGGTGCTGAAATGTGGGGCATACCTTTCGTTTGAGGGAATGCATAGGAGGATTAAACACATTCTGGAAAGCGAGAGGCCTGTGCATTATGAGGGAACAGCTCTGAATCATATGGGTCCGAGTTTCAGTTGATCACGTGAACAAAACTTCTTTCAGGATTTAATACCTCTGCTCATCATTTCTGGTGGTTTGGGTTTTTTCACTTGGCTTTTCATTTTCCTTGGCTTTGTCAGGACTAGACCTGACTTTGAGCAGCGATATTCTCAAGGCTGTAATCTGGTTTTGACAAATTTTTGGTATGAGCAGTGTGTACGGAGGCCCCGTGCTTTCCCCATGTCTACAGGATTTGTCCAGTTTTGGGAAGCTGTGTGATAGATGCCTTTAAATTCCCAACCGTCCCTGGTTTCTTTCCCTCCCTTCCCAATGCCCTACTCACCAGAAGTGCAATCCACAGCTTTCTTGTAATTTAACTCGTTATGGACAAAACTGCTTGGCTCCTGCATCCCAATTCCTTCCAAACTGGGCTCTGCATTGCTGCTGCTGCACAGATCCAACTGCAATTGTAATAAGTATCTTGAGATGCTTTATGGAATACCAGATTTGTTAAACTAAGAGTTTCCCCCTTAGAAGCATCTGGTTGATATAACCAGACGTGTGTTGGTCTTACAAATTCCATCATGGGGAGCAGGTTGGGTCATGGCAGGATGCATTGCATGGGAGGGAAGAAGATTATCCATGAAACTTTGTAAGCAGAAGCTGTGAAGAGAAAAACAGGAGCGAGCCTGAGCCCTTGAGGCCACCACAGCCCCATCACCTCTGCCCAGGAGGCACTGAGCTATATCACACCTTCCCCACCACCTTTGTCCCCTCCTGAGTCCTTCGGGACCCACAGGGAAAGGCCAGGTTTGCTGCCGGGGCACTGGTCCAGCCCTTGTAAAACATTATTATAGGGGTCAAGTGAAAACTGACTCATTTTTGAGCAGGAGAACAAGGTCATTTTCTTGTAGCCCAGTAATTCCCTCCTTTTTTATTGGTGTTGTTATAAACCAACTTCTCCGAGGTGCTGGGACTTCGCCTATATTGCATCCCTGTTCCCATCCGGTTCCAGCAATAAAACCCTTGCCTTTTTTGATCTCTGGCTTTCATGCTTGCTGACACACTCTGGAAAATTTAAGAAGGGCGCAAGGAATGGGTTAGTCACACTTGTTAATATTTATCCCATTGCAGAAAGAGCAGGGCTGACCTCAGAGCTTGGGCTTTGGAGAATAGTTATGAGAATGATTCCACCCAGCTGAAATGAAATCTGCATGCAAAGCTCGTTTGGTGCCTGGAAAGAGCTAGAAGGAAATAAAGGTCTTAAATGATATATTTCCGCAGTTAAGGTTTTGTCCTGTTTACAGAATCTCACCAGAATACTGGGGGTTTTGTTTTGTTCATATGTTTTTCATAAGGATAAATATCCATGCAGTTTAAACATTTTCATTAGATTCAGACAAGAAGGAGGATGTGGGATTGTTTTTTTCTGTAATTGTTAATCTCTCTGGTTTTTTTAATGGTTATTTCTTAAAACACTCTTCAGAAATAAAATCTCAGGTAAATCAAAGAGATGGGGAAAGTGATTCTCTTTAATTATTCTTAGAGCAATTTTAAGTAATGTAGGTTAAATTAAAAAAATATACAAGCAAGATATTTTGGCTGGGAAGTATGTGTAATGTATGAACAGCAGGAAAAAAAAAAAAGCCTTCCTTTCTAAATAGAAAATCTTTGAAAGTAACAGGGGGAAACTGATGGGAAGGGCTGAAGTCCATGTATTCCCACCTCCTCCGCCTTGTGCTCTCTTAAAGGTGAGCTGCAAAATGCAAAAGAGAAATGTGTTAAATTCAGATGACTCGCTCGGGTGTCAGGAAGTGGCTCGAACAACCACACGAAGTTAACTAACACATTCCCTTTTTTTTTGTTCATCCCCTCCCTCCCCTGCTCTTCTCGTGAAATCTGTTTTTTTGCTGCTGTGGTTTCTGCCTCCAGGCGGGAGCGCAGCCACTTGTCCACCCGAGCAGCACCCCGAGACCCCCCCATGGCTTGCAGGGAGCCAAGAATTTCTGGGAGGATTTTCCAGAAAGTAAGAAAGGAGGAGAATTTTAGGAAATGTATTCCCAATCTAAACAGCCTGGCTGCAGGAGAAATGAGACAAGCTCTGAGGGATGGTGTGCCGAGCTTGTGTCGTTTTGCTGCTCATCTTGTGTCTGGTCAATCCATCTTATTATCATCCACCTGCTCTGTTCTAGATCTTCTTCAGCAACATGGTTCATGCCATCCATGGGGTTGAGTAATCCTGGTCTCAGGAACCTGAAATGTGAGTAGTGCTGTGTCTGTCAATGACTGCCTTCAGCTGAGGCATGGAGAGAAGCAGTTGGATGTGTGGAAAGGCTTTTGCAGCTGCAAGTGGCAGGATTTGGTTTGAAGTTGGATGTGTGTGACGAGAATAAGTCTCATTTAGAATACTTCTAAAGTGGTTTAGGTGACCAAAAGAAAGTTGGAAAGGCAAGACACCCTGATCCATCAGAAACACTGCCACTGCCCTTTGCAATGACTCCTATCCCATGGACCGAGAGCCCTGCAGAGCCTCATGAAAAGGCACAGACACGTGGCTGTTTCTCATTAGCTTCCACTTTTCCCTCTGGAAATGCTCCCCGTGCCTTCCCCCCACAGCTTGGCAGTAGGTGTGCTGAGGAGAAGGTTTAAATCTAAATGGAAGGGAGTTATCTGATTTACAGTAAGTAGGTTTTTCATTTCAAATGGCAACACACAGAGCCCTGCGCATTACCTTGCATCAACATAATACACATGCACACATGCCCGGCATTTATGCCTAGGATATAAAAATAATAAATTATTGCAATGCTGTATGTCTGCATAGAGCTAATTCATGTACTACAGCATGTTTATCAAAGGACACTCCTTAATTGCATACTAGTATTTTATAATTAGTCCTTAAGTTGCAAGACTCTGTCTCTCTGCTGATTTATGTTCTCTATATTCATAGTGTGACTTCTGCAGCAATTCCTGATTTTAGTTTTCTATTCTTTAACAATACACAAGATTTCCAAATTGGGTTGTTTTTTGTGGATTTTGTTTTAAGAATAAACCCAATTACACATCTGAGACTCTTTAACCAAGGGAAGCCAAAATAGTGTATGAAAACAATGGTTGTTCTCCCTCTCTTAGGGACACTTTCGTTCTGTTTTCCCCTCTAACAAATTTATCAGAACTGTTTATTCTCTGTTACAGTCAGAGAAAAAAACTGTGGATTTGGAAATACCTCTATAGTTTAGTCTCTGGAAGAGGAAGTAGGTAAATTGAAATAAAAAGAGAAAATTAATATTAATTTGCATTTCTCCTTTGGGAGAAAGATTAAATGAATTTGAGAAGGAGGTTCTGCTCCTACTTAATGTTGAACTTGATGAAGTTGCCCAACTGATCACGGCTCAGTGGAGGAGGCGCAGCATTTGATAAAACCACAGCAAGAGGAATTCAAGCAGCAGTCTCCTTGCAAGGAGAGAGGTTATTAATGCTGAGGATCACTGCTCCTTCTGAGGTTTAGCTTTCCTTTTCTTTCTGGTGTAAGCAGCTGTCAGCAATGGAGAGAAGTTAATACAAGAGTAGGAACTCCAGGCCAAATGCACAGAACATCTATCTTAAGGCACTTGTGGAAGTGTTTAGGATGTGCCTCCTGTGTCCTCCTCCATCAGGAGCAGCAGTGGGCCACGGCTGACCAGTGGTTGCTCCCAGCTTCACCCTCAGAGCCACTGGCTGGTGACACCGGAATGCCCTGACCACAGGACACGGTGACAAGCCCTGGGCTGACGTGCCCAAGTTCTGCACACTACAATGTCCACGGTACCTTCAGCTTCGTAAACCTGCTACCCTGCTTCATAGAGTCATAAAACCCCCAAGAACCTGCATTTTCTCCTGCTCCTTTCTTTCTCAAGGTGAAATAACAATTTCCCTTTCACGTCCTGCTCTGGCAGCCCAGTGGAAAGCCAATGATCTTGTCCTGCATCGTCTTGCCCAAACCTGTGAGGTGATAGCTGGTTGTTGCAGGAGATGAGAAAGGAAACTGATTTAGCAAAGGGTTTTTACATCAAAGTGTTGATGCCAAAATATGTTCCTGCACATAGCAGCAGTAGCAGAGCTGGTGCAGTAAGGGTCAAGGCAGCTGTTTGAATTGATGCATTATCCTGCATCCCTCCCAAAACCTGTGTTCCCCTAAAAATCCTCCTTGTCTAACATGGCCATGCCAATAGCAAGGTGTTACGACCATTATGCTGCCAGTAGCCCTATTTTTCATTCCCATTACCTTTTCTGTTCTGCAGGGCTGATTTCTCCAGGTTTATTTATTCCTCTATTTATCAGTGCAGCAATGCCATGCCATGGCTTCCCTTTGGCAGGAGGCACTGCATGGCAGGACTCATGTTTGCAACTCATCACGGTGCAACGAGCACCTCCAAAACGTCCATTCCTGTGAGAGCCAGGCACCTCCTCTTTGCAGCCTTCCCCTCCCATCACAATTAACTTCCCCAAGATCACCCGTTATGGGAAGTTTTAAAACTTTTCGGGAGGCAGTGGCTTCGTTTAGGCAGCAAAGCTGTGTATTGAAATATGAATTAGGAGCGTGTGTATCGGCAGGATAGACCATCTGCTGTGCTCAGCACCCGGGTTTGAAGCTGGTTGGCTGGCAGGACAGCATGTGTTTACAGAAAACCCTAACAGTTGTAAAGGAGCCATTTAGGTTTATCGTGTCAGTTCCTGTACAACTCCACGCGGAGAGATTCCTTTCACAAACTCACATAAAAAAGACAGATAGACTAGTTTTGACCTCTCTCGAAACATTTGACGGTTGAGCTTGTTGCAAGGATGAAATATCTAGAAGAGGGGAAAAAAAAAAATCTTGTCATTTCCCCCTCTTAAGCATTAGACTTCTTGAATGCAACATCCATTCATAGCTTAGTTCTTGCATTGTAATTTAACTGCCTTTTATTTTCCTTCTGAGATACAAACGCAGGAGCTGTACATGATTTTCATACCACATTATGCAAGACATTGTGGAAAAGCTGCCCAGAGTAATGGCTCCATTTCAATGTGATGCATATGCCAAGATACAGGGATCATTTATTTTTCTTAAAAAATTAAATGGGGATGGGATTAAAAATGTTATGTTTTGCCTATATGAGCAATATTCCTCTATCAGCCATTCCAAACATATTGCCTCTTTGTAGCTCTTCTGTAATACAAATTGTCCAAGGGAAGGCACGTGGTGGCACACCAAAGGGGCTTATGCTGCCGCACGAGCATCCTTCTTTCCAGGGACTTGCAAAGCACAAATATTCCAAGGACAGGGCAGAACAAAACCACATTGGCCCTGGGGATCCTTCTGGACTGAGCGCTCGGTTGTTTTCCCATACTTGGAGGAATTATTAAGAAAACAATCTCTTCAGTGAATGTGCTGAAGCCGTTGCTTAGCAGGCACCCATGTAGTACATATGATTTGTGTGTGTATGGATGCAGAGAGAAAAGAGAATGTTCTCCTGCGTCCTTAACCAAGCCCTTGGTCACAGTGTCCCGTGTGTGACTCTGCCCGGCTGTTGGACTGAGAAGATAAAATAAGAAACAGCCACATTTGACGCATCTCTGAGATAACTCCTTCCAATGTGCAAAAGAAAAAAAAAAGAAGTATCTTTATACATAGGTCTTAAGACTTCAATCTTTTTTTTTTTTTTTAAATGCTTGATTCTTTTAATGGAAAAATCCATGAAGCAAGATGAAAGATGGCAAGATGAGAGATGGCAAGACTGGGGAGAAAGCTTGCTCTTGCAAACATACCCACCTGTTTTCAAGGCCCCTCATATGGATGCTTTAGGATTGGGGATCAAAAGCTGCGTAAAAAGTGAATGTAGCCAATATCCTAAATAGGAACACAGTATGCTGGTAGTTTGTGAAGGGCCCTATGGCTTGTATGAATGAGTAAGCCTTGGGTAAGGACAGGAGAATGGTGGGATGAAGGGAAATTACCTGTTTATAGGCCAGGTGCTGAGCTTGTAAGAATCCTTTCTCTAAATTATTCCTTGGGTCCTTAGATATGAAATATCAATGTATTGCTATTACTGTGTATTACTATGATTACAATCATAGAGGTTTAGGTAACTTTTGCTTATAATCTTGTGGATCTGTGTGTACCTAAGTGTGTACATATATATATTTATTATTATTTCTATATATATAAGTTCAAAGTTCCTTTAACCTGACCAACAGCTCATGCTCATGAGAGTCAGGAGTTGGTGCTCGGTAGTGGAGGAGCAGAACAGGGTGGATCAGGACTGTCAGAATCCTTCTCCAGGAATGCAGCAGATTAATACAAAAACATGAGCACAGGGTGTCTCTTGGGGATTGCATTCCGTGTTTAGGGACATGAGGGAGGGGAGAGTGTCTCCAGGTGACTTGCACAAGGTCACTGCAGAAAAGTTAAGTGCCCAGGACCAGATTTGGGGATTGGTGCAGCGCCTGCCACACCCCTCAGTGACCAGGAGGATGCTGTGGGAGAGTCCTGTCTGCTCTAAAAGCAGCACCTGATGCAAGTGGGAGAGCAGAGCCCTGGAGATTCATCAGGAAAGAGGTTGGTGACCCAGCTGTTGCAGCCACCTCTCTGCTCTCAGGTGCCCACCTTGGCCATTTGTGTTAAGACACTTTCAGGCCGGACCACAACCACTTGCCTGGCCCTGGAAATCTGCTAGGAAAGAGCTGTTTTGGGGAGGTAAGTCTCTGATTCACTTTGCCAAGTTGTCATGGTCGAGTCATCTGTAATGGAGCCTAAGGCTGAATCCTATTTTTACATTTGCAAATGTTACAATCCAAAATTTCGTTTTTGTATTTAAACCGTGTGCCTCCAGTTTCCTGTTCTGATTTTGTTTGTGATTCAGTTTGCAGTCCATGGACCTGTGGACTAGAAATGCAGTGACTTTGGGTCTTGTGTTTCTATGTGTCATTATTTTATTATTATTATCATTGTCATCATCACTATTAATATAATCATCACTTTTTGGGGAGGGATTCTTCTTATCTGCTCATTTCTCTTGGCTGGTGGAATGCAGTTCAAAGAAAAGCATGAGAATGCCTATGATGGCAACATTTTTCAGACTTTTCCTGAGCATCCCTCCTGTTTGCCTGCAGATGGGATTGGGCGCTTCCCGCGTGGAGCAGAGCGGTGCAGCCATGCCACATCATCCCACTGCCTATTTTCAGGCTGTGTGCTGTGCCCTTCTAGGTCAAAGCGAAAATGGGAGAGGATGGCAAGCCAAAGCGTGGGGAAGATGACTCACTGGATTATTTTCTGCATTTCAAATATAACCCCTGAATTCTTGCCAATGTATCGATACAGTCAGGCAGCAAGCCTCATGTATTTATATTTATTTATGCTACGTAATGCCTCAGTCAATACACTTACCTTTTTTTTTTTATATTTTGTTTATTTGTTTTTTTCATGTATTTTCTTCAAAACAGGCACTGAAGGAGCAAAACTGCAACCCACCCAATGCAATTCCTGTAAACACAATGTGCCAAGGTTTCCAACAAGCACCATCTCTGGCAACCACGATCATTCCCATTCCAGGCCTTACTGAAACTGGTCAGAATGGTTCTGGAGTACTGGACAGCCCCTGATCTTTCTGAGGAAGAAAAAAGCAGCTCAGCTGAGGTATGTTCTTACACAGAGTGGGGGTATCTTTGCTCCTCTGTCTTGTATACAGATGCTGGTCTGCAAAACACAGCCCTGCTCTGGTCTGCATGTCCCACTCTCTATTTTGGGAGGGGAGAAGGGAATGAGCTCAGGTGTGGGAGAGCTGAGCTGAGGCCAGGATTATTGGGGAAAACGTGAACATGGAGCTTGTAGAGAGAAACAAGGTTGATACCCCAACAGGAAACTTCACCATCAAGCACTTGGTCTCAGGGATCATTTTATTCTCAGAAAGTGGGGCATAAATACAGAGTTAATTATGACCAGAACCCACAGCAATAACCTGTTTATGGGAAAACTCTAGTCCTAGTCTAGAAGAGCTGTAATCTTACCCTGCCATCTGAAATTTGGTGCTTTATTAAGATTACATTCTCGACTGAAAAAAAAAAAAGAAGTGAGTTAGTTTGATAAGTTTATTGCCCTTTGTCAGGATGGTAGTATTTTTTTCTGCTTTGAAAATAGATGTTCCTGTTTCTACGGCTGTATATTTATTCTTCCTTTTAGCTTTTTCATTACTGTTCCCTTTAATCATTTAATGAGGAGTGTTCAGGTTCCCGATGATTTAAAATTACAACTCACAGAGACACTGGCAATATCTTTGCTGGAGAAACGTTGATCCTCTAACTTCAAGACTTTAAATTCAAACCACATGTTTTTGCCACTAACTCCAAAAACAGCCCCTGGAGTTGTGTGACTGTCACTAGAATATAAACCAAAGCCATTCTGCAAACAAAAGCTGCAGTATTTAAATTGCGATTACGGTCAGAAAAGTGACTATTTTAATCATCGCTCTGCTTTACCCGGGAGATCTGCTCCCTCTGCACATTCCAAATATCTCTGCAGATTTTTATAGACTGAAAGGAGATTTTACTGCCTTCCACCCCTCTTAGCCCTACGGAGGCCGGCCAAGGCAGGCGAGTGAGCCAGATTTGTTCCAGACTCACACATCCGCGGGAGTGTGAGCTGAATTCCCGCGGCAGGACCTGTCGAGCCGGTGATGTGCCCGCCAGGACGCGCGGCCACGCTTTTGTGCTCCCCGGGAGCTCGCAGGGTGCAGGGCAGTTAAAGCGGGAAGAACAAAATAGAAAACCAAAACCACGGGGGTTTTCCTATGAACTGGTTGGGTTTGAAAAGGGAAAAAAAATCCCTGAAGGGCCTCTTGGGCTGGAATGGCTTTTTTGAGTGCAGCTACCTGGCTGGACCCCACTCCGAGGGTAGGGGCTCTGAGCAAAGGAAAAAATAAATTTTAATAAGTATTTGATATAGAACTGGGAAATTGAAAATAAGAGGATGCAAATGTCTCAAGGAGATTTTCTTTTCTTGCTGGCTTTGAGGAGCTAATTCAGTTCCTTTAATATTTTCCTTATGTGGACACATTCTTAGAGCGTTCTGGGTGCTGAGCTTCATCCTCTTTGGGCTCCTATAAACCCAATCACTGCTTCCCCTGACCCTCAAGCCCCATTTTGCAGATTTGCTACATCAAGAATCAAATCCCATTTAGAGGGTGGCTGCTTTAACTCCCTATCTTCGTTTATGAAATGCAATATATGTATTTTATGTCTGTGAAAATCCCCTATTACAGTATTGGGAATGTTCCTCTGATATAGGTGAATTCAAAATAAATGTTGTTAAGAGAACATCTAATTCATTTTAGATGGTTTTATTAGGCGTCTCTTAACAAATCCCAGAGTATGTAAATGAAATATAACTATACGTACATATTCATCAGTCTGTTCTTGGAATTAAATATGAGCGCTGTGACATTTGGTTTTAAGGAATGACTAATTAACATGTGTGCAGGATGTTCTCATCTTCCTGCTTTGGAGTCCCGGAGTCAGGGAAAAGCAGACAAAACGTATTTCCACTCTTTCTATCATAGTTTGCAAAGCAGAAAGCTGCTCACGACAGCCAAGAACTTCTCAGGCGTTTCTGTACCTGTTGGGTGCTGACACGGGGCCCTTTCCTGAGCGTTTGGTGTTGTTAAATGTCATCTCGTCTGCTTTGGGGCAGGAGTGCATTAAAAAAATCAGCTTTGCAGCTGACCTGGCTTTTAATAATCACACCAACAAGTCACAGAGCACAATAAAGAGCAGGACAACTTCTGGAGTACAGCCAATGTGCTGTTGATTTACCTCCACAACGGGATGCTGGAAAACTGGGCTGAGCCCTAGGATGCTCCCCATCCCCACTGTCCCAGAGATGCTCTCTAGGAAAAACTGGGCTGGATCCTGTGGGGATATTTGGGGGTTGGATGCCTCAATGCCATGCTTGGGAACACCAGGCTTTACTGCACTGCTAGTAAAACCCCAGAGAAACACCCACATTAGTTTTCGGCGGGGTTTGCTCGAGTCGCTTTTGTGCAAGAGCAATGTGTGTGCAGGGCATACACTTTTTGCAGCAGAAAATAAATAAGTAAAAAAAAAAAGGAAACCCACTGTAATTTCTTTCTGAGGGTGCTGGGGGAGGGCAGGCACACCACACCACCCCGTCTGAGCACCCTGGAGAAGTTGACCAGAACAAATCTCAGCAGGAACACACAAACCTCTATTATACCTTTTGAAAAGCTCCCCATTGAATGCAGCCGGGCAGATGGGAAGGGCCCTTTTATTTCCTTTTTTCTTTCTCCGCCTGAGTTCATTCTCTCCCTTTGGGGAAGCCAGGTTCAAAGACATGCCAAATGCATCAAAACCCTCCCAATAAAGTCCCTTTCACCTCCCGGCAGAGCGGGGACAGGACTGGAGCGTGCTGGGAGCGCTGGGTCCGACGGTGACTTTCAGGACTGTGTGTGGTAAATCGTGTGCACAGTTCCCAAAACAATGCCCTGAATTGGATGTCTAATTCCCTGGAAATTAAATCCCTCAGCTGGTCAGGGAAAACAGGAGCCAAAGAGATTAAACAGTGCAGTAGGGAGAATCTTTGAGGGTTGATGGGGGTGTTCTTGTGGGTTGGTGGGGGTATTTTTTTTTAATAGCAGAGGGGTAGCAAAGTAGTGGTTTAGTGTTGCTTCCATTATTTTAATTGGAACCATGAATTCCCCCCTTCCTCTCCCAATAATCCCCATGAAAAACTACCTCTTTATGCTCATTACCCAACAGGTAAGCTCTGTCCCGGCAAGAACAACCCCATTCCAGCATCCAGAAATAATTTCTGAGTCCTTGAGGTGAGTGGAGGGGGATGCTGCAGATGCAGACCCCGTTCTCATGGCCCCAGGCATCCCACATCCCGCTCAGCTCCCTGCTAGTGTCTGTAGCTCCCAGCATCTCCCTGGTGCTGCACTGCCCACCACAGCCTTTGCTCAGTCCTGGGTTATTTATCCCAGTACAAACTTGGCTGGTACCAGAATCGTTTGGGTGTCAGAGATGCCAGAAATGGGGCTGAGATGTTCCCACTGATTTTTCGTTGTTGGTGTGTTAAATATGAGCAGGTCCAGCCACGGATGCTCCAGAGCGGCGCAGCGAGTGGCTGGATGCTGGATAAAAGCACAGTCCTTGCTCCTGAGGAAGCGATCTTTCCCCGCAGGGCTGCTTTTTAACTGCTACAAGTCAAAACTTAGTGGGCCTCACAGTGGCAATTTTTTTTTCCTTAAAAAATAAAAGCAGTTTCCTATGTATTTTTACTGACAAAAGCCTGACGCTTCCTTTATATGCTTTATTTTCTTTCTCCTCTGAAACGATCGTTAGACAAAAGCAGTTTTGCTGCTGGTTAATCAAGAGAGTGATGTGGCCCTGCATTTTAATCCTAAACCAATTAGCAGGATTTGACATCATGCCATTAGACTGCTTGAAACAAAAATCAAGGACAGCGTAATGCAGCTAGAAAAGAACAATAACCATCAGCGCTGCCCTGTCAAAGGGGAAGGAAGAAATTTGGCTGCGTCTGTAATTTCCAAGCAATCCCCCTTCCCTCAAACCTGAGCATTCAAATGAGGGAGCTAAATAATAATGAGAGGGGGAAATGTTGAATCTCTAATCACATTACCCTAAACTGCACCGGTTTTAAAGGCAGAAATCGCTGCTCTTGCTCCTGAGCCGGCACACATTGGTTGCATTTTCAAACCCTGAGTTGTGGTTCATGGTTTCTGCCGCGGGCGCTCCGTGCTTTGCAGGTTGCGCGGCGCCTCGGATGCAGATGCACAGCGAGGGACCCCGCGGGGTGCGAACGCGCCAGCATCCCTAGGAAACAACTTCCTGGACATGGAAGTGTTTGCTTTGTCCAAACCACCCTAAGATAATTAATGAACAATGCACCTTTTAGCAACTGTATTTTTGCTGGCAGGAACGCACCTTGCGGCTGGTCCCGCAGTGGCGGCGGCGCAGCCCGAGCCGGTGGCCGGGACCGGAGCTGGCCTGGCAGGCGCTGGCCAGGCCACGGCTGCTGCCCACGGGCACAAACAAGCCTGGCAAAGATACACGGTGAGAACAAAACTGCAGGCAGGCCCCGGGGTGCAGTATTGGAGGGCTGAATGCCTAAAGCACATCGGGGACTCCGCGCCTTGCTGTGCGCTCGGGGCTGGCAGCGGAGAGCAGAGCAGGAGCGAAACCCAGCGTCTCGTAAAGCAGCATATGGATAGAGCACAAATGGATGGGGTTTTATGTCCTGTGCAATATTTTCGTTGATATTTATTTTGATTTAATTTGGCTAATGTGCAGGGAGAAATGAAAGCCTGCCATACTCCTCAACATCTGATGAGGAGCTGAATACTTTTTAAAATTAGTATTCCCTCACAGGCATCGATCTTTAAGGTCTGCCCAGCCACTGTGCTGGAAAGTCATGAATTTTTCCATGTAAATCACAGGATGACCCTTGGAGCAGCAGACTGTTGTTTTAATGTTGAATTTTTTCTGTTAGTATTTCAGTTTCTAGTCTTTCTGCTTCAGCCTTTTTGCCCATAACTTCAATTTTCCTTTTAATGAAAGTGGAGTTTTCCGAACAGTCTCAAACAACTTCAAAGAGAGGGTTTTAAAAAAAAATATTAATAAATTATCATGAGATTTGTTATACAAGGGTGAAAGATGCCAATTGTCCTTATCCCTGCTTTGAGAGAGAGGCTGAAGTGGAGCCAGGAACGATGGTCACAAATTGTAGCGTGAGGTTGGAGACGAGGGTGCAAATCTCTGCCAAAGACTTCCAGGGCAAAGCTGGGCAAATGACATGAATCTTCCTCTCTCGTAGCTGCCATCTGCAATACGGGACAAAAAGAGCCCATTTCCTCCACAGGGATCTGTGTATAAATGCCTTAAAACTGGCGAGGGGCGGCAGCGATGGCGGGGCCATGTGCAGGCTGGAGAGGGACAAAAAATAACTCCCCAAAGAGGTTAGCGGCAAATAAATCCTCTGCCTTCCCGCTGAAGCAGCTCTCCCAGAGCTTTGTGGCTCTGAATTTTGAGGGAATAAATTTGTGAGAGGAGGTTAGGCTGGGTAAGGTGAGCAGGGGCCGGGGGGTACCCAAAGCATCACCCCAAACCCCCCTTTGCCCCACCGAGGCGTCCCCAGGGCTGCCTCCTGCTGCAGCACGGGGATTTTAATGTCTCGCTTCCCTCGCCTGTTAATAAAGGAACAAAAAGCGCTTTTGCCTCCTCAAGGGTGTTGTGAGACAAAGTTGGTAAGTGCTGAAAGGAAACCCAAACCCAAGGAGAAAGCTGGCTTTGTTGCCTTCGGACACAGACCACTGCAGACCTTGCTCGAATTTTGCTGTAACATCTCTTGAATGAAAACGTGTTCTTCCAAAAAACCCATCAAACACGTCCTGGCTGGAAATGACTGCCAGGGGACTGAAAGGAACCGCAGATTATAGATCCTTGGGGCTCTTGTGGCAACCAAATGTTTGTCCCGTGGATTTGAGCAGGGTCCAATGAATCCAAAAAGTGCTCGGAGCAACTGTTTAACTCGTCCTGCAGGAAAAAAAGCGGGGGGGAAAAAAGGCTAAATAAAGCAAAAAAAAGCTAAACAAGAAACAACAGCAAGAAAACCCCTTTACATTACGATAATAGTAATAATATTGGGACATTGGACAGGAAAAAGAAAATTCAAAAGTTCAAAGGCTAAAACTTCAACTGAATCAAGGAAAGGAAAGGAAAGGAAAGGAAAGGAAAGGAAAGGAAAGGAAAGGAAAGGAAAGGAAAGGAAAGGAAAGGAAAGGAAAGGAAAGGAAAGGAAAGGAAAATGAAATTCGATTGGTCAGACCTTGTAAACTGGGCTTGGGGCTCAAAAAAATTCTCCAAGGACAACAGCAGCATCAAACTCTGAATTTTCGGAATTGGAGAGGACACCTTGAGCTACCATGCAAAGAGGAAAAGGATTGTATAAAAGATTACTGATCCTGTGTTTCTTCTACCCTGTATCTCACTGAGCTCCACGAGAGTAAAAACCGTATTTGCATATTTCAAACTTAATCGATATCATGATGCACATTTTGTGTTCACAGTCTCCACAGGAAAATAACAATATTTTAAATGGGAATAATTTTTTTAAAAGTTGTTCTAAACTAGATAAAATCTAAGAACACTGAAAAAAAAATCTCTAGAGCAAGACTAGGACAAAATTATCACAAAAGGGAGCAGAATAAGAAGTGTACTCACAGTCTGGCATAACTGAAGCATTAATTACTGAAAATAGTTAAAGAAATGGCATCTTTAACAAAATGGTGGTTTTTCTGCTGCATCCCAGGCAAGCAAATATATGAGTCAACATCTGAGATGTGATGCAGAGAAAATATTGCAACTGCTTGGTTGGTTTCAGGTGCATATTATATTTATAAAAACAGAAGTTATATCCTTAGTTTAAAAAAAATAAAAGTTATCTCTGAGATCTTTGGTTTCCCTTGCTAAATTTCTAGATTCAGAAAACAATTTTTTAAAAATTATATTACTATATTTTTTTTTCAGCTACAAAGTCAGCCTCCTTGGGCTTGCATTAATTTGGTGTGGATCCATCTTAATTGAAGCTGTTCCATTTCAATCTTGGCAGCACATTGATAATAAACAGGAACCAAACACCATTTGGCAAATTCCAATCTACCAGCAAAACCAGGGAGAAAGCAGAAAACCTGAGGCCATCTCCTGGAATCAGTTCCTGGGCTGCAGCTCAGTCTTCGTATGTATATGATTTTATTTTATGTTTTAGAGCCAAGCAGTTACCATCATAATTGTATTTGTAATTTCAAAGGTACATTATCATACTAATGGATGATGAGCACTCAACAGTCACAGGAAATATTAATTAAAGAAGTTCTCCTGTCCTCGCAGGGAGAGTGTTCCCTAATCCCCATTATGGAAATTGGTTAAACCAAGAGAATATTTCCTTTATAGTTTCAGCTCTTCAGAAAGCCTTTGATATCCTAAGCCAAAGCAACTGCCCAGAAACAGGGAGATGTACTTTAGTCCCCCATGCCAGCTTTTTACTTATGTCTGCCATTTCATTTCCCCTGTAATAGGGGGTAAGTCTTAGCCAACATCTTCATCTTCGTTCGTTAATGAAATCATGGTAATATCCTGCTTTGCACTTAGGTATCTCCAGGCACTTTGGAGGTGTCTGTCACCATGGTAGGTATATATATATATAGAGAGAGAGAGCCCTCTGCCCAAAAATGACCAGGCAGTGAAGTTTCTCAATATAAAAGAGGTCAAAGTACTACAGAACTCTATTATTATCACTTAAAACTCCACAAAGCATTAAAATCATGAGTGTGGGAAAGCTGGGAAACACAGCTTGATATCACTGTGGCTATCGGTGGGTTCTGCTCTCCCTCTCTGCCCCACACTTAGCAGCTCTGCTTCTCACCCAAACTTCCTTTTTTTCCTCAAATAAAAGGTCACTTTGTGCCATGCCAGAAGATGCTCTGCTCATCCACTGTTCTGTTGTCCTTCTCAGCTTTAATCAGCATAGGTGAACTGCATCCCTAAATAATTTGAGAGGCAATAAAAACAAGAACACGCAAAAATTACCGCATCTTCTGCGTTCTTGAAGAGGGGGGAAAATGTCCTGAAAAGCTCTCTTTATTAATATGAGATGGCAAATATTTTTTGCTGTTTATTAAATCATATGAAAGGTTAATTATGGTTAGCGACTGTGGGTAGAAAACAATTCTTGGAAGATGCTTTTGTAACAACAGGTTGGCAGTATGCAGAAGCCATCTGCTTCTTGCAAATGTTAAGGTACAATCTCAAACTTGTGAGGTTAAAAATTACAGATTGCAGAGTAGTTTGGTAGAAGGAAAATCCATGTTGTGTTGATGTAAAGTTGCTCAGTCTCCTTGACACGCAGCCTGGAAGGAATGCCAAGTTCCCTAAAGGACGATGTTTGGCTGGAGAGGACCCTCGCTCGGGGTATTCTGTGCTCACACTGGCTGTCTGCACAGCTAATTAAGTCATTTTTGTGCTGTGATTCATCTTTTTTAATACAAGAATTGGTTTCAAATCCTGACCCATGAATAGGAGTGGATTGTGGCTATAATATTTTGCTTTCAAGTGGGGAATTCAGCTCCTCCCATGAAGGAGAATAAATAAAATCATTATCAAGGAGACGCTCCTGAAACTTGTTGCTTCAATCCGTTAATGTGTGGACTTCACCAGGGTTGCAAACTCTTTATGACCAGGACTATCTGTTAAGAAAAGTAGAGTTATCACCCTCTTTTTATATCTAGTGAGCTGGGCAAAAAGATAGGAAGTGGTTTGTCTGTGAGCACACAGGGAGGTTGTGGCTAATGGAATTAAACCCAGATTTTTCAGATCACAAGGAAGTGCCTTAACCACAAAACCATTCTTCCTCTCTGTGGGTCAGCTACTGTGACTTCAGCATTTGGGCTGGGCATTTAGACATGTTTATCTTTTTTCAAGGATCAAATTTAATTCTGATGAATTTTCCACTTCTGTGGAAAACATCACCCACTTTATCATCCCCCTCTACAGATAACATTGCCCAACTTTACCTGCTCCCCACCAAGGACAGACAAATCGAACCACCTGCAAGAGAAGGGATGGGGAACTGCCCCTTTCACTTTTCAGCCAAATAGGGAGAAACTATTTGGGGTTTTTTCAGACACTCTGACCAGAAGCGATGTCATGAAACCTTCAGCCCCTTTCCTGCTCCCCCAACTTACTTACAACCTCTCCCCACACTCGTCTCTAGGAGCAGACTGCCAGCTGGCTGCTGTGTAAAAGGGCTCATTTAGGAAAAATTTCTTCTCTGAAAGGGGGCGCAGGCTTTGGAGCAGGCTGCCCAGGGAAGTGGTGGAATCACTATGCCTGGAAGTGTTCAAAAGGCGTGTGGATGTGGTACTTGAGGACATGGTTTGGTGGCAAACACAGTTGGACTTGATGATCTCAGAGGTCATTACCAACCCAAAGGACTCTGTGATTTCCAAGCACTGCCAGCAATGAGACACACAGTTGTTTACTGAGCAATAAAATAATCTGGGGCCTCGTTTCCTGTTTTTCTACCCTAAACAGTTTTGTCAAGGCTATGAATGTCTGCAGGGGTTTCTTCTCCAATGCTGCCTTGTTTTTTAACAGAGACTTTCCAGCTAGATAACAATTTTGTTAAAGCATCCTGTAAAGTGGTTTTATCTCCTCTCTTTGCGCTGGAGCTGGTGATCCACTCCATTATCAGCACCTCCTGCCAAGAAGGACATCCTGCCATTAAAATCCCTCTGGATGGAGGAGAGAGGGGCAGACCTGACCCCTGGGCTGTGCTGCAGAACTCCCAGTCATTCATCACAGCCTTGCTCCCCAGTGCTGGCAGCATCCCTTACCAGGAGTTAGCAGCAGGACCTGCCCTGCCCAGCATCGTCCCCTCCTGCTGCCAGCCCTGCTGCTGCCTCATTGCCCGTGAAACCCTGAGCACGGGGCTGCTGGTGGGCTGCAGGTGATGGGATCTTCTATTTCTGGGCTGAAACCACTGATGGGGAAGAAGGAACCAGCTCTATTCATCTCCCTGACATTTTGTCAACAGACTTGGATCTTTTCTTCTCTTCTTCTTACTCTGATCTCTTCAATGAAACTGAAGATCATTATGGGTAATGCCAGTAACACTTTCATCAGGCTTCCTCGAGTGCCCTGCAGGAGTTGGCTGCATGTGAGGGACTGAAACACATAGAAATTAGGGATGAGATGTTTCAATTCCACCAAAGGGATTTGGATGCCCAGCATCCATTAAAATGAATAACAATTCCTGTCCTGCCCTAAATGGCCGGAGCCCAAATTGCTCCACGAGATGGAAACCATCTTGGTTAATGCATGGACACTTAAGCCCTCAGCATCTGACTTCACTTATATTTTATTTCCAGCAAACTTGGTTGATGATGTCCAGTGAAACACTTGCACACCCATTACCCTCTCCCCAGCAGCTCATGGGCGGTCACTTGCCAGCTCCACTATCAGGGGAAGGTGATGAAGGTACCTAATTTGTTTGCAAGTTGGAGAATGATGTAAAAGGTTCCTCGTCCATCATGATAAAGGCTTTCAAAAAAACCCCAGACAAATGTTCCCTCCTCTCGTTTCGCCCGCGCTCCGCAAGGACATCTGAAACAGAGGGAAAGTTCAGCGTAGCCATATGTACAGAGGGATGCACACAAATCACAGCTGCTGCTAATTGGATCCAGAGATCTAATTGGTCCCTCATGGTGGCACCCTGGGCTGCTCCTGCCTCCCCTGACCTGCCAAGGGGCTCAGCTACTCAGAGCATCGGGTCGCTCACTAAGCAGAGCAGGCATTCTGGGCCTTGCCCAACTTGAGGGGGAGATGAAGACATAAAATAACATATAATAATATAAAATAGAGTAAAATAACATAAAGTAATATAAAATAACTCCAGGTGCTTGCTCCGAGGCTAATGTCTCATCCAAAAAGCATCCCTACACCAAAGCATTGAGAAACACCGCTAAAGTTGCCAGAAATAGGATGTTTCCCACATCCCCTTCCTGCCCTAAGTGCAAAGCAACATGCCTGTCTGTGTTAGGGACTATTGGTCTTTTTTAACCCTTTTTAGGACCACTATCACACCATCCAACTCCACACGTGAGCTCAGTCATGAACTCTGGACTTGGATGCTCCCAAGTTATATGGAGCAAAGTCCTGGGGAAGTGGGGAGGAAATACCCAAAGTTCGATCTCAGGCCCATTTTAGTCCTGGAAAAGGCTCTGGTTCTTCTTTTATTCTGCAAACCTCCTCAGCCAATCCTGATTTTAATAAAGTTGATTAATGATTGCGCTGTGGACAAGGACAGTTATTCCCTGACTTATGCTACGCCGTTTATGGAAGCTGTATCCTTAAATGAATTACCGCAGGGATCATTAAATTTTGACTTAAATTGGACATAGTAAGCTCATTTAAAAAAATAAAAAGCTTAGCAAGTTATATATAAACTAGAGGAAAAATGAATCTCTTCAAGCTGTCTCCTATCTCCTTCTCAAGCAGGAACCTAAAGGGCAGATTTGCAAAGGGAAGTTTTAATTTGCAGGGCGAATCTTCATGAGGGCACTTAGAAGCTGCATTTGTGCAAATCCTAATTGAATTATGGGCTCAAAATTTGGACCTTTTTCCTCATTCAGTTTAACAGGTCCCCAGATTCGGGGCTGGCAGTAGAAATACTGCTACCCTGGAGAAAGAAGGTGAAAACTGCCACCCTCTCCCTGTGTGGTGCCAAGGGGCTTGGTGGGAAGTGGGTGCTGCTCCCATGCCCTGCACTGTGGCAGCTGAGGGTACAGAGACCCAGAGAAGAGGCATCCCATTTTTTAATGGGATTACCTTAAAAAGTCACATTTAAAAAAAAAAAAAAAGTTTGATGGCTTTAGAATTTAAGTAGTCATTCACCGAGCGTTTTTAGAGGGAGGATGGAGAGGCTGGATATGGATCTTGTTCTCTGCCTTGCAAGCATTTGAAAACAGTTCAATTTTTGTTGATTTGGTTTGCCTTGTGTAAAACTGCCAACATTACTCCTTGGTGCTGAGAATAATCACAGGAATGACCAAGGGGCCTTGTGAGAGTGGTCACAGACTGGCACAGGTTTTCCAGAGAAGCTGTGGCTGTCCCTGGATCCCTGGAAGCATTCAGTGCCAGGTTGGACGGGGCTTAGAGCAACCTGGGATAGTGGAAAATGTCCTGCCCATGGCAGAGAGTTGGAATGAGATGAGCTTTAAGGTCCCTCCCAACCCAAACCATTCCATGAATCTCCATTTATTAAATAAAAAGGACTGCACCTTTGCCTATGGATACGTTTCCAGTATGGGGGAAAGACTGTAAGCAAAAATAAGGTGATAAAGGAGGAGGGGTTTAAGTAGCAATATTCAGACCCTTCTTAACATCCAGACTGCAAACTCCAGTCACACTTATTCATCCCACCTTCCAAATCCCAGTCACACCATCCTGTGGGGAGTGGTGAGCTCAGAGGGTAAAGGGATTGCAACTACATGCTCCCCATTTTCCACGCCTCCCTGTGTTTTAATTAAAAATCTTAATTAATTAATTTTTCACTTTGTGTCAAAATTCCCTTCAGTGGGGTGATCAATGATGGACGTATCTCTTGGGAAATGGAACCAGAGAAAGGAAAGATACCTTTTTTTAATGACTCTTACGCAGCAAACTCTCAAAGGCTGCAGTTTACTGCCCCTTTGTGCTGACTTGCTTGGTCATAGCAGGATTAAGTTTCTGCTCTAATCTGGGAGATTTTAACATATACTAAAATTTAAAAAAAAAAAGGAAAACTGGGCTATGCTTCAGATATTTGATAATCTATAAATACAGAACCAGCGTATGCACTGCCCAAAAAAAAAGATGGAAAATAATGTAAGATTTCAGCACCTCCCTGCTTTTTACTTTCTGGCAGAGGGCTCAGCATGCAGGGGGTTCAGTACTTTCTCTGTAACCCAGAACTGCTTTTCCTCTGGATGGAAATTTCTATTCCATCGCCATCTCGTGGTTCCCTGCAAAAACTGCTGGCTCTGCACAACATCTCCTCGCCCTGCTGGTGCTGAATTGCAAGAAGGCACCTTTTAAAAGGCAACATCCACTGGGCATGAAACACACGGGGGACTACAATTAATGTTGTGTAGCTGGGCTTGCAACGGGGGATTGGGAGGGGGAAATGGGGGACTTCAGTTCCAACACTCAGGAACTCGTGGCTTTTTGCAGCCACTCACTGTCCTGTGTTACACAGAGATCATTGCCCAGTGGGTTTGGAGGTTTTTTGGTGGGTATGGGACAGATCCTAATCCATGAGACCAGGAGAAAACTCTCCTCCAAATGATGAAAGACACCAAAGCTGTTATTTAGAGTGGAATATATGGCATGCTTATCATAGAAGTTTGGTTTGGAAGGGACTTGTCAAAGGTCCAGCCCTCCTGCAGTGAGCAGGGACATCTTCAACTAGACCAGGTTGCTCAGACCCTCATCCAACTTGACCTTAAATGTTTCCAGGGGTGGGGTATCTTATGTCTATGAAATAATTTTTCTTTTTTTTTTCTAATTTCATTGATTTTTACAACATGTTAATTCTTTGACGAGTTTGAGCTGCACTGAAACAATGAAGGGCAAATCCCAGTTTTACGATGGTTTTTATATTGTTACTGTGGCACTGGTTTGGGGATGTCACTTCAACCTCTCCATCTGTTTCTCTTCACACAATGTAGGCTGTCTGAAGACTACAACGATGTTCAGTCCTAGGGACCTGCCTTGCACCTACAGTTCATAAAAGTCCAGCAAGAGCTGAGCTCTCCAATTCATTTCAAGGTGTCCCAGCAGGGTTCATTCCCCAGGTTAAAGAACCTCCAGGCCCTAAATCCGCTCGGTGAGGTGGGGCTGTGCAAGAGCCCCCTGTGCAGATTGCAGATGGGGATTGCTGTGATCACGGGGTTGTGATTGCAGGGAGGGAGGAGGATGGAGGAAGAGCTGCAGGAATTATCATCAGTCTGAAAAATCTCAACTCCAAGCACACCAGCAGCAGCTCTCCAGTCCAGCCCACTCTGTTGCTCTTGTCAAAATTCCCTCACCTTGATTTCATCCTGCTGGAAATGGAGTCTTTGCAGGAGGCTGCATGTGTGCCCCTGGTTTTCCTCAGCAAGGCAAGGAGAGAGGGAATGTTGAAACTCAGTCAGTGGTTGGGAAATTGCCCCCCTCTAATACAAGCCAGACCTGTGGAAACTGTCCAGGTCTCAAAATCCCTCCTCGGCCCAAGCAGGACTTTGATGAAGAAAAGCAGAATAAACGTGAACAGAAAGAAAACGAGTTTAAATAAGCCCAAACAAGTAACAGCAGATCTTGAGAAAGCAAAGTGAGCAGCTGTGGGCAGCCCCAGCTGTTTCACTGCCCCAGAAAAAGCCAAGAAACCGTGGAAAATGCCTTGTAGTGGTGAATGGCACCGACATCCCCAGGTGTCTCCAAAGCCATGTGCATGTGGGCATGAGCACCGTGAGCAAGGGAGGACAATGAGTAAATCTGTGAGCGGTTTTGTCAGTGAAGAGTTCTAGTGAAGTCAGTGTCTTGCTCAGCTTTGGGGCTTTTTGATGGCAGATTTCCCATTTTCCTGGGAAAAATCCCCCTGAAGACATTGGCTAGTGGATTCCCACTTCACATCTCTAGGGTGCATCAGCTCTGCTGCCCCATCTTCATCTCTGCTGGGTCTCCTTCACATCCCCTGTTTGCAGCCAGTTGGAGCAAAACACACAGTCCTGTCACCCCTTGTCTCCCCTGACCAGGTTAAGACACAAACAGGGTTTTCCTTCTTTCCCAGCATGGTGCCACGAGCTTTGTGCTGCTTCCCTCCGGCCCAAGGAACGTCAGGAACAAAGCACTGCAGAGCTCACTGGGGCAATGTACTGAAAGGGACATTGCTGCCACGTTTGGGACCTACTCTTAGGGCAGAGCAAAGGCTGTTTCAGGACCTGAAGAGGAAAGAACAGTGGTTGGCAGGTAGAACCTCTGCAGGTGCTTATCTACGGTATTACCAGGCATTTTGAAGTATTTGCAAGAGGTAGTTCCCAGCTTGCTTTTCACTCCACCATGGAGCAAGCCTAGAAACAAATCGGGAGCTTGCTCATTTGGACCTTGCTGAAATGAATGGCTTCCTTTATACCAGTTGCCTCTTAGAAATGTTGAGATTTAATTAATCCCTGGCTGGAAATAATGTAGAGTATTGAGCTAATCTCTAATGTGGGTTATCAGTGCTAATGCTCAGCATAAAGAATGAGGTTTGTTGAATGTACAGCTGGAAACTTGACCACGATCCCACCGGTCTGGTGCCATCCACTGAACATCCTCAGTGCTGCTGCTGGAGGAGAGGAATCATTTGCTGATGGTTGAATTTGGGACTGTATTATTGTGCTGAAGCTTTGCTGCAAGCCAAAAGAATGGTACAGCACCGTGAATCCCAGCTTCTCCACCCTCCATTTCACTCCAGGCCTGTAGCCAGTCCAGCTCTTGGTGCCATATTATCAAAGCCATCCAAGGAGGACAAGTCTCTCCAGGCATTGATGAGCAACAGATCCATATAATCTTCCTTAAATTTAGCCTTCCCAGAAAACCTGCAGAGAAAACTGCAGGCACTGGCTCCCTGCTCCCAGCCCCTCCCTGGGAGTCAGGTGCCCAAGTCAAGGTGCTGGAGCTGCTTGGAGGGGAATGAGGCAGCTCCTGCTGGGGAATGTTGGAGCAGGATGGTCGGCACATGCGTGCTCTGTAAGAGAATCGCCTCCTTTTTTAGAGCAATCAACCAGCCCGTGTCTCTTGGGTCACTTTGGTAGCACTGAGCATTCCTGAGCATCCCCAGCACCCCTGAGCTCCTGCTGCCAGCTCTCCCTTGGCTCTCTCACACACACAGGGATGCCAAGCTCTGCCCTGGCCCCGTCTGCTCTGCTCTTCGTCCGCACCTCCTGGAAACCACTCTTCTTCCTCACCCTTTGCCCTAGGCTATATATAAAGGGCTAATCTCAAAGATGGACCTACAAAGCTGCCAGTTTCAGGGTGCATTTTTAACAAATCATTAAATAACCACAGGAGAACAGCACAGAGTCATCACTGGGCTGTTCCAAATTCTGTAAGTGAGCCTGCATGTGATTTCTTCCCCCCCCAGGAGGATGCAAACTGTGAGGAGTTGGGACAGGTTGATGCTTGCCAGTGTCCTTTGACAGGTTTTATCTTCATTTGCATTTTCATAGGTGAGATGAGAAACACTGGTTGGGTTTCAAATGAAAACTGTGGCACTTCAGTACAGAATATCCAGATACGTGCTCTGGGTTGTCATGTGCAGAATCCAACTGGAGAGGATCAAAGGAAAAGGGTCTATTTTTGGTTTTGCATCTAGTAATTACTCTGAACAAATGAGCAATGCATCTGAGAAGTAATCAGCAATCTTTTTTCAGGTTTCCATCTGGTACAATTCTTGTAGGTGCCTGTAACTTCAGAATAATTTCAAGCCTGTACTTCTCACTGAAGACTCTGAAGTTGGAGTCAACCAGTGAGTGAAAGAACACAGATTTGCTGTTTTGTCACTCATGTCCATTCAGAAAACTACTAAAGCAACACTCCTCAGGGCTGTGAACACCTACACCCAGTAGTGCTGGATGCAGTGAGTTTTAGAGTTTTAGAATATCCTAACTGGAAGGGACTCACAGGCTTCCAGGAGTCGAACTCCTGGGAAAGTAAAAAGGAGAGAAAGAATGAAGGACAACTGAAAGAACAGAAGAGAGAATGAATGAAGAAATGAAGAAATGGGAAAGAAAAAAGAAAGAAAGAAAAAAAGATTAAGGGAGTCCAACTCAAAGAGATATTTCCTTTCTATAACTTGTGAAGTTACACCAGGGTGAGAGTTGCCTTTGCCTCTAAACCCTGCTCTGCAGTGACAATAAAACAGCATGTGGGGAATGGGGAGAGTTGTGGGGATGAAGGGAAGGATGCAAGAGTCAGAGTTACACTCTGGACTTACTACAGTTTGAGTCCTACGTGAAGGCTGGAGTCTTGCCATATAAGAGTACTCAAAGAGTGAAAATCCCACCACTTCTCCATGCAGGATGAATTAGCACAGGCTTGCAGGCTGGTTCCCTGGGAGGCCAGTGGTGATTCTGGGGTGAATTTCCCAGCTTTCTGTGAAACTGAGGTTTCACATCATTCATG
The DNA here is from genome assembly GCA_013397775.1 of Eulacestoma nigropectus. Lineage (NCBI taxonomy): Eukaryota > Metazoa > Chordata > Aves > Passeriformes > Eulacestoma > Eulacestoma nigropectus. The sequence goes on from VZTE01006591.1 coordinate 324,117, forward strand.
AGCAAGTTCCACCCACTGAATCGGGGTGTCACAGGCCCGTGGAAAGGAGTGGGAGCAGAACAAGAGACTTTGGAGCTGTCACTTTTTAGACACCGGTTATTGCAGAGTATTCCGTGCATCATTCTGAATTTAGGCTTGTTTTCGTATGCAAGCAATTGGCTGGCAAGATTGCTGTAAGTATTCCCAGTGGAGCTGTGTTGGGGAGAAAAAGATTCCTTTTCTTAATGGAAAATTTTGACTTCATAACTCAAAACTTGAAAATTTTAGCTGAAAACTGTGAGAGCCTTCCCCAGTGTGACTTCTTGTTTTCCAACAAAAATAAAATAGCAGAGATGGAAGTGGAAAGTTTCTGTTTTCAATCAGAAGGAAATTTTCCTTTCCTACCAGTTCAAATAGCTGGTAGTCTCTAGTCTAGCCTCTCTGCCAGCCTCCAGCTTCCCTGTTGCTCATGGGTCGGTGCTTCCCAGGAGGCAGAGGAAGTTTTGCAGATCTGAGAAAGGCCTGTGCTTGGCCACAGCTCTTTCTGAGCATGGACAACGTTACTGGAGCATTTGGAGCCACATTGCCAGGGATCCCCTGGACACTGATGGAGATAAGACACCTGCAGCTGTAGAAAAATAAAAATCTGTTTCCAGGCTGTGATCAGCAGCAATCTGATTTTCAACGAGAAGGTGGTATTTAGGTCAAGAAATATGGAAATATAAACTGTTTAAGCCTGTGTTGTTGAAAGATTTAGCAGCAGAAGGGGTGAGGTGGTGGCTGGACTCAGCTCAACACGTCTCAGAGATGGGTCCCTTTGCCTTAATGAGCCATTTGCATTTGGGGTTTGGGGTTGGAAATAGGGACAGTGCAGGGACTGAATGAGAGAAGCTCACCTTGACTTCAGAGCAGAACTGATGGATTTGGTGGGGATGCTAAAGGAGCCCCCAGCAGTGGCCTCCCACCTCCTGGCAGTGCCCGTGTGTGGTGTCACCGTGGGCAAGGCACCTCCAGCGACCTTCAGAGAAAGACCTGCATTAGCTGGGGATAAACTGTTCCCCACATATCCCATCTCTGGTGAAAGCCTAGCCTGTTAAATTAAACCCATTTTGTTAAGGCTTTTAAACGCTGCTTGCCCATATGCAGAATTATGTCTTTAAAGATTAAAAAATCCAATATAAACAAAATAAATCCAGGGAGCTGAATGCATGAATCATTATTTTAGTACATATTGTCCATTCTAATCTGCAGTCCAATTGTGAAGTCATTCAAAATGCTGCTTCTCAGTAATTAGCAGGAATCTAACTCGGAGCCAATTTCTGATTAAATGTGCTTAAAATCAATAAAACATCATGAGTGATTAGAGTCACGTGTGATTAGCCCTGTCGAACAAAGCAGAATAAGTTATGGCCTCACTTTAACTTGTCAAAAAACAGAACTGGGGGTGGGAATGAGGAGGAACAGCTGATATTTCTATAAAGGGTTTTTCCAGTTCTCTGCCTCTCTCTTCGCTCCTTTAGAAAAGTGAAAGGATTGGTTTGTTGTCTGAAAATTACAGGCTGAAGGGGAAAGTTTGGGGTGGCTTTGGCTTCTCTCATGGGTTTGTTTAAGGATATGCTGGGAATGTTGTTTTAGTCCTGCACCACGGCTATGAAGAGTTACCTGCTCCTCCTGGCCTCACCTGCTCCCCAGCTCAGTCCTGACTATCAGCAGAAGGAAATGGCTGGATGATTTTATTTGTTTTTGTTTTCCGCAAGAGGCACAAATATCTGTTCTCTCTCCCTATAAAGGGAGCAATGTGATGAGATATCCCCTGTCAGTAATGAAAATCCAGAGCAGCAGCTGAAGACCAGGTGTTGACTGGGAAGCATTGGAGGGTAAGGCTGCTTGGGAGATGGTTTCTCTCCATCCCACTGCCATGAATCCGGGGATTCACAACATTCCCACCCCGGGGTCTCCCGGATACAAACCACTATCTCTTCCATCAATTTGGGGTCCAGCATGAGGTGCTGCTGATGGAAAGTGGCTTTTTGGGCAAGCAGCTTCTGGCAGCATGTCCCCCCATCTCGGCAGCTCGGGGCTGGGGGTGGAGGCAGTGCCAGCGCCCGGCTGGGAGGGAGACGGCTGAGATCTCACGTGGGGGCTGCGTGGGGTGGGAGAGCTTCTCTGGAGCTTGGAGCTTGGCAGGGCTCGCCAGCAAAGCTTCCCTTGACGTCAGGAGATGGAGAACAACACTCATTTATAGCTACAGCTCCTTCCCTCACAGCTGTGTGGCCGCATCCCCACCGGCTGGACCCTCAGAGGAAGATCCAGCTCTGTGCTGCCTCTGGATCCAGCCCTAACAGTGATGCTGCTGGGGCTGCTCCCTTCCTATCTCAGTCAGCACAACAAAACCCACATCCACAACGTGCTCGTGGTGGTGGGTGCAGAGGGGAGGCTTGGGAAGCCTTGTCCCAAGTGTATTTCTGCTGGCAGACTGTGCTTAATTATCTTGTTTTGTGGCCTATTTGAGAGGACATTGGTTTTTTTCAAGAGTACATCCACATGCTCGTTTCCTGCTCTTGGCAAGGTTCTGATCTTCTACCAGTGAAGCTGGATACTATTATTATTATTATTATTATTATTATTATTATTATTAATTCCCAGGAAGCTCCCCGTTTGCCTGTCCCATGGGACAAGGGCTTGTGACTCCATGTCACATCTAGGAGATGGCTCCCCTGAGCCATCAGGGAAGGCTTAGGGAAAGGACCTACAGGTACAGGGAGCCTTCTTCTAAGAGGAGTCTGCTGTGGGCAACCCCACCATCCCCAAACACCACGCCGAGCTTTGGGTCGGTGTGTCTTCCAAAGGAAATGCTCGTGGAAGCCTCCAGTTGAAATGAAAATGAAAAGAAAGTTCATTAAATGGTGACTTGAGTCAAAATTAGTAATACAGTCAGCAAGGGTGGGTTGTGCATCATGATGTCCTGGTGGTGGTCAAGACTGTCAACAGGGACAATGCACCTGGTTCACCCTATATAAAGTTCCTCTCTTTTACAGGTTTTCTTACTGCTTTTCTTGCAAGCTGCTAATCTTTAATGGCAAAAACAGTGCTGAAAGAGAGGAGCAGATCCTCAGCAGATGTCCGTGGCAGTAGCTGGGTTGTCCCCAAATTACAGCAGCTGAGTCCCAGGGTCTGCTGTGCTCCGAGACATAAATCACCCTGCACTGACCTCCTGGATGCAGCCTCAACGTGTGACCATCTGTGCTCATCCCTGGTGCCACAGCGTGTGTGGGGAGATCTGCTGCTGGAGGTGGTGAGTCAGGACCATCCAACACAGGGTGCTGAATAAAACCCAGGCCTGGATGTGGGAATTACATAAATCAGCTAATTGTTCCTCTCCCTGAGCCCCCTGTGCATAGTTTGGTGTCTGAGTTGGGGTTTTTTGCTTTTCTCCAAAGCAGCTGGAGATGGGGTGTTGAACATGGTGTGTTATTGCTCCTAATAGTATTAAAGAAAAACATCTCAAGTGCTGGCTGGCATGTTTTGATTGTGTGTGAGGGTAAAATGAGTGCCAGATTTGGAGCAGGGAAGACTTTTTCCTCCAGATCAGATTAGCAGGAGTTGTTGGGGGAGTGAAGCAGGGAAGCAGGGAGCTGGGGGAGCACTGGATAGACTCTCTCTCTTGGAGTTAATTTGGCATTTTCACTGAACAACTCTGTGCTACAGAAGACCAGAGCCCTTGGTGGTTCCTTTCCTCTCTTCCTTTGGTGTTACTATTTGTGGCTTTATTTATTTGTACTGAAAGCCTTAAGCTCGTTATGGCATTTTTGCAAGTGTTTCTGTGGCTTGTGTTGAGTGAGTGTGTGCAGAGCAGTTGTTCCCTGGACTTTTGGATTAATGTTTGTCATACGACTGCCTGTGATTTCATGACCTCTGTGGCTGAAGTGAGCCCTGTGGGGTTTTTTATGTATGTGCAATTTAGCTTTTAATTAAGGCCTTGTTATCCAGGGAGTTGCAGCTTGGTTGGCTCACATGCCCCAAGGTTCTCCTGGCTTGATACTGAAGTAAGGTAGCCCATATTTGGAAATATCCAGCTCATTTCTCTTGTTTCAGTTTTCCAAGCTGTTTGAATTAATCTTCAGTCTTCTCTTCCAATGTTTACTGAAGAACAGCAGTTTTTTTTAACACTCCCTTGTATCACACAGTGTGATCAGCCCAGCTCAGACAATGTGCATTCATGCTGGGGTCTGTTGCACATTTAGCAGTCTACAAACTCCTAATGAAGTGCAGATGCATTGGGGAAGATCCTCCCTCCATGGATGAACCCCGGATCGGGCTGCGCCGAGGAGCCGTGGTGTGCAATTCGCAGAAGCCACTTGCAGGCATTATAGAGAGAGTAGTTTTACTTTTATTTATCTTCCCATTTACTCACTTTTTTCTTTGCTAAATGGCTCATCAGGTCCCTGTGTTTAACTCTTAAAATATATACTATACTTGGGCATAAAATCTGTCTTTTTGCAGGAACATGAGTGGTTTCTGTTGGTGCAGGTTTTGGGTGCTCAGGCTGCCTCATGTGCACAGAATCGATTTCCAGAGTGGGCTTCCTTTGCATGCACCATCTCCCTCAGCTGTCTCTAGGATACCCAAAGAATTGGGAGCTTTGACAGATGCCTGGCTGCAGATTAATTCCAGATGACCAGAGCAGATAGGTTACCAAACCCTTTCCCTCTTCCTCCTGCTTCTCCCCAAGGCAGGAATTTACTTGACAGCAAGTTCTCAAGATGCCACCACACTCAGCTGTTTTACTAAAGTAACCTAAAGATTACTATTAGCAGGTTTTCACACATCTGTTTTGGAGTCATTTAGCAGAAGGGCAACTCAAGCTGGGTTTTATGGCTGTGGTTCAGTATGGAATTCTGGATAACCATTTGCCATCTCTATGAAGCAGTAGAGGTGCCTCACACATCTGAATTTCTCTCCTAGGCCAAATTTTGACAACCAGAAGGTGTTGAGATATTTTTAGCCAATGTTTTTATTGATAAAATGCACGTTTGTAAAATCAGGATCCAGTTCTGAGCTCAGATTTGGTGCATATTTCAATTTCCTTGTATGTTAGATGAGCTCCAGCATCTCCATCCTGGCCCAGTTTTAATGGTTTAGTGTCTCGTTCCTGGAGAGTGCTTTTTACTGGTGCCTGTGATTTAAAACTGTTGATTTTAGCCTCTCATTTTTGCATGAGCTCAGTGGTGAGATGTTGACCTGGGTGCTGCACTAATCTAATAATCTTTAGAAATCGTTCTGGGGTGTTTAATATTCACACAGTGGCCAAACTCCGAGTTCAGTCAGTCGTAATCATCACACTGGAGCGCGGTCAAGATGCAAAGTTTGGCCTGGACCCTGTGGCCATCTGGTTGCAGGGAAACCAGCTGCCTCTTGAGCTAAAAATGCCCTTCATCCATCATGATAAATCCCCTTTTCTACCAACCAACCTTCATTCTGTAGCCGGCCTCCCTGTGTGTAAATGTCCACACTCTTCAAATAGGGTTGTTGATGCTATTTTAGGTTTCACGTGGCCTCTTGGAGAAAACTCGCACCAGATACCCTGGCAGTAAGTGGGGGTGGATCTGCCAGACCTTGCAGAAATCCATGACCAGGTACATGAACCTTGGTGGCATCACCTGGGAAGGCAGGTGCCTGTGAATCATTTGAGCCAAGGGGTGTGGGAAGGCACCTGTGAAGGGGCAGGATTGTCCCAAAGGAAAGGCACATTCAGAGCACTTCCAAATTTTATTTCTGTGATACAGGATAGGAGTCGTGCCTCCTGACATTGACCTCTCCACTGGTGGCTAATTGAGCGAAAGAGATGCTGGTGAGGCAAGAATTACCCCCTACTAAGTTCAGATGCCTCAAGTAGCTCAGCTAAATCATGGATTCATCACTCATTTCTCTCCATGGATGATAAAGGGAATCTAGAGCACCAGCTCCAATGTAGACATCAACCCTGGAGACATCTAACCTCCATGGAGATGCGAATCTCAGCTGGGCTGCCTCTGCCTCTAAGCTTGAATATGAGAAAAGGGAAGCCAGGCTTAAATCAAAGGCAGTTAGAGACATAAAACAGATGCAACATGTCAAGAAAGATAAAAGCCATGAGATGGCTCAGGGTCCTGGGAAGCCAAGGGCACCCATCTGAAAATGAAGTAGCAAAACAAGAAAGCAGCAGAGAAAAAGGCAGGCTTGGACCAGTACAGGAAGAGAAAAAATTCCTTTCAACACTGCAAGTAACAGTTTCTAAAATCCACCTTCTCTGTCCCTCCCAAAATGTAAATGCTAGTAGTTACCCCTGTGAAAATCTGGAGCAGTTTTGTGGTAGTAAGTAGCAGATTCTTGGCTACTGAAGCCTCAGTGTGGCAGATGGGTTTTTTGGAAAATGACACTTGCGCAGCCCAGCTGGTAACCACAGCTGAGATCTCCCTATCGGAGATCTTAGAAGTCAGCGGCTGCATCGGCTTTGATTTCACTGGAAGCAGTGGCTGGGCTGCTGGAAATTGCACCCAGGTGTGAGGTGGAGAGGTCAGACTTGGCCAGCAGTTCCCAGGGTGATAACTGACCCGTTTCAGGCGATCCAGGCAATTCCCCCTATTTACCAGGAGAAATGTCTGTGTTAACTGTGATACTGCCGGAACCTCTGGCAAATATTTTTTGCCTTTTTAGGTGAGATATTAAAAATGTTTCCTCCCCTGGGTTTGGGCGATATTTTTGGCCGAGGGTTGGGCATGACTTTCTGTCGCTGCCCAAGGCCCCCTGCTTTAGAAAGGCCAATCTGCTGCCATCCCGCTGCTGAACCAAGCCAGGAGCAGGCGTTTTCCACCCCTCAGCAGGAGAGGTTGTCATTTGGACACAGTTCCCTTCTGAATCACACGAGAAACTTGGAATATTAAACAATCTTATTGAATAAAAGGATAGTGGATTGTTTTGTCTCACATGTGGCAAAATGAAAAGCAGTCAACAATTTCCCCGAAAAGTAAACGACACAGCATAGGGGAGCTCTGCCGAGGCTGTTGTTGTTGATGGAATCTTCATGCTCCCAGAAAATTTGGAAGCAGTGTTATTTTCAGATGGTGGGGGGCAAGTGTGTGGCACGTCTGACCAGTTACACTTGCTTCTGACTCAGAAACATCAGCTGCATTTTGACTTCATCTCTGCTGAGGGCTGGGTATCGTTTCCCCAGTACTTTGTATTTCAAGCGTTTCTTGCACCAGCTCTCCCCGTACCCAACAATAAATGGAGGGACCTCCGAAGTGTTTTCAGTGCCACCTGCAAACAGGTTTTTGTATTTTAACTTTCCTTGAGATGAAGAAAGCACAGCTTGCTTTGTACCATCTGAACTGACTGCTATTTAACCCTCCTTTTCCAATAGTTTCTGTGTTCTCAAACTTTGTCTCTGAAACTTACTTTTTGTGCCCATGCCATATGCACACCCACCTGGATGTGTTATGTGCTATGTTATGTTTTATGCTGTGCTAAGTGCTATGCACACACACCTAACCATGATGTGTTATAAGTAGAGATAGCTGTGGATTTTCCATCCTGTCATCTTCCAACTGAAAAAGTACATTCGAAAACATCGTGTTTTGCTGTTGAAAAATAGAAATCCTTTCCCCCTGGATGTACAGCCCGCAAATAAGGCCATCGTTGGGAAAATGGAAATGAAATATTTCATTTGGGGATGGATTGATTGTAATTAGAGTATATACAATGCTTCAGCTAAATGTTTGCCTTTTCATCACTTCAGCCAAGTGTTGAACTGCTCTTGCCAGCGGTGAAACCAAGGAAAGTGAGAACCCTGGTTCAGTCCTCAACTTTCTCAAGGGAGATGAAGTCTCCCTTCACATGGGGTGCCGTGGTCATTGCACCACTAGGAGTGATCGAAGTGGCGTTTGGCTGAGGCCACAGACCTACAGGAGAGGAAAAAGTCCTGATTTCAAGACTGGGATTTGATGTTTTACATCATTGCTGCCAGAGAAAGAGGCACTGCTGGGCTGCTCCTGAAGATTTGGGTCCATGACACACTTTCCATTAACTGTGGGAACACTGGAGGAGGTCTTTGGTTTGCCAAAATAGCCTTTGTGACTGTTTTTGTGGAGGGGATGGGTCGCAGGGGGAATTGTCATTTTCTGCTTTAGGAGGGACTAAAAAAGTGACTTTGGATGACTTCCACTGTCAGTGGAAGGCACGGAGTCAAGCTGTTGATGAAGAAGTTGTTTGGCACATGGCCGTCCCAGTTTATATTGATCTCTACAAAAAAAGCAAGGGAAGCACTTGTTCTTTTAAAATGTAATTATAGAAATCATTGCTGTCCAGTCAGCAACTGGAGGACAGCACTGGTGCTTCTGCTTTGCTTCCAGAGCCCTAAAGCACTTTGAAACACAGACTGGTCCTGCTTCTACCTGTAGGAGTTCACAGTTATCCACCAAGGCAGGAGTTATTTAGATCGTTAATTTTCACAAAGGAGATTAGTTGATTGGTTTGGGGGAGGGGATGTTTGGTTTGTTGATTTTTTCCCCCCTATTAATAATTTTCTTTTTTCTTCTGGGCGTGCTGAAAAAGGAAAATTATCTATACCATAGCTACAGGCTTGTCTATGATCTAGTTATGTCGTCTGAAAATTGCCTCAGCTTTCAGAAGGGTCTATTATAGAGAAAACATAACATTACAGCTGTTTTGCAGTATTTAAAGGTCAGAAGCACCTAAGCTATTGCTCCCCTGACTTCTGCTTCCAATGAGTGAAAATTATCTCACAGACAGAATATTGCTGATCACCAAACAGTGCAGAATTGTTGTTTGATTCCTATTCTCTAACAGGGATGCACCAAAAATAGAAACAGCTGCATCTTTCAATTGAGTGAAATTCGAATAATGTTGCTGTGCTGGAAATAAAATGGAAAAGCCACATGGAGCGAGGGGTTTGATCTGGTAGATGCAAATGAGACCAAATTTCAGTTTTCTGTAGAGTATCTAATTCTAGATTTTCTGTGACCCAAACCTCAGGAACATTTTAATCTGGGTCCTACTTTTGTATTAAGACTGCAACACTGGTACAAAGCTTTACCTGACACTGCTCAAGGAATGTTCTCACCACCGATGCTGGCAGTGGACAGGTGTAGCAGACCAGTGAGTGCCAGATGATCTCAGTGAGATGTTAGATCAAAAAATTAGGACAGCTGCTTTTCTTCCTTAATCCTGTTCATTTTACAGGTTTTAATAAATTTACTGAAATTAGTAGAATTTTTCCAAAATTACAGTTTTAAAGTGCCAGCCATTCAAGAACACCTGCAAGCTGTAATTCTGGGGCTTATACATCTCTCTTAAAAAGGAACATGAGGAAAGTAGCCCCAAAACCCAGGCCCCTCCATGATGCTGTTCTGTGCTGTCCTTGCCTGTAAGGCTGAGCCTGCAGGTGTTACTTTGCATGGATGTTGGACCAGCTACAGGTCCCTGGCACGCAGCAAAGATGTTATTTGGTAAACAAATTCTTCTGAAACAGTCGAGCTGAAAGCAATTGCTGCACATGAAATGGATAAACTAAGTGGTTTGGGTCTTGCAGTACCTAAATATCTTCAAAGACTCAGGTCCTGGTGCAGGACAGATCGTGGTGATCACCCAACACGCGGCTGTGACACCGGTGCTCCTTGCTGTGCTCCACAGGAGACAACAGGCAGGGAAACAGCTTTCCATCCCACTGCAGCACCCTGCCAGAGCGAGTTTGTTCCTCCAAGTCTGCCTAGGACTGTTTGGAAGGCTTTGGAGGACCCTTCTTACTTGGTTTGTTGTCACCCCACGGGATCACACCTGTGTTGCTCCCACCCTCCTGTTCTTCTCGGTTTCTGTGGGTCCCCGGGGCCTCCCAAAGGTTGTCCCTCTGCAACGTTTACATCTTTCACATACTTGGGCTCATTTGTCATGTCCCTCGCTTTACTCATTGCACGGTGATGCATATTTACTAATTCTAACATTTCCTCGTTAGTCATTCCCTCCAGGCCCATTAATCACTATAAATTCCCAAACGAGAGGCTGCAGTACATCGTTCCTTCCAACAGACAGCTGACACGTAGTAATTAGGCAGCTGAACATAAAAATAATGAGGCTGAGGCTCCCGCAGATCTCCTTCCCCCTCCCGGCACCTCGGGGGCAGCCTCTCTGCAGCCACCACTGCACAAGCTGCTCCCCAGCACGGATGTGCCTGTTTCCCTCTCTTTACCCCCCAAACCTGCTCTCTGATCCATTGGAGAGGTACCCAGGCATTTAGCTTCGTGACTTCTGGCGGTATTTTTCCATGCATCACATCAACACACACTGAATTATTTAATCTCTCTGCCTCCCCTGTTTCCCCGTCATGCAGGGACTGGTCCAGATCCCGTTGTTCATCTCTACCTGCTGCTCCAGAAAATCCTCGTGCCAAGCTGCCCTGCCAGTTTGCCGCAGCCTCTCTAACTCAGAGCACGCTCTTGGAAATAAATGCATCTTCTCACAATGGCTTTGCTCCCTGAAATAAAGAGCGTGATTCAGGCAGGGGTTTGACTGCCACAAGCAACACAGAAATGGTCTGAGAGACCAAAAGGCTCTTTGTGTCCAGACTAATTTCCCTGTTTTCTTGTATTCTCCTTCCTCTGCACAGTTAGGGAGCAGTTTTAAGGAGCAGTTCTGCAGTCTTTTTTCCTTTTTTTTTTTTTCTGTGGTGATCACTTTTGTTTGCCACAGAAATACCTTGGAAACAGAGTGCCCATGGAGAGGGACACAGCACCATCCACTCCAAATTACACTGCAGTGTCCAGCATCACTGGCCAAACTGGAGTTAATGAGAATTAGGAAGAAACTTCCCCTGCAGCTCTTTTTTCCTCTCCTGCTTCTTTCTGAAGCAATGTGTCTTGGCTGCATTTGGCTTAAAAAGACCCTTGATCTGCTTTGTTTATGGTAATTTCTTTATTCCTGAGAGAGAGAGAGGGGAGGCAGCACCGAACTGATATTGTTCTGGGACTGCAGATGGGCAGATGGTTTGAAAAAACGATTGCAAGATTTCACTTGCACTCTGGGCCTGTCTTTCACATTTGGGTGCAAAGACCAAGTTTTGTCTTCTGTCACGGGGAGCCTAATTTAGATTGCCTAAAACTTGAAATCAGTTTGAAGACAAATCCCCAAGGTCAACAACTCCACAGATTTGGAGGTTAAGGAATTGAGGTTAAGAACTGACAAACGAGGAAGCCGAGGCAAGATTATGGAAATGAGGATCTGTAGCAAATTCTCTCTTGTTTCCCCCTTGTAACCTCCTAATGACATTAGTGCCTGTCTTTGACAGTCCCTTCTCAAAGGGGAACTTACTTGAGCGCTAAAGACGCTTTTATGAGTCCCAGAGACACACACAGGAAAACATGTGGGCAAATCTGCTCAGACCCAGATATGGGACACAGTCCTTAAAAGCCCCGTGCCGACCTAAAAGAAATGACCTGAAATAAGGGAGACAAAAAACCACACTTGGCAGCTGGGTTGTCGCCACTGCATCCCATCCCAGACCCTGTGCTGGAAGCAAACATCCTTTTTTGCCTCCACGCTGCTGAATGCACTCAGTTAAAAATTCAATCTTCGCATCTCCCCAGTGAGCTGGAGCACTTCTACTGTCCCTTCTCGCAGCTGCGAAGCTGTGATTCAGAGGGATTGGAGCCAACACCATAAACCAGCACTTATTAACACTGTCCAGCCCAAACCAGCATCTCCCCAGCCCTCAGAGAAACTTAGCATTTTTTGTGATGTGTTTTTTGTTGCTTATCCCAGCACTGCTCAGAGGTTGCTGAACTCATTTACTCCAGGGAGAGTTTCTGGACACCTGGTCCATGGCTGGAATTTTTTTTTTCTGTAAGTATCTCACCCTTCTTCACCAAGGAACACCATGTGAAGCTTGGGCTGGATTTGTCTCTGCAGGTGGTGGTTCTTTGACTAAAACACAAGACCCACGTTTTCCTGCAAGGCTGTGTCTCACCCCAAACATTGCAGCTTGGTTGCTGCAAGAGAGGTTTCCCCCTGGAGTCAGTGTAACATCAAACCTTTCCTCCCTCTTTCTCTTGATCACCTCCTCTAAAACTACTGGGGGAGCTGTCCAAGAACAGCTGGATGGGTAGGAGGCATTTAATGGAGATGCCTTTACTTCCCCATCAAGCTGGAGAACTGAGCCATGGTGCTCACTCCTTCTCCCCTTCTTCTCTGTAGGACTTTTCTAACAGTGCTGGTGAGCTCAGGCCCATTTTTTCCCTGTGATTAGATGGCAGAAAGCAAGGTGAACTTGCTCCTTTTCTTTTAATATATGAGCCAGCTATGGTTAATGAAAAGATGAAAGGTAATTTTTAACTTTAGAGTGAATAAGATATCGCTTAAAGGGGAGCAAAGTATCCCTGAGGATGGTGGCATTAAGTATGGATAAATAATGTACATGGCTGTTTGGGAAGCACCTTATTCACCTGTCTAAAAGATCTGCCATCCTACTGATCTCAGATGGATGAATTTATGGCCTTGTTATAAATTTTCTGATGCCCCAGCTTCCTAACATTGAAACATTCATTCAAAGTAGCTATAGCTTTACAAATAGATGATTTTTTTTTCAGAAATAGAGTTTTTCCATCTGTTTGTTCCATTTTCCCATCTGTTCCTCCAGCCTCATAGTCTTGTTCAACCTGTTTACGAAGATTGCCTTTAAGTGAATATGTATATGTATATATATATATATAACTCTTTTTTTCTATTCCAGGACAATTGTTTCTTTCACTGTGGTTTGGTTTGTTCATAAACTGCCTCTCTGAACTTTTCTGGGCACTTTTTTTGCTAATCCATTTACCTCTCCAATGTGCCTTGTAATGCTTCAATGTGCTCGTTACGCTTTGAGGCCACCAGGAATTCTTGCCAGATGCAGGGTGATCACTGTGGCAGGGCTAGACCACGAGCTGCAGCCACATCCCAGTGAGAAAGCCAGCAGACCCCATGGATCTGGCACTCTGGTGTCCAGCTGGGTACCACGAAGGTGGGTGACACCAGGGCAGCTCTAGCAGACAGCCCAGCTCTCGTGCCCTCCACCACAAGGTCGGTCAGCACCTGCTCAGGAGCATTTTCTGCTCTCATGACCCAGGTGAAGATGGTGTTGCAGCACCTCTCAAGGCTCTGCTTTCACCAAAGAACCTCTAGTGTGTCCTGAGTAGTGACTAGGTAGACATTAAGGTACCCAATGCAGTCCTCAGCCTGACCAATCTGGAAAAAATTCCCTGGAATCAGCAGCCAATATTGTATTACAGTTAGATCAGAAGCTGGACTGGATTTGCCTCTGTATTTGTCTAAGAGGCACAAGTAAGCACCCTCTGAGAAGGGATCATTTCTGCTACAAAAAGAGAGCAAATCTGAGTCTCTCCAGGCCACCCAAAAAGTGATTTTTGATTTGTCAAAATAATCCTTTAAACAGAGGAATTGAGAGCTTGGAAGATATCCAAAAATGTGTTAATCTACACTTTTTTAATTTCTCTTTTTATGTGAGGGACGGGGGGAACTAATAATAAGCTTGTAAATCATGTGGTTAAGTTTAAAGAAAAATGCTTTGGGAAAGTTTTCTAGCCTCCTGCAAGACATTTTGTTTTTATTCCTTCTGTCTCCGCAAGAATTTTGCCTTCTACCGTTTGCCAGCAGGATTGGAAAAATTCTACTGGTCCTGTCATCACAAGGGACGCTTGTGGAATTGTTTTATTGTTGCCCTTCTCCTTCTGGTCAGATGAGATCAGTCCCTTCATTTAGCTGAAGACAAGGCATCTTCTCTCTCGTTCCAGATGTGCTAAGCTGCTTGCAAACAACGAGGGCTTTTGCCATAGTGTCGGGTGCTCGTGAGCCTTTGAAGTGCTCCACCTTTCAGGTAAAAGGGCTCGCAGGAAGCCTTTGGGGCAGAGGAGACCCCCAGTTCCCAGTTTCCATCCAGGAGAGTTTTCCCAGGAGGACTCACAGCACTTCCAGACTAAAGACAATTCCAGACTAAAGACAACGGTGACGTCTTTTCAAGGTTTATCAAGACCATCTTGCTAAGAAGTGTTGGGGAGGGGAGAGCAGCCTTCTGCAGCAGCCCCTCCTCTTGGTCTTCGTGGTGTCTTTATTTTAGGGTGGTCTTGTGGCCACTAAGCAGAAATGAGCTATAAATTTACCTCCAAGGGCAGCTGTTTGGGCCACGAGATTTTAGGCACAAGAGGCCAGTCCTGCGTGTTTTGTACCAAGCTCAAGGCTTTACCTACCAGCTCAGCATAGAAAGTTTATCCATTACCAACCTGTGGGTTTGGTTCCCTTTGTTCCCAGAAAACAAAGGCTCTGTGTTCACAGTTAAATCCCCCCATCCAAGCGTTTCCTGTAACAAAACAAAAGCCTGCTAAATAGGAACGTTTTTCCCTCTGGGAAACGATGCATTCCCTCACGTTCACGGTATGCAATATTCTCTTAGTTCACTGATTTTGTTACTTTTTACAGTTCAGTTTCCATACGCTGCTGCTCATGTGTGGTGCCAATGCTGCTGGTGATGAGTTTCTTGCAGAGCTGACTTGAGCAATGTCTCTCTGTAGTAATCATTTTCTGTCTCCCCAGCGTTTAGCTGAGTACATCGTCTCCAAGACCTTTCACCAAGCATCCATCAGCAAGGAGATCAAGCTAAGCAAGACATTACCCCGTTCCAGAGGCTGAGCAAATCACATGCCTATGCTGTAACTAATTATTTCTATTGGCTGATTGGTTTTTAATGCATCTGTTTTACAGGTAAACAGATTTATCTTAGGAAGGCATAGGTGATGATGATGCTGGGGTCTTTCATTCATTGCCTTCCATCAGAGACTGAAAGGCTGGATGCTGAAATAGGTGTCATTTAGCTGTACAGTCCCTTGATTTTTGTACCTAGGCAGAATGGGCTTCTGGGATTGCTAGGCAAGATTGGGAAAGCCTGAAAAACTTGTGGAGCCTTCTAACAAGACTCCATAAATGGCTAGTATTAACTGTGTGGTCTCCAACCCCAGCTCCTCATGAACCTCCCCTTTATAAAATAGAATTTTTTGTAGTTGTCAGACTCCCTGGAGAAGCCAATTTCTGGTGCAAGGAGCCCACAGCATGGATCCCATGTGCAGACAGCACAAGAGCATCAGCCATTTGTGATGTTCCACTCACCCTCCTGATCCCAGGTTCAAATCTGATCATGGGTTTCTTGCAGACATCTCAGCAACTGCTCTGGCAACTGTGATGCTGATTGTACAGTGGTTGTGTTGCAGAAACACTCAGAAATGTCTCAGAGCACACAACCCATGGATCAAGGACATCCAAAATCAGTGTTTGACACAAAGTGCTTAAGACTGCAACACCAGAAGGGTGTATGGAAGCACAGGAGACAGAAAAGCTCTGCTCACTGGTACAATTTAGATGCAGTCAGGGGATTGCAATAAGAAAATGGATCCTGAATAGCTCTTTCAGGCTTACAAACTAAGGAAAGAGAAGAAATTGACCAAGTTAAAATTCTTGGCAGGAGATGTCATTTATGTACGTGGTAAGATAAAGCCACGGGCAGAGAGCACTGTCTGGGTGATGTCCTCATCCACACCACTCCTGCACGTGTTTTTAACTTGTTTTCAAAGAAATGTGATCTTAAAACCAAAAATCTGTTGCTAGAGGTACTCAAGAGTGACAGTGGCAGCCTTCAGTCCACCATGGCCAGCCTTGGAGACCTGAGCCAGTGTGAACCCACCTGAACCACCAAGCACTCGCCAGTGTCCATATGTAACAGACCTGCTCAGGTGAAAGTGTGGCTCCCCACTCCTGGACTTTTCTGCTTTGGAAAGACCCTTCTTTTTCTTTCTACCACTGCCAAA
>VZTE01006591.1:340113-538362 GCA_013397775.1 Eulacestoma nigropectus
AAAAAAAAAAAAAGGGGGGCTTTCAGTTTAAATTTTACCAGGGTCAGGTTTTCCTGTCTGCCCTCCCAGGGCTGGGAGAAGGAGGAAGACCTTTACTTGCTGCTCTGCTGCTCGCTGCAAGGCAGGGGGCACCACGAAGGAAACAGGACCCAGCCGTCTGGCGGCAGCTTTTTTCGGCTGGATTTCGGCTCGCCTGCCGGGCTGGGGTTGCAGCTGGCTGGCCTGATCTCCTTCCCTCCCACCGGCTCTCACTGGGAGCAGAACATGCCTTCTCCTGCTGATTTCTGCTTGCCATATTGATTGCAGCAGGGTATAATGGAGACAAGTCAGGCAGAAAGCCAGCCACCCTTGGGAATGATTAAAGAGCAAGCAGAAAAGGATAGAAGTGAAGAAAAACAGGCTGACACTTAGGACGTGGTGGATTTGGAGCAAATTATGCCCTTTTCCCCACCTCACCCCCGCGAGGTGCCTGGGACGGTTCAGCGGCGCCTCTATTTCAGCTCTGCCCAAAAGAAGCATCATATCGACCCCCATGAACGCGGGGAACAAAATCCCCAGAACGTGTACAATATCCCTATTGTGCATGGATTTGCAGCCTGATTATTCAGAGCATAGCCAAGGAAAGGTAAGGCTATGACCCATTGTTTTCCTGCGATCAATTGAATACTGTCATTTGCATTTAAAACGCTCTGAATTCGCACTGTCAATATGCCAAACAGCTGCTCGAGCTTTTCAGCATTCCATGGTGACAATCACACTATCATACATCATTGGCACCAGGATTTGCAATACTCTCAGTGTCAAAATTTTGTGGTGTTTTTTTTTAAGAGGGGGAAAAAAAAAAATCCTCCCCTCCCCCCAAAATACCCAAACCTGTGAAAAACCCACTTTTAAAATGATGGCGTTGGATGCTGCTAAGCAGGCCTTCACAGATGCCAACATATCAAAATTCATCTCTTTTCTTCCTCTCCTACAATTAAAAGGTAGTTAAGAAAGAGGCTGTTCCTGATAGACCCACCTTCTGTTTTCTCCTTTGTATGCGTATTATTCATTAGCAGTCTAATAAGAGTTTCAAAATGCTCTGTGCCTCTGCCAGCAGGGCATATGTATGTAGACATGTGCTTGTGACAGATAAGTACATAAACAGCATATTGGCACCAGAAAGACATCTGTGCCTAGAAAAACGCTTGTGATATGTACATAAATGACATTTTAGCTCTAGTCAAGTCCTTGTGGCTTTGAGAGGAATATGTGACTGTACTCTTCTCTGTGAATACTGAAAAGGTGCGCCTTAGACGGGAGAGTATTCCGGAGGTTTACGGGGAGCTGGAGGATGCGGAACAGCCGGGGTTGCAGCCCCGGCGCTGCCAGGTTGCGGCAGACGGTGGGAGAGCCGTGCCAGGGGGAGGGTGGGCGCTGCCTCTGGCGCTGCCGCGGGCGCGGCCCCTCGGGGGGAAGCACCCGGCACCCCCAAACCCGACTCGGTGCATCCGGATGGGATGTGCCTGCGGGGCGGCGCTGGCAACGCAGCTCCTGGATGCCAAGGGAATAAAATCTTGGACCAAAAATCCAGGGGTGATCCAGGGTCGGGGGGCACAGGGAGGGCTCCCTGCAGCGCTTTCTGCTGCCTTCATTTGATTATCTGGCTGACAAGTCTGAGTGTAATCCCTTCACAATCGGCTTCTACAGCAGAAAAGGGACATTTTGGACTCTTACAGAAGGGGACTGAGCATCCCATCTTCCGGGATCCTTCCCAGATGGCACAGCCGGACGCTGTAGGTCTGCTCACACCACTTGGTTTAGGCTCATAATGCCTCAATTTGCCCATTCCTGGTGACAGCTCTCTGCCTTACAGCTCTAATGAGCACTGGAAATGTTTCCGTGGTCAGGAGACTACAGGTGAGAGGTCTACAGTCCCAGGAAAACCTAGAGATTACTTGCACCTAGTCTGGGTGAGGGAGGACAGACTCCAGACAAAATTGGAAGCACTTTAGTATTCACCATACACACAGAACAGTAAATTTGGACTTGGCTTCCTGATTCTGGGCATTGAAGTCAAAGTCTTGGCTATATGGGAGCCCTTATGTCCCAGTGAAATCACCCCAGGTGGGAGACTTGAGCCTAAGAAGTGAGTTCAACCATGTCTTTCCTGAGTTTACTGCAGGAGGTTTGGGTGCCCCAGCACCCTCCATTCCTGGCTTTCTGAAATTATAAGCCTCCTGTAGATTTCATTTGATCCAGTAAAGTAAAACCTGAAAGGAAATGAGTGTCCAAAGCTGTCATTGACTCCAGGTTCATGAAGAATCACCTGGGCTGGACCATGAAACAGCAGCTGCACCTGCCTGAAAACCTTCTCGGATGTGGTCTTAAGGCAGACATCAGGGTGGTTGCTGCTGTTCAAGAGCTTGCCCGTGGTGAAAATGGCCTCACTTCCTTGGGTCTGACATAAAGAGGAGGGAAACAGCAAAATATTCCTTGTTAGAAATCAGGATGGGTCCTTGGACTTCGCTGGAGCCTGTTTGTTGACGTGACCTGAGCACGCGGCTTCCCAGGTGGGTGGGAGTCTCACACCTCCAACGTGATTGATGGAACAACAGAGGTGGATGAGCTGTTACTTGCCTGAAAAAAAGTGTTTTGGGGGAAAATTGTCTCCAGTCATTCTCATTTTGCATGTGATTTTTCCTACATATGTTTCTAATCATTAAGAAATTCTGTAGCTTAAATAATGCTCTGAAAGTACGGTAACTGTTGGACTACATTCTGTTGTAACCTTATTGAATTTCACTTCTCTGGAAAAAATAATGGGATACTATATCTTGAAAAACAAATGGTAATTGCATTTTTAACAGAATGTTTCTCTTTGTGTTTCAAAACCTTCTGCACACAGTTAGACATCTAGCCAGGGAAGAAGGTACAAAGCATATGGGCCAATTTCTGTCTGTTGGCTGTTCAAGATGCCTTAATATTCAGGCAGTGATGTGTGTGTGTCCATGCAATATGGCACAGTTTATCTACATGGTGTCCTTGAGCTCAGGTAAGGTGGTCAAAAGCTGTGAACTGGGGTCAGGGGAGGTATTCAAGGAGAAACTGGGGAGAGGTGGGTCTACATCCTACTAGATGTGTGGGTGCACATCCTCTTATGAATTCAAATTTGGGTTATTTGATCTGCAGAAGATCGATGTTCCAGCATTCATGGTGCTGACCAGAGGAACAGGTTCATCCTACAGGTGACCAGGACCTTACAGATAAGGATCCTGCCAACACTGCAGAGATTGGAGTTGTCCAACAACCTTTGCACTGCCCATGTTCCACAGCAATGTGACTTCCTCAGTGCTTTGAGGATTTGCACATCACCACGTGCTGAGAACAGGGTTGATTAAAGCCCGGGACCTGAAATAGCATTGTCACAGTTTGATAACACGCTGGTGTTATTGTCTGCCGAGGTTAGGAGAGCCCTGGTAATACTGGAAGGCTCTTCTCTAATTCTTAGTAAATCTGGCATGTTAAGAACTTTGTGAGGGGATGCATTTGGACATGTGAAGCTTCAATGCAAAGGAATAGACTTGAGGTTTCTGACTGACAAGACACATGTGAGTACATGCAAAATGTGCTCCTCCTGCTAAAAATAACATTTCTCCTGTCAACCATGATGCACCCACCCCCACAACACCACCCAGAAGAACACATTAACACCTTGGCTTTGCACGTAGCCCGATTCACAGCAGCCACAAGTGGTAGAGGGATCTGCACTCTGTGCATGCTGACAAATCATATGGCACAGCGAGGAACAGAGGAGTGAAACTGGGCTAGCAGAAGTTGACGCCTCATCATCACAGTCCCTCTGAGCGTGCTGTAGGCTGACACCTCCACCAACCGAGTCATCTCCCCGGTGCCAGGATGAGGAGCACGAGCCCGCTATCCTGATTTAGCCTCTGGTAAGCCAGGCTTGGCTTGCCACACCAGGAAGGCTGGAAGAGGTGCGTGGATGCAAACGGTGCAGGAGCACCGTGGGTGCGCCGGCATGAGGAGAAGCAAAGCATGTCCAACCACTGCTGCTCACAGCTGTGCAATGGGGACATGTAAAATACGCTTTATACACAAGTGATGTGAGATGTTTCTCCCATTACTGATCCCCGTTTGCTGCCTAATCCCAGCTAGGGACCTGTAAATAATATTTCAAAGCAAGAAGGGTTGGGTTGCAGATAACTCTCGCCCCTAAAAAAGACTCCTGCCATAGCCAAGGTGCAGGTCTGGCAGACAGCCTAAGGTGTGTTCCTAAGGTAATGAAAGACATAGACAGCAAAGCTTTTTAAAATGGTGAAAGACTAGAGAATACCAGATTTTTTTTCCCCAGTTATTTTTTCCTATGAAAATCTACACTTCTTTCCTGAAAAATTAAAGCTTTCTTTAAAGCTGAAGGCACAGCATCCCTGCCCATGGCAGGAGGTTGGAACCAGATGATCTTTAAGCTCCCTTTCAACCCAAACCATCATAGGATGCTATGGCAGTAAAAATTGACCATCCTTCAGAACTTCTCACAGTAAGTTCTAGGTAAATAATCTAAAAACTCATTATTTACAGTTTTGCTTTGGTATAAATTTCGATTGTTTGCGAAGTAAATTTCTTAAAAGGAAAAAAAAGAAAGAAAAAGAGAGCTGGAAGCTAGTTGTAGCTAAATATCAGCAAGTGACACGAGATTGATTCCAAGTCACAGAGGTCACTGTCAGTCCACTGCAGCCTTCCCCCAGGACAGAGTGAAGCTTTATTCAAAGGAGATTTTCAGAAAACCTAGGAGATTTAAATGCATGAGTTCCAATCTCATGGCAAGCACATGAGCCTATGTTCTCACTCTCAAAATTAAGCTCCTTTAACTCTCATTTGTGTGGCTGGGAGAGCCCTGGGCTCCCGCAGTGCTTCCCTTGTCTGAACCTCACCTGACGGCTCCGGCAAAGCTGGGAAGGATTTGGTGGGCGCTGAAGGCACCCAGCCCTTTGCAGATGGTGCTTAGCACTTAACAGGATCAGCCCCTCAGCCACTTGTGTGGTGTCCATCACCTCAAATGCCTCACCATCCCTGAAACTGCACGACGCCCACTACATGTAATCAGCCCAGTAAGCTGCTTTCACCTCACCTCGAATGTTTGCCGTGCCGATAATCCCAGTGGGGTGTCCGTATAAAGGAGCCCCTTGTTCAGGGCAAAAGGGAGGAATGCTCTTCCATAAGAAAATTAGGGAGTTGACAGAGATGTAAAGCTAAAGGTTTACAAGATTGCTTTTGTTCGGCCAAATGTTGTGAGGTTTTGGGGCTGTTTTTGGAGATCCTGGTGTTTAAAGTTAGTTATTCAGCAGGTGGTCTGGCAGCAGCTGTATATGGAAAAGCAGCTTCTGTCTCCAGTCAGCTATCAGCATTTTAGCTTTTTTTGTTTCTTGTCCAGTCCTTTCTTACTCCTGTTTTAGCAAATGTAACATCAGAATCAAGTCCCTTCCTGGGATGAAAACCTGTGAGTTTATCAGCCAAGATGGATCTTCAGTTTTGGCCTGATTTGGTTTCTCTCTTGGAAAAGCTGAACGGTCGGATGCTCTTGGTGGTTCTGGTCATGTTTCTTTTGATTATTGACCTCGTGAGAAAGAGACGACCCAGGAATTTCCCTCCAGGGCCGCAGCTCTTTCCTCTCGTGGGAACCTTTGTGGACTTTAAGCAGCCCCTCCATCTTGCACTGCAGAAGGTAAGAGCTCCATGGACATTTTCCCTACTAACAATACCTTACCCTTCCACGACTCTTGTCACCACACTGTGAAGCAGCAAGGGCAGTCTTTGCAGAACTAGGTATAGAATAACCACATACGATAGATGACCCTTCTTGGTTTTATCTCTCACTATCACCTCGTCTCCCAGGGGAGTAGGAAGGTCCAATGGGAAAGAAACCCGTAACAGAGGTAGACCTACGTTCCTCCTTGTTCTTCCCATCTGACTGTGACCATTTCCTTCTGGAGTCCAGGAAGGGCTCTGAAGGGCTGGGCCAGGCTAGGGCAGAGGTGAAAAGAGCTGTGTGAGAATTGAACTATTTGGACTGTGAAGATCAGCTCTGGAAATTGTCCGGTCATTGTCTTTGCTCAGAGGCCAACAAGTCACCCCATCACATTTGAAAGAAACATTTAAAATCCTGAGTTACGTCCTGTGGCTTCTTCTGCGTTGCAGAAAGAGGCAGTGATCTCTCCGGAAAGATTTTTGCAGCTTTGACTCTCACCAGAGCCAAAAAGAGAGAGATTTTATACATGCTGAGTATTCCCCTCTGAAAAGGTGGAAGAAGTTCTGACATGCTGGCTGCAGAAATCCTTTCTGGTGACCATTTGTCTCTTGCTTTTGCTTAGCAGGCTGACACCAGTCTGTCTGCACTTGGTGTTCTCAGGCCACCAGCACGGGTGGTCCCTAAGGGAATCCTTGGGGAAGACTGAGGCAGCGAGTTCAGGATATTTTGTCAATACACACACTTAGTAAGAAAATTAATCCCATTCATTTACAAGCACACAATGACTGAGACACCTGTCCCAGGCTGGTTTCACAGTCACCACAGCAGTTTGGGGTGACTCTGTTTGTCCTTTCATGTAGATTCATTCTAAGAAGAGGATGAGCTCCTTGACAGAGAGGAGATACGATCCCACTTTTCTCTTATACCTCTCAGAGAAGACACTAATGCCAGGAAAGTCCATGCAAGGAAAATGCCTGTAATTTGGCCATAAATGCAGTCAGGCTTAAAATTAGAAGTACGTTTCTAGCCATAAGCAGTTAGAGCTCCTGTCTAAACGGGAGAGCTGGAGAAGAAACCACACTGCTTTAGACACAAAGTTGATGAAAGGGATAATTTGTCGTGTTTTGCCCTCAGCAGGAAGAGCCTAAGTGTGGTGACCCAGGTGGTGGGACAGAGCAGACACCAACCAGTTCCAAAGCAAGTCATGTCCTTGTTACAAGACAAACTGATGTAAACACTTGGTAAAACCCAGGTCACACAAGATAACAAATATAGGCAAAGCATCTCTCCCACCCTACAGCTCTCCAGCCCTTTTTATGCCTTCTCCAGTCTTCATGGAACAGTTTAGATTGGATGGGACCCATGTGCTTGGGTTTGGGTTTCTCTAGTCCCTTTGCTTCAAGCAGGGTTGAATTCAAAGTTAGATTTCCCTGTTCAAGGTCTTGGCCAGGTGAGTTTTGAAAATCCCCACCTTCTTGTTCTCAGAAGACAATGGGCTCTCTTTCAGCTTACGGGTCGGTACGGGAACATTTTCAGTGTGCAGTTTGGAAGTCTGACATTCGTGGTGGTCAACGGGTACCAGATGGTGAGAGAAGCTCTTGTGCACCAGGCTGAAATATTTGCTGATCGGCCAAATATTCCACTCCTCCAAGAAATATTTAGAGGCTTTGGTAAGCACAGCTACCAGGATTTTGTGACAAAACTTTCATCTCTTTGGAATGATAACAGTTAGAGTGAAAGAAACAGGTTGAATTCAACCCCTGTGAACTGCACCTGTAAAACCTTGCACAGGAGAAGGAAAGAACTGAATTCAGACTAATAATCTCACAGGGCTATGTTTTAATCTCCCTGAGATTTAGGGGTGAGGATGGGCTCAAAACCAGATTTTAATGAAAGAGGAGAAATAAATGCAAGCTGCCCAGCCACTGATATTCTTGCAGAGTTTCCCCTTGGTTTTCATTTCTCCTTTACTTTTCCTCCCTGGGTTGCACACAGCTCCAGAGACGGGGTGCTCCTGCCTGCAGCTCTGCCAACAGCGTGATAGTACTCAGAGTATTTTGGCTTACACCTTTTTTTCCCACGCAAAGTGACAAAGTAGCAGATTAAAGCAAATCCATAAAGCTAGATCTTTAGCATAAGCCAATTACTCTTGAATTTTAACTCCCAGGCAAAGCCATAGCCTTTTCCACATCCACGAGCTTTGTTTGCCTTGGTTTACAGTTTTTGTCCACATAGAATGGCTGTTTCTGAATCCAAACACTCACAAATGACCCAGAGAGAGGATTGTTCACCTGTTTTTTTCACCTACAGGGCTCATATCATCAAACGGGCACATATGGAGGCAGCAGAGAAAGTTTGTTTTAGCAACACTGAAAAGCCTTGCAGTAAATTTTGAGGAAAAAGTGC
Source organism: Eulacestoma nigropectus (assembly GCA_013397775.1). Classification (NCBI taxonomy): domain Eukaryota; kingdom Metazoa; phylum Chordata; class Aves; order Passeriformes; genus Eulacestoma; species Eulacestoma nigropectus. The sequence continues at coordinate 348,269 of VZTE01006591.1, forward strand.
AAGAGGAGAGTCGATACCTCGTGGAGACGCTTGAGGAGGAGAAAGGTGGGGGGTTAATGCACAGCACCGTGCTCAGAGCTTCCAGCTAAATGAATGATGAGAAGTAAAACTCTTACCCCAACGCAGCTCCAAACGTGCAAAACATTTCTTCAATAGCTCAAATCTCTATCTCAGACTTGCAGACTCTGCCTTTTAGCACTTATTTTAGACCTCAGGCCTCCTATTTTAGTTCTTCCTTATTAATATTAAGTAAATATATACTAGGTGGTTATTAAAACGGGAGTGTTTATATGGCTAAGGAAGTGTCTCGTGCATTCTGTGAAGGAATAAATGCAGCTCTCCTGCTATCAAGCACTTCCACTCAGAGGCTTAGTTAACCTCTGCTTGTCCTTGGTTTTGCAAAGTATTTTAAAACTTGTTTAGTCAGGCTTTCCTTTTGTATCACACACAGATAAAGCGTGTGCCTTGCTCTTTTATGGTCCAGCTTTTAAAAACTGCCAGAGGGATATTAGTAAGAATAATTTGTATGTTGGTACATGGGTGATGTTGCACTTCAGCTTTAAATAGAAGCAGATGGGGTTGAGCTAATTCTATGGAGCTATATATAGTAAACAAGAAAGATCTAAAAAGGAATTGTGAAATTATATACTAAACTTGCTCCATTTTAATTGCTGTTGCACTGAACAGGCCAAATACTCCATGCTGCCAATTGATTATAGTCTTCTATAGTCCTAATCAATAAACTAATTAAGCTGCTGGTTTGGGCCTTTCTTCCCATTAGTAATGACAAATAGTGATCATGTCCATCACTCTAATATCTGAGCACCAGCCCGGTTTAATTACTTTCTTGAAGAGTGGAGAGATCAGCAGTCCTGCGAGGAGTGCCTTGCATTTCAAAGTGATGCTCAACAGCAGCTCAGGGCTGGACTGGGCTTGTCACTGAGATCAGTCTCTTGTCACAGCAAGTGGCTCTCCAGGCTGCTGAAATGTGCCCAAGGAGATGAAAGTCTCTGCTCAGTAGCTGTCCCAGGGAACACAGATGTGACGAGCGTCACATCACACTTCACTTTAGAAATGTGCTCTATGGGCCACATGAGCTATTGCTGGGGTTTACAGGTGGGCACAGAGATCTGCCACCCTCTCCCCTCTCTCCTTCCTCGATTTCTTCGTGGTGGACAACTAAAGCCCAGGGCAATGGTATTTTTGCAGTGTGGTTAGTCCTGGGCTCCCTGCCCTGGGCTAAGCTTTGAGGGACCCTCTCCAGGCATTTAAAATTGGCACCAAACACATGTTGGAGGGGGCAAAGTCGACAGCCAGAGCACGGCATGCTGCTGGTTGGTTTCCCTGGAAAATGCTTCAGACCCTGCTTGGGCAACTCAGTGGTAATGTCACTGTCTGCCAGCAGCCTGGGCTGGACACAGGATGGGATGTCCTGGCCCAGAGTGCCCAGGCTCCAGTGGGATGCTGGGGGTGATGGGGGTGTGGGTACCCCAGGACATGGGGTGAAACCTGAGCGCCACCATGGGTGAGAAGTAGGCGAGGTCTCACCCTGATTCACAACTGTGGATCTGGCAGAGAACGTGATTTTGACTGAGACTGTACAGGGAAAAAGAATGAAAGCTGTCTTTAGAGTCACAGAATCATGGAGAGATTTATGTTGGAAAAGATCCTTAAGTTCATTGAGTCCAAACATGAACCCAGCACTGCCATGTTCACCACTAAACCATGTCCCCAGGTGCCACATCCACACGTCTTTCAAACACTTCCAGGAATGGTGACCACCACTGCCCTGGGCAGCCCCTTCCAAAGCCTTGTCATCCTTTCAAATGAAGAAATTTCCCCTCATATCCAATCAAAATCTCCTCTGGAACAACTTGAGGCTGTTTCCTCTTGTCCTGTCCCTTGTTCCTTGGGAGAAAAGACCAACCCCCACCTGGCCACAACCTCCCTTCAGGCAGTTTCCTTTCCTTTTGTTTCTTCCAGGACAACCATTTGACCCCCATTACAGAATTAATAGTGCTGTTTCAAACATCATCTGTTCCATAACTTTTGGGAACCGCTTCGACTACCATGACAACCGTTTCCAGGAACTGCTGCACTCCCTGGCTGAAACGCTGCTGCTCATCGGAAGTTTCTGGGGCCAGGTAAAGCCACTTGGATGTTTTTCCAGCTTCAGCTGCATGTAACAGCTCAGAAACTGGGGTTTCTAAGGCACTGATATAATCTGCCTTTTCCTGTAGAAAAAAAGTCGTGTTTAAAGGAAAATGACCATGAGAATTGTTTTACATTAGATTGGATTTATACACAAAGTCTATCAGGAAAGTAAGGAAGTCAGTTAAAATTACTGGGGCACATGGAGAAAAAAACCCACTACACGATTGTAAAACCAATCTTATGCCTGACATAACCAAAGAAGAATGGGAAAATCTTAAACGCATCTGTTTCTACAAAAAGAAGAATTAGTAACACTGTGAAAATTCCTATCTTTTCCCTCACCCATATCCCAAGCAGTTTCTTAAATAACTTCTTTATGAAAAAATTGACATTCCAGGTTTAGAATCAAAATAGGTGGATTTGGTGATGCATTTTCTGCGTGGCCACACACCATGGGTCAGGTCTGATCTCCATCCCCTCTACGGGAACACACTAAGGGGCTCATCTGCATCCACCTCACCTGTGGCCACCTTACATTAGGGGGCAGCTTTGGCCACTCAGTATTTAAGAACTTTATCAGCAGGAAACATCTGTCCAATTCTTATCTTGTTTGCACTTGTTTACACCTGTGTAAGTAAGTTTGTACAAACTGGACCACTGTAGCAAAACTGATCTTTTTTCCTGGTAGAAAGCAGAATTAATCAATTGTCCCATCCTCTCAACTGTGATACCTGCTCTTTTCTAACTCAAGAAACGCTCTATTGCTCTCTTTGATTTCTCACCAGCTTTATAATGCTTTTCCTTTGATCATGAGATGGCTGCCAGGACCCTTCAGGAAAATCTTCAGGCACTGGGAGAAACTTCAATATTTTGTGAAAGGCATGATCACAAAGCACAAGGAGAATTTGGACCAGTCGGAGGCAGGAGATTATATTGACTGTTACCTGAAGGAAATAGAAAAGGTAGGAGAGAAATACCTAAAACCACCTAAAGATTAACCCACAGAGTGAGCAAAGACTCAAGGCTGTTTTGTCAGGAGAGCTCTTGCCTCACGCGTTGCATTCCCCTCCCTACCTCTGCCACATCAAACTTTAGCAGCAGCAGAAGCCTGATCACTTTGAAAACACACTGATTTTCTTTTTTTTTCTGTTTGAAAGGATTTACACTTTGTCTTCTTCCCTTTTTCGTTCTGTCACACGGCGTAGGAGGACTCTCAGGGAACATGTTCATGTTTCTATGAGTGCTCGCAGGCCTGTGTTTGCTATTGTGAAACTTGACATTTAAAAATGCTACCTGCTTTAAGAGCCACTCTACAGCAACCAGGGTGTCTTTCAAAAAAAGTCCTTAGGACTTAAAATCCAGTGAAAGTAAAGGCTGGAAATTTCCAAGTCCAGGGGTAGATAATAAAGGAGCAGCAGGACTTCAGTTACGCACAGGTGATTTTGGTTTGGGTTTTTGAAACCATCCCCTCCATAGTAAGAGTTTTCATTGCCATGTTTTTCCTCCAAGTTTAAGGGTGACACCAGCTCCTATTTCCACGAAGAAAACCTGCTGTGCTCCACCTTGGACCTGTTCTTAACTGGGACTGAGACAACGGCGACCGCCATCCGCTGGGCTCTGCTCTACATGGCCGCGTACCCCCACATTCAGGGTAGGGTGACTGAGGGGTCCTTGGCTTAGCCCAAAACTAGGCAAGGGAAACTCAGGAAACAGTTATCCCAGCTCTCCCACATCTTGGATCTGCCTGTGCCCCAGGTATCTTATTGGGGAACCTTTTGAAGACAAGTCTTATGCGGAGCCGTTGAGGGAACTGGGAGTGTTTAGCACAGAAAAAACGAGGCTCAGAGGAGACCTTCTTGTGCTCTCCCTGAAAGGATGATGCAATCAGGTGGAGGTCGGTCTCTTCTCCCAAGGAACAAGTGATAGGACAAAGGGAAATGGCCTCAAGTTGTGCCAGGGGAGATTTAGGTCAGATATTAGGGAAAATTTCTTGACTGATTGGGTTGTCCAGCCCTGGAACAGGTTGCCCAGAGGAGTGGTGCAACCAACCTGGAAGTATTCAAAAGGAGTGTGGATGTGCCACTTGGGGACACGGTTTGGTGGTGGCCTGGCAGCGATGGTTTAATGGTTGGACTTGATAATATTAGAGGGCTTCTCCAAACTTAAAGATTCTATGAAGAGAGACACTTCGAATTTTTTTTTGCTCCCCATAGAGAAAGTGCAGCAGGAGATCGACGCCGTGGTCGGGCAGTGCCGGCAGCCGTCGATGGCCGACAAGGAGAAGATGCCCTACACCAGAGCCGTGCTGAGCGAGGTCCTGCGCATGGGCAACGTGGTGCCACTGGGGGTGCCCCGCATGGCCACCAGCAACACCACCCTGGCCGGCTTCCACCTGCCCAAAGTGCGTGGGGACCACCAGCCTTCGTCCCACCAGCCTTCATCCCACCAAAGCGGGGTCTTCATGGCCCACATCCCGAATCTCACCTGGAGGGGAACCAGCCAGAAGGATCTTATAGAAATATCACAATTATATAGAAAATACAAGCCTTCTTGATGGAGTCTGTGGGGCTGTTAGGGGTCTCACCTCCTTACAGAGGATAATTGTGAGATCCTTACAGTGTTTGCCCTCATTTCCAGTTTTGAAAGGTTTATGCCTGAAATTTTATAAAAGACACCCTCCATGCATTATGGGAATAGAGGGCTAGGAAACATAGGAAAGCAAACAGTTTGGCTTTGGTAATTCCAGAAAATACTAAAAATCACCTGTTAAAAGTAGCACTTGATGAAAGGCAGGTAATGGGTATTGTCACACACACACTGTTCTGCAATTACAAAAGCAAATATGGGATTTATATATAACTGGTCTCTTCCCTCTATATGACTGGTTGCAATGAGACAAATTAAAATTAAAAAATCCAGGCATTCTCCTCCACATTGATTAGAATATTTCTCTTGCTGATGGAGAATGTGGAAATAAACCAGATCAGTTGTGGGTTTTTTTTTAAAAAGAATATTTAAACAAATCGATTGAAAATTACTTGATTAAATTGCTTCAAGTTCCTATGAGAATACAGTGCTACCAATTTAAAGTTGGTTTGCATTAACATCACCTGTTACTGCAGCTCAGGGTGCACATCAACACTCGGGGATATGTAAAGGCACACACAAGTGAACAATCCTGAAGGCTTTCACCCTCATTTGATTACGTAGCTTAGCGGGGGAAAAAAAAAGTTTTGCCCTTAAAACAGTGTAGTTTACAGAGCTAATAATAACCCAGTCTGACAACACGTCGGCTCCTCTCCGCCGCGTAATCGCCCCTTTTCTCCACCTCTCGCAGGGCACCACCCTGATGACCAGCCTGACTTCGATAATGTTCGACAAAAACGTGTGGGAGACTCCAGACACCTTTAATCCCGAACATTTCCTGGAAAACGGCCAGTACAGGAGGCGGGAGGCTTTTCTGCCCTTCTCTGCAGGTAGGATGATGGATGGGGAGGTGGCTTTTCTTTTTGCAAAGCTTTTATTTTTTCCCCAAGACACTGCTTATAGAGTAGGGGGTACTGCTCCTGTCCAGCTTCCAGCCCATCCCCACAGTGAAAATCCCAGTCACAGTTAATAGTGGCTGCTCGGAGTGGGAAGGAAATCAATTTGTTATTGCAGGATAAAAAAATAAGGTTTTTCTTCTTGCACAAGTTGCATAACTGGGTTGTTCAGACTGTTTCCGCTCTTCGCCTCTCGGAACAGGCGCAGTTTGCTCGGCAGTAAACTTCTGGGGAAGGTTTGAGCAGATTGTGTGGGTGAACATTGCCACCTAACCTTTCCAGGAAGAAAAGCTGCCGCAGCCTGTGCAAGGCGGCGTGGGCCAGAGGAGGCTCGGAGGTGGCTGGAGCTCGCTCGGGACTCCTCCGGGTTATTTGTGCTCCTTTTCCAGGCAAGAGGGCTTGTCCCGGGGAGCAGCTCGCCAGGACAGAGCTCTTCATCTTCTTCGTAGCCCTGCTGCAGAAGTTCACCTTCCAGGCCCCAGCAGCGTCCGCGCTGTCCTTCGCCTTCACGCTCAGCCTCACGCGCTGCCCCAAGCCCTTCCAGCTCTGCGCCGTGCCCCGCGACTGAGCCAGGCCTGGGGCCGCCCCGACCCCCGCTGCAGCCCCCACAAACTGGGAACTGCCCCTTCTCCTCACCACCCCAGAGATTTTGGGCTGAAATGATGGGCCCTGGAGGTCCAGCACCTGCCAGCATCTGGGTTGGCCGGGGAAGGGCACAAGGGCCACATCCTGCACACTGCAACAAACACAACCCTTGTGGCTCTTCCCTTCACCTCATTCCTGCTCCCCGCTACCAGTCTGACAAAATGCATGGATTTAAAAGCCTTATTATCTAATTTCCACTGTCAGCAACTCCCAGGAAGGTGTCTGCCAGCTGCAAGAGCATGGTTTGATGTAGACTTTTTCATAGACAGTAAGTCCATCAACCAGAGATCACTTAGCAATCCCTAATGCTGCAGCACCCAAATAACAAAGGGCTGTGTTTTCTGAGGTGTCCCTGCTCAGAGGGAGCAGCTGGCCTTGGACATACAAACTCTAGACTCATGACTCAGCACCAATCTGGACTTTCAGGCGGCCACAGCCAATCCTGAGCCTCAGGTGGGCTTGGGCTTGGTGTGGTGGACACTCCCTGCAGCACCAATTCGCTGCTGTGTGATGGAAATCACAGAATCAAGGAGTGGTTTGGCTTGAAAGGGACTTAAATATCACTTCGTTCAACCCCTCTGCTATGGGCAGGGACACCTTCCACGAGACCAGGTTGCTTCAAGCCCCATCCAACCTGGCCTTGGACGTTTCCAGGGATAAAAAATATCTAAGCAGAGATCTCTGCAGGAGCAGCAAGCATTTTTTGGATCTCATAGAGTATGTGGAAATTTTAATTAGGAGGCTACAGGGGAGTAGAAGCAGCTTCTACCAAAGCCCAATCCAAGTGGGATGGCACAAGGAGCTGTGCTTCCAGCAGGTCTGGAAGGGCTATAAAAATACAATATTGCAGTTTTATAGCAGGAAAGCAAAAGTTTGTGATAATAGAATACAAATCAGAAGAGTTGCAATAAAATAATCCCCTGGAGTTGCTGGGGAGCAGGTCACCTGAAGCCCAGCAGAAAGGGAAGCAGCAGAGAGTGTTGGGAGGGTCGTGCCCGTGGCAGTTCAGTGCTGGCCCTCAGGAAGGAAGTGTTGGAACAGTGGCTTTGTGGTGGGAAGTCACAAGTTCAGCGCCTCCTCTCTGTTTCTGGCAAAGATTTGTGTCCGTGTGTGACCAGCATGGACACAGCGTGGGGCCAAGGAAGTGGCCTAGGACAGGGCACCCTCCACGATGGACACAGAGCTTCTTCCTGTACTAGGTGTCTTTGGGTAAGAGTTAATTAAATATGCAACTTGTAGAGAATTTTTCCATTTATGTGACCAAGCATTTATGCTTAGAAATGCTGTCTCCTGTGTGCTTCAGTGTGGACTATAGTCACAGCAAAGATTAATCTTTTTCCTCGACTTTTTTTGCTTCTCCCCTTTCAAAAATGACTTTTCTATGGGTACCCACATAGGATATGGAATAGTTAACAGGAAAAGAGGATTACATCGAGTTTCATTTCCACCGGTTTTCTCCTCTGTCCCCGGCAATAACAGCTTTGCTGTGGTACAAACCAATCCCTGTGCAGTGGCAGATTTATGCCACAGGGGAGAGTCCTCTGCACATCACATCCCTGCCACGCCAGGCGCACGGGGATTCTCTCACTGAGCCGTCCTTCCGACTGATCACTTTAATCCTATTGCTGTTTTAATTATTGTTTCACAGTCACAGGCTCCCATGTTGTGTTTTTGTCTTTGTAAAAGAGAAAACATAAAAGATCCAGGGACTTTCTTTTCACCTATGAAGTCTTCAAAGCCCCTCGGGGCTAGGCACTGGTTTCTTTCCATTTTTTTATTCATTCTGCTGTAGGTCTGACCTCTAGCATGTGGCTACAGCTTGTGTTATGTGCCCTAGCTTAGCAAATAAATGTTGATCTCCTCTCTTTCATTTCCAACTTGTATTTCCTTGTTACTTTGGGGTTTCCTCCCCTACTCATGGAGAGAATAAATGATTGAAGACATCTTCTTTTTCCTCTTTATTTTTTTTTTTAATCATTTGGGGAAAAATACCAGAATTAAATGCAATGATGCCACACCTTAAAGGCAGGAGGCACAAATTTGTTTACTTTTTGAGTGTCACTGCTGGCAAACGTGCATCTCCACGGGCTCATGCCTAAGTGTGCTTAAAAACCAGAGGTAAAAAGAGATATTCTCCTCAAAACCAGGCTTTTCTCCTTTAAATTCTACAGTAAAACAGAGACTTGACTTCTGCAGCTTCCCAAGTGTAAGGGATATGGAGAACACGTGCATGGCATCACTCCAGTGGTTCTGCTGCACCTCTGTGCCCTGTCATCAGCACTGGACAATCCCAACAGCCACAACTGATGCCCCCAAAAGAGAGAAAAGGAACCCAAAATGTCTCCCAGAGCAGGAGGTGGCAGCGGATGATTGCAAAGGGCTGCGGCAGAGCCACATGGTGCAAGGGCAAAGTGCTGCTGCTCCCCGCTCCTTTGACAGTAAAACACAACATACACATCAAAATTCCACGTGGTCCGTGTGCATGAACACCTCCCTAACCCAGAGCTGCTCCTGGGTGGGAAAATGCAGCACATTCTGCTGCCAGCTACCACCAAAGGGCCCCAGCCTGCAGAGCTGGGCATCTACATCGGCTTCTCAGCACCTGCCTGAGCTCTGAGGGGCTTTGGGTCGTAACCCGTGGTGAAGTTGTTCCCAAAGGACAAGGCAAGTAGGAAGGGATGGCTGGAGGGCTCAAGGCATGGCCGGAGAAAGCTGCTCTGCCTGCAGCCGTCTGGTGGAGATCAGAAAATGATGGCGCTTAGGAACCGCTGAGTTCCGGGACAGCTGTTTACTCCCAGCCCACGTCACCCGGCCACACGGAAACACGAAACTGTGAGTCAGAGGGTTTGTGAAAGGTTTGTGCAACCTTATCTCGGATGTCCCCCGAGACCTGGGCTTGGCCCAGGACTCCTTGTACCAGCGAATGAGCTGCTGTAAACAAGGAAAGCGCGAGGCTCTCGGAGCAGCTGGAGCCTCTCTGGCACCAAGAAGCCGAAGCTGGGACGCAGCACGGTGAGGGCACCAGGGGAGGAGAGAGCAGGGCTCATCCCGAGAGATGGGATTGTGGGGACAGCACAGTGAAGCTGCCGGAAGGTTTTGATCTCAGTTCCACAAAGCTCATTTCTGTCCTTCAGATGAGGGCATGGAGCACTGGGGTTTAGTAAAGTACTGAGGGGAGGCTGGAGGGGAAAGGGCAAGCTGGGGGTGTTCTGGTTCTGGTCTGATGTGGTGGGGTTTTTTTTTAAATCAGATCAGAGGAAATCTCTCCATTTAATCAAGACGGGGTTTAATCCTTTCTGAAAGCCGGGAAAGCCTGAATGCAGCCTCTAGACAAGGCCAGCAAAAGCCACTCCATGCTGTCCTGTGTTTGCCCCCACAGCTGTGCCAGCACATCACCCGTCTCCCTCCGGCCCTGGGGGCCTCAGTGGAGCCCTGCGAGCCCAACCTGCCCTGACCTGCTGTGGGACACGTCCCTGCAGAGCCCCACCATCCAGCCATGCTGCACTTCCTCTGGGACAGCATCTCCCTCCAGACGTTCCTCATCTTTCTCTTCGTCTTCCTGCTCATTGCCGACTACATGATGAACAGAAATCCAAAGAATTTCCCTCCCACCCCATTCCGCCTTCCCTTTTTGGGGCACATCTACCTTCTAGACTTCAAAGATCCCACGGTCACAGTGAGGAGGGTATGTAGGTGGTGGGCAGTGTGGGGAAGGGATGGAGGGATTGCAGCTACACATCCCTGGCCACGCAGGGAAGGGGATGACCCAAACCCTACAGGTCATGAAGGCAGGCAGGAGGTTTGCCCTCACTGATGACATTTACCTGAGTACAAGGAGGGTGACAAGTGTGGAGCGATCCCGTGGGGAAAGGTCACAGCACGGTACCACAGGTGCAGTCACCGATGTACGAACCCCATAGGTCTGAGGGGGGGCCAGAATGGGGTGAAATAAAAACTGGAAAAACATAGGACTGGGAAATCAAACCTGGTGAGGTTTACTTGATTTATGGCCAATTAACACCAACTCCCGATCACTGCTTCAGGAAAAGAGGAAATAAAAAAACCTATGCCCTCAGGCAGAGTGCACACATTCTGTCTTCTCTCCCACTCTCATCTTCCCTTATTTTCACTCATACCCCCTGACAGGGCTGTCCCAGTCTCACCAGGCACATTCACTGCAAATTAATCTCTTTTATTTATGTCCCCTCCCAGCTCACTAAAAGATATGGTGACATCTTTGGCATGCACATGGGCAACATGAAGTTTGTGATGGTAAATGGGATGCGGCTGGTGAAGGAAGTGCTTGTAAACCAAGGGGAAAAGTTCATGGAGCGCCCTGATATTCCCCTTGACAAGGAGGTCTTCAACAAGATCGGTGAGTTATCCCTCAAGTAAGGTCCAAGCCTTGACCCTGCAGAGGTCTGAGACAGCTGGAGAGAAGGCAGAGCCTTGGAGCTTTTCTCCCTCGGTGAGGGATCGGCCCTGGCTCACAGGGAGTGTTCCTGCCAGGACTGATCTCCTCCAGCGGGCACCTGTGGAAGGCACAGAGAAGGTTCACCCTGAGCACCCTCCGAAACTTTGGCTTGGGGAAGAGGAGCCTGGAGGAGCGCATCCAGGAGGAGTGCCGATACCTCGTGGATGTGTTTAGGGACGAGCAGGGTGAGTGCCACGGCCCCCATCAGCTGTGCTGAAGGCAGGAACTGGTAGGGCCTGTTATAATTTCACTGCATGCTGAGAAATACCCCACCTTGCAAGGGATGCTACAACCCTGCCAGCATCCCTGCTCCTTCCTACAGGTGCTTTGCCTTCCAGCTGGCTGGGGAACGCAGCCAGGGAACACCCACTGCATTATTCATAGCCCACCTTCAGCCTACTCCTCTCTGGGAAACGCCGTGCGTGTTTCCCATGAATTCGAATGACACCCTGCAGACCAAACCAAACAAACATCTCCATAATCCGATTGAACTGGGACCACTGGGGTTGCCCTGCCAAGCTTGGCTAGTTCATGGGGTCAGCCAGGCACCCCAGGAAAGCACTGACCTAAGACAGTGCCCATTAGGGGCCACTCATTTAAATTATATTTCTTGACTATTTTACCTCTGCCAAGTGTGTTTTCTTCCCCTTTTCTGAGAAGAATGGAAGAGGACTGATCTTTTTCTTCTCCAGGGAATCCTTTCAACCCTCAGATTAAAGTCACTAATGCTATTTCAAATGTCATCTGCTCCCTCATCTTCGGCAATCGGTTTGAATACCACGATGAGGATTTCCAAAGACTGCTGAAGCTGATGTATGACATGACTGTCCTCCATGGAGCCATCACGAGCCAGGTACAGCCCTCCTGCCACCAATGCAGGGCCAGTTTCTTCTCTGGAGTCAACCTCAAGTCACAGTGTTGTCATCACCAAACCTGTCATTCCCCATTCCTTTGCACAGGGTAGATTTGCCTGTAGTTTCTTTCTGCCTTCAGGTGAAGTTGTGCCATGCTCATGCTGCTCTCACCCAAAATCACTTTTCCTGCCCACTGATCACCAACCTGCCTGCTGTAACACTGGGTAACACACAAGTCACTCCATAATAAAAATTCTGCTCTTCTGGACCTGAGCTATTTCCACCAGCTCCAGAAATTCAGCAAGTGCAATTGCAGGCTCAAGTCTTGATGTCAGAAGAATTTTTAAAGTCCTTTACTCAATTTGTCTCTCTCCTTTTGTGTTCAAAGCTGTACAACAATTTCCCATCTATAATGAAGTACTTACCTGGAGCCCACCACACCATTTTTAAAAACTGGAGGTTGTTGAAAAATTTTATGCAAGAGCAGATCAACAAACACAAGGAGGACTGGAACCCCTCAGAGTGCCGGGACTACATCGACAGCTACCTGCTGGAGATCTCCAAGGTCAGCAATGGGGAGAAAACCCTCCTGGAGCAGGGCTTAGCAATCAGAAGGGATGGGAAATGAGCCCAGATTCTCCATCTGAGCTGCCTGTGTGGCCTCTTATGAGCTCAGGACAGACATCAGGTTCAGGCCACCCATCAGCAGGATGGGGATGCAGGGGATCAGCAGCTTCTGCCAAAATCTTTGAGGTGGCCTGGACCAAACCTGGTGCCAGGATACCCTCACTGTTCCTGTGGCACTAACACACCTTCTCGTGAAGGACCATGACAGTGACACCTTCCGGGAGGAACACCTCATGTCCTGCACACTCGACCTGATGTTCGCCGGGACTGAGACCACGTCCTCAACCCTCCGCTGGGCTTTGCTGTTTATGGCCACATATCCAGAAATTCAAGGTACAGTTAACAAAAAGTTGGTGCTTTCCCTTGCTTTTGTCCCTCACAGCTTTGTGAGACACCAGTTGGGAATGTCCCCACACTCACATAAGAGGTGTTAACAGTGGCCCAGGTCCCTTGGTGGATCCTTACAGAGGTAACCTTGTATTGTTCCAAGAGTTTTTCCCTGGGCTGATTCCTCCTCTTTCCCCCCAGCCCGGGTGCAAGCCGAGATCGATGCAGTCATCGGCCAGGCACGGCCACCAGCCCTGGAGGACAGGAACAACCTGCACTACACCAATGCTGTCATCCACGAAGTGCAGAGGAAGGGCAACGTTATCCCTTTCAACGTGCCAAGAATGGCATCAGAGGACGCCTATGTGGATGGCTACTACATCCCAAAGGTAAACTCCGGAGTGCTGCGACTCCAGGGAGACTCCCAGCTCCCCAGCACACTCTGCCAGGCCAGGTCCCTCCTGTGCAGACAGTGTCCCTGCCCTGTCCAGAGTTCACTCCTGCTGAACATGGATTCTTGCCATACAAACAATGTTCCCCAGCTCCCTGAACGGTGCCACACCCCCACACATGCCTTTGAGGCACAGATCCCAGCTCACAGCTCTTACAGAACTTTGACCCAAGATTACAACAGATAAAAACGATGCTGATGAGGGAAAAATGCAGTTATATAACTGCACCTCCAAACAGACAAGAAGTAGAAAGATCTGGGCCTGCAGTGAGGTGTTGCACAAATAATTTGACAATGGATGTTTTTCATGGAGAGGAGACTGGAAGATAAAACTGCCCCTCCTGCTGTCAGTACCACAGAAAGTGATTTATTTTTCTTTTTTCTTCTTAGGGCACTGTTATAATGGCAAATTTAACCTCTCTGCTGTTTGACAAGAACGAGTGGAAAACCCCTGATACTTTTAACCCCGAGCATTTTCTGAAGGATGGGAAGTTCTGGAAAAATGAATATTTTCTACCATTTTCTATGGGTAAGATTTGCTGGCTTGTGGTGCACATGTGGGCTTGGGTTTCCAACTGCAGGGTGGAGACAGAGAGGAAAACAGCGATGGAAGGGGCAGATGCACCCTGGGAGGTGCTGCTCAAACTGCTCCCATGGCCTCCCCAAGGCACCACAACCACATTTGGGGCCCTTTCTTGTCTCTTTTCACACACAGAGAAGAGAAATGAGGATGAATAAAAAACCATGTAGATTCCAGAGACCTTAGGAACACCTTCACCAAGGCCAGAGCATTGCTCTGTGCTCCTGCTCCCACATGGCTGAGCTCACCAGGGGCCTCACTGTTGCCACCACAGGGTTCCCCAGCCAGCAGCTTCCCTGGGGAAGTTGCTTTTAGCACCTGTTTCCACCAGCATCACACAACTCCTCTGGTAGCTCTCTTTGGTGAGCTCTCCCAGCATGGGCACATCCAGGTCGTGTGTGTGCGTGTGAATTGTCCTCACAAAGTCACGCAATTTGGGGGGCAGACCGTGCTGTAATGCCAAAGCTGTTACTAAGCCGAAGCTTAATTTGGGTTGAAAAACTCATCCAGGAATGGGGTAACACAGCTGGACCACGGTCCTAAGGGCAGGCAGAAGCATTTTCAGCAGCAAAAGCACAGTCTGAGGATGCTGTGGGTTTCTGTCTCCGCAGGGAAGCGTGCCTGCCTGGGAGAGCTGCTGGCCCGTGCCGAACTCTTCCTCTTCTTCACATCCCTGCTCCAGAAATTCACCTTCCAGGTACCCCCAGACACCAAGCTCAGCCTCCAGCCCATGATAGGAATTGCAATGGCCCCACAGCCCTACAAGATCAGAGCTGTGCCTCGGTAGAGAAGCCTTGGCCACTGTCCTCCCATGGAAAATCCTTTGTCGGGGGTGCTGAAAACAAGCCCTCGACAGCTCCAGGGGGAGGCTGGGCGGTTTATTTCTTTCAAAGCAATTGCAAAATCATTTATTTTACAAGTAGACCTTGCACTCTGTATCCCATGAACATGGGATCAGCCTGGGAGCTGCCAGGGCATTTTTAGGCTTGCCCTATGGCACTGTAAATGAATAAGGGGCTTGGGGCTTTCCTAATTTTATGATGGATGGCCATGGTTCACCTTGGCAAAATGAGGGACACTTTAGAGACTGCACTGTTGAGGCTGTGGCTGGGTACAGTGGAAGAGCAATACCAGCCTTTGTTTTATAACATTAACACAAGTATTAATTTGACATTTCCTTAATATGTACTTCTCTTATAAACAGTCCCTCTATAACACCTGTCTCATGCATCAATAAACCTTTATCAAAACACTTTTGTCACGAAGGGTCCTGCAAAGTGAAGACCAACACAGGCCATGTCCAGCACTGGCTGTGGGCTTCGGCCGTGCCCTGTGTTTCTGCCCCTGCACTGCTGCAGCACTGCAGGAGGTTGGCACTGTAAAAGCAAAGGCAGTTCCTACAGAAGTGGTGGAAAAAATGGTCCTGACAGCACAACTAGAATTACAATATGCAAAATCCTCCCTGTTTACCTGCCCAGCATCACGGAGTGGCTGGTGCGTGCAGGGGCAGCAAGGTGAGCTCCAGCAACACACGACGTGGTTAAGCTGCACTCAACAGTCTAATGAGGAAAAGGGTACCTTGGAAAATAAAAGCAACAAATTACTATTTTAAACCATCACCTACACAGTGAAACCATCCCAAGACTGGCAACCAATGGTTAACACCAGTAAATGCACTGAACTGGGAAACAGCTGTACCACAGGACCCCAGGCCTCCAGGCAGAAGCTGCAGCTCCCAGGAGCAGGATGGGGGCTGCCTCAGGAAATCAGCACAGCACCAGGAACACACACCTCCAGCTCCTGCTGAGGAAATGAGCAGAGAGCAATCTTTTCCTCTTCATTTTCAATTTTCCCTGGAGTACTGCTCACATGTTCCTGGAGGAAGCAAGTTTCTCCCAGGTGAACACAGCTTCTGGCAAATTTCCTTCAGCACCAGGCTGAGTGGGGGGTTCTGCCACCTCCTCTGATTTTCTGTGCCAGTGGAAATGAGTTTGGACTGAGATACTGCTTCTGGTACTTGAAGCTGTTTCACAGACCCATAAGGTGGAGAAAAGAGGACACAGGGTGGGACACAAACCAGTCAATTTATAAAATGCAGGCTTGTCTCATCCCATTCCTAGCGAGAACCTGGTCAGCCCCAGCCCTCTACCCTTCCTCTCCTCATGCCAGCTGCCCTCCAACCTGCTGCTGGCATGGGCTCCCACACCTCCCCTCTTTCCAGCAGAAACAAGAAAGTCATTTGACTTTCCAGACCTGATATCCTTTCTTCTCCTTTCCCGAGAGAAGCTGAAGGGGAAGGCTGCATGCCTGGAATTGACTGGGAACAGGGGAGGGGAGCAGTGACAAGCTTCTGCTGTGTGCAGCATTACTCCCAAAACACTTCCAGTTCACAGGTGCCATCTGACTGTTTTCTGGTACTTTTTTCCCCAGTGCTTTGCTCAGATTCCCATTTCCTTTCCCAAGCTGCTGCTCTAGCCAAAGGCTTCCTCTGTAAGCCTCTGCTGGGTTAGTTAAATTCCAGAAAAAGAACACATTTCACAAGCTTCTCAAATATTTTGCCCCCTCCACTAAAACCATTTCCTACACACGACTGACCTCAGCTCCTCCTTTCCTTTGCACTCAGGGCTTTAATCCCACACTCCTCTTCCAGGGACACCCCTCACCTGAACACACAAACCTCCTGCTGCAGTGCCTGGCTCTTCAGGAACTGCCAGAAAGCTGCAAGCAAACAGGGTCAGGGCTGAACACATCCTGCAGCTCAGCTCAAGCTTCCTACACAGCTGAGCTCCTCTTCCCTTCCCTGCTCCTTCACACACCTGCAGGTTTTGGTGTCCAGTGTCTGAAAGTGCTTTTATGTCCAGCCTCAGAAAGCAGGAAAAACAGTTCTTCCATAGTGGCTTCACACTCTCCAGGACAGGTCCTTCCACACTGAGGAATCAACACAGCTCCTCATCCTCGGATCTTCACTCTGGAGGGCTGAAGGCTGCCTGCTCTTTCCCAGCATCACTTCTGGGTTGGGGGTAGTGCTCAGGGAACGAGAGCTGACAATGAGACTAAGAATGGAGCACATAAATCACCTGCAGAGCAGGCTGCACAGGGCAGTCAGATTTTGTTTCTAATTAAAAGCAAGCACAGTGATTTAGAGCTGTACCTGTCCTCTGTGTCCTCTCAGGTGGGGCTGAGAACAGCAGAGACCCTCACCTACCTCACAGCAATAAGCAGTTACTGAGGTCACTTCACAGCTCATCTGTACAGGGGTTTAATCTTTTCCCTTCACAAGGCCCCCTGCCCAGCTCTGAGACAACTGTCTGTGTGCTGAGCAGAAGGAACTGGAAACAGCAGAGGAGAGCAGCACAACTCAATACATCCATACCCTTGTTATAATATGTGTTTATCCCGAAACAGCACATTTTAGATGGTGCAGATGTACCCAACATGTAGAACCCAGGTCATGCATTGCCCAGAAACACCATCTAGGGACCATTAAATCCATTGCTTGGAATAAAGACACCAAAGAATTCATTTTAAAAATCTTTATGTGTATATAAAAGAATTTTTCCCAAAGAAAAAAATAAAACCAAAAGTTTAAAAATTAGTGCAATTTTTCGAGTTCTATGCAACACAGTGTTTACATTTGTTTTAAACAGAAGATGTAGACACCAATACACTGAAAACCTTAACTCCAGTTTTAGGGGAAAGGGAAAAAGAAACAAGGAAGAAAATTACTAGACATTACCAACTCCTAAACAATTGGTTTTGTTTTCTAATTTCTGAACTATTTATGGCTACCTAAATAGAACATCAGTATTGCTTATATTACTTATTTCCAAGTAAGTGTGTACCATAGAAAATAGAATACCCATATATATATTTTTTTAATGAACAAAAAAATCAGGTGAAAATTTATTTTCAGTGAATGTTTCTTAATCCACTATATAATAAGGTTGTTGCAAAAGAATCTTCTCAAAACTGCTGCCTGACCCATCTTGAGTAAAAGAACCTACTAGTCCACATCTTGTATTATTGCTATAAAACACTTCTCTCCCATAGTAATTAATCTTATATAAAAAATAATTAACAAATGATATGTCAATCAGAATATATTTTTTGTTTCTTTGGATCTACATTACCCGTTTTACTGGAAACTGGCTAAATTACTAATAATGCTGTGTAACTTCAGCAGTATTCAGTGATTTCACCTCATATTTGAGTCTGCTCTGAACTGTGCTGATGGGATGGTGCAAATTCATCCTGCAAGAGAGCCAAGGGGCCTCTTTGTTCCTCCTGCCTCAGCAGTGGTGCATCGAAGGACATGGACTGACAGAGCTCTGCTGCTTCGTGTTGGACACAACTCAGCTGTAACACAGCAGTGCTCTTAGCAGCTTTTTGGTTTGACATGAGTAAAGCAAACAATAAAATGATCCTGATCTAATGGTCCTTCCTGCACAGCCAGATGAGCTGAAGTGAATACAACACCATGGCTTATAATCCAGTATTTATTTCTGCACATCAGTTCCTCGTTCACAGGACGGAACCCAGGTTTAACCAGTCGTAGAACAGCTGCTTTTAAACAGGTTCTCAGTCCCAAAGAAACCCTTGAGTGATATTGACAGGCTTCACTCTTAACAGTTTGAAAAAGCCCCAAGTATGCAACATTTCATCCAATACCTGAAAACCAGGTTCATTTTGGCAACCCCAACATGATTACTGGGGACAACTGTGCCCTGAAAAAGGCTGCTCCCTGCCTGTAGTTCAGGATTTAAATTCTTCCATCACTAGTCAGAAGACAAACTTCCAATTAAATGATAGGGAGGTTCTTGGTTATTTTTGGTCCCAGGGTCTGCAGTTTTGAGAAGTGTAAGTCAAAGACGTTTGCTCCAAGTTTGTCACTATTCAGCACCTGACAGACTACTGACACAGCTCCACTACTGTGAGAAGTACAACAAATCAAGCCTACCAACTACACGAGCATTTGAAGGACATCCATGAAAGTTTCCATGCTGCAAAGAACGAGGGTTAAGAGACCCACTCAACACCATCAGAGACAGCTCCACGTTTCACTAGAACACACCAAGTACCAGACTTTAGGAATGGAAGCATCTTGCTCAGACTTCATCTCCAGCTCCACTGTTTCACCCCCACCTCCCACCCACAGCACCGGTGGATTAAATATGCAACTGTACCTTAAACACCAACTCCACTAACACCACTGCAGCAACAAAAGACCTCAAAACCCATGAGGTAGTCCAAAGAAGCAGAGAGTCCTGAAGAACACCACCACAGACAACTCTCCAACAGCCATGTGTCTGGCTCATGCCACACTTGGACGAGACTGGCTTTTAAACAATGCCTTTTGAAGGAGGAGATCTGCTGAACGCCTATTCATACACACAGCACTGTAAAACAACCACCACAACTAAGAAGCAACCCTAAGTATCAAAAATGAACACTTGCCTTTTCTCTGGCATTACATGCAATGCCCAATTAAAAATTTAAGATGTTGGGGAAGGAAGAAATCAAAGGACAAGCTATAGTGAGGGGCAGGCAAAACGACAGACTAACCAAATGTCACAATTCAAAAGCTAAAAATTCTGTAAAGCTGAACCCTGTTCTCAAATCAAAGATGGCCTTAATGGTGAGACAGGTGTGTTTTCGTTCTCACACGCAGCTGAATTTTATATTAGATGGTGGTCTGGTACAGCACCCTCAAATACTTAATTTAAGTGTATTCATTTCATTTTAAGGGCTGCTGCAATTTTATTTTATTTAACTATGGGTATAATGAACTTCTGGACCATTTGCAAAGAACAGACATTAACAGGTTTCCTAAAAACACAATTTAAAACAAAAGTAAGACATTTGGGAAATAAAGCCACAAGTTCTGTGAAAGACAGCAACTTCCTGCACACAGATTTCAGGTATCAACCCCCATTTCATCTTCCATCAAACTACTATAGTTTATGCACTTTTCTCCCTGCCAACAAACAATCTCTGCTGCCAGTAACTACCCTTTAAAGCCATCTCTCATTCCTCTGCCTAGCACAGTTAGTTCAGAATAACCCAAGTGAAACTACATTTAAAAAAGAGGAAATGCAACTTCCATGCACAGGGTTGTAAAAATAGGTTGAAATAAATGGGGCTCCTTCCCACCTAATCCCCTTTCTGCAAATAAATGCCGTGTACCAATATGCCAGACTTTTAAAATATAGCCCAGCCTTTTGAGTTAATATAACAGCTTTTTTCTTACCCAGGAGAAGACAAGCTTTTTGGCTTAAGTGAATTCAATATCTTAAAGACAGGTTTTCCTCAGTGTATATGTGCACAAACTTAAGCTTTGTTTTTTTTTTTTTTTTTTTAAATAAACTGAGTAATTCTGCTTCTCACAAAACAAATCCTGTCTTCTGGTACATAACAACTGGTACCACACCTTTATTTTCTTCTTCTATAAATGAAAGTATTTTCTTGCTTTTAAAACTGTATTTTCTATTCTAAAAAAGTGTTTTTTTAAAAAGATGTTACCAATCTTTTAGCTCTATTTTCAGAAGAGCCCAGCAAAAATGCCCAATATTGCCAGTTTCCTGAAGTACACCTTTGCATAACATCTTCCCATTATAAAAGTCAACTTTCTAGCCCAAACCCGTTTAAATAAACTTTTAAATATATAGTGCCCAATTTCATATTTACAATATAATCTGAAGGCAAATATAAATCTTTTAGGTTGTGCTTGTACATGCTGCAGTTATTAAATCTACTTGGAAAACTACGTGCTACCTTCTGGCCGATCACCTCAATCCCTTCCTGACAGGTTCTGATGTCGGAATTTGCAGCTGCCCACCATTCTAACCTCCTCTTTCATCAAGCAGGTGAAGTGGAAGGTATAAAAACATTTAAGGACACTTTAGCATGTGAGTTTTCCTCATGTCCTCGTGTTTAATCAGATGTTGCACCTGGTACTTTAACAGTGAGGTTCCTCCTGGTGTTGGTGACGTGCCGCTGCTGCGCCAGGAAGGAGCGGCCGGGCCCGGCCCCGCAGCTGCCACTGCTGCCAACCAGCCTGGCTTCCATGCCCAGCTTCTGCAGGGACAGGCTCTGCAAAGGAGTTCAACAACAACTTAAAACAACAGCCAAAACAGAAGAAAAAAAAATTACCCATCTCGCTCATGCTTACTTAGCACGCACACAGAATTTTTTCTGCTGGATTTCTTAGGTTAACTAAGATTTAACTGGCAGAGGTAGCGAAAGACGTTTTCCTGATTCCTGATACACCAGTAAGTGAATTTTTGACCCACCTTGTTATACCACGCAGTTACAATCAGCTTTTCCTCGTAGTCACGTAGCTTAGCCATTTTGAATTCATTCTGCAAGGAGACAAATCTCAGTGAAAACACAAATTTTATGGGCATAAACCTACGGCAGTCCACTGAGTGAAATAAAGGCAGGCAGCAGAAATGCTTCAACACATGAAATAACTACAAAGCCTAGAAGTATAACCAAAAATACTTTCATAAAAGACAGAGATAAGTATCAGCCTGCTTTAAGAGGCTAAACTACACAAGTTGCAGTTAGAAACACAAATGGAACTTGGAAATGTACTCTGAGGGTTTGTGTGGGGAAATGCTGAAGAGGTCTGCTGTGTACCAGAAAACCTATAAATAATTTAGTAATTTTTCACCTGAAAAGAATGTACCTCCACTGACTGACTAATTGCTATTATATAATAAACTTCCCTACTACACATTACATAAAAGAAATGTGAGGCCACAGCATTTATACAGTCAGACCTATCAGGCTACTGAATCATGCTGAGAGTTCTGTATTTGCTCAGGTAACTATTCCAACTAGTCTCATCAATATTGCTGTGAAACCGAATGCATTTCCCCAACTTTTTTGATATCTGGACTACTGTCAACAATCCTTTCAGAATTTCAGCCAAGCAGATTTTACTGAATCATTAGGAAACAATATCTTGAATGCCTAGTATCAGAAACAGAGCATATTAGAAGTTATTATTAAATATGTATAAGATTTTTACCTCTAGTGATTCAATTCTTTTGTCTTTTTCCATTATCTGTTTTCTGAGCAACATAATTTCTGCTGATGCTGGATTTAGCTTGGGGTCTAAGGTTTTTATCACCTGGACAAGGCAAAACAAGAGCATTACAAGTCAGCTTGATTCTCAACAGCTCTGCATCTCCTCTGCTGCCAGGAGGAATGTGAGAACAGGCTGGGCACTGGTCAGGCTGTTCTACTGTACAACAGAGAGCAAAGGGTACAAAGGAGTCCTTACTGCACCTCATGCTCAGCCTAAACCCTATTTATTCTCTCAGACTTAACTGGCTGCAGTTGAACAATCTGACTAAAAATGGAACACGTAGCTACTAATTTTAATTGGGAGGTGGGGACACACACACTCAATCTGTTTAACAATTTATGAGGGAGGAATGCATATGTTCAGAAACATGCCACTCACATTCCTTGCTTTTTCAAGGTACATTTTATATCTTTCTTCCATTGCTTTCATATCCTCATCTTTTTTTCGTAAAGCTGCTTCCAGCTCTCCAATCTTCTGGGCTGTTTACAGAAATTATCAACAAAGACATATAAAATAAAAACAGACATGGTTTTTCAAGGCTTCTGTGTTCTCTTGATTTCACCACCCCCTAAACACAGAACTACGTAGAAGCTAGAAGGTTTAAGTTCTTATTTTTGTTTCAGTTGTCCCACCTGATCCTGAAATCCCATTTTGCAGAGCACTGTTCAACAAACCTCATCCTCCCCAGGATCCTCTCCCACCAGCACCACACACAAAACTCCTTCACAGCCCCCAGTTCAGATTTAAAGCTAAGCTGCAGCAGAAAGCCTCATCCAGACAAGCATCCCATAGTCCAGTGGATATGGGAACTATTTCAGAAGAAACTTAACACAGTCTTATGAAAAAAATACCAAAAAACAACTCACGGTTCTGACTGTCATCAGGCTGGAGCTCTGCAAGATCAGCCTCTTTCTTCTGTAACTCATCATGAACCTCATTCAGCTTTTCCCTATGAATGAAAAGTTGGGCTAAGGATTAAGCTTACAAATAATTCCAGGTTTAACAGCTGAAATCTTAAACTTCCTGACAGAAGTATTTAAATAACTATTTTAAGCTCCAGTAATTCTTCAGGGTTTGAATAGAAATATTAGTATCATAAAAGTTGTGAGCTCTGAATTGATCCTTCTTTAGTTAAAACCAGGAAAATGAACAATTAAGTCCCTCCAGCATCATCTTAGCAAGAACTACATCTGCTGAAAGGATTGGAAATGTTTCAGAAGAGTAGAATACACTTTGAATGATGGTTTTAGCAGTCTGTTGTAGAATCAAAACAGTTAAAATGCTGATGGTGAAGAAGAGACAGTGAAGTGGTACTGGCATTACAAGATCATCACGGTCAGAGTAAACAAAACTGTAACACCAATATTTAACTCACTTTATGCATAATTCTCCTATCAGTGGCTTAGAAAAACAGGACATCCCTACCAAGATTTAAGCAGTTCCTGTGTTCTATTTAGTATAAATAAGCAATTGTGGATGCATGTGCCTTACTTACATGTGTGCTGCCAGTTTCTGCTTCAGGTTGCTGGACTGTGAAAGGAGAGAGTTAAAATTCAGTTACATTTCAGTATTTCATAACCATGCAACATTCAAGTGCTCTTACAAATCAGCCAAGAATACATAGCACAACTAAATAAGCCAAAGCAAATAAATCCATTGAATGATAAAACTACACATTTTTTTAAAGTAAAGGTAGAAGGGTTACAGTTCCATAAAGAAGGTGAGGGGAAGGAATCACATAAAACATCCGTTTTTCAACTGAACTGCAGTTATGGGGGCTATTTCTCAGATACACTGAAAAATAAGATGCACGTCTAAACAAAGGACTTGATGGAGGACTTTAAACAAAACTGGCAAAATGTTTCACTTACTCCCTCAGTCTTGGATCCCTGCTCCTGTAAAGTCTTTTGCAGATCTTCAATTTGCTGCTGTAATCCCCCAATACGCTCTTCATTGAGCCTTTTAGGAGGAAAAGACAGTTATTGCCCATCTAAATAGTTCACACACAGACTTTTCTGTTTCATTAATTTTTCAGAGGGCCTACCCAGCAGGACTTCAACCTCAAATAAACTGATTTCAAATGCTTTTAGTTTGACTTGAACTTCTGCTGAAACAAACATGGAGCTCTGTTGAACATTTTATAATGAAATTCCTATAATCATTTTAAGTTTTGAGAAAACCTAACTACCAAAAATTTTCATATTCTAGTAAACTGCTTTAGCATTCATTGATAGAAAATTCATGGTCTAAGAGTCTGAAGTTCTAGAAATACAGTTCACATCCATTCTTGGTCTACCAAGAATCACTCCGAGTGAAGAAGAGTGTCCTGTAAGCAGCACTTCCTTCAGGGTATGCTACACACAGATCTACCATATCTCACAACGCCACATTTAAACCACTTTCCTTCTCCCTTGCTTCAAAATCCTTCATTTATCATTACACTGGTGAAAGAAAAGGTTCCTACACAGTGCTACACTACAGATGCATGGCACAGGTCACCCTGAAACTCCAGAGATCACTTTTTGTTGTATTTTAAGGTGTAGCTTCACCCATCACCTTTTCTCGGTTTCCAGCTCGTTCACTGTCCGGTGCTTCTGCTCCAGCTGTTCCTGGAGCTCTGCAATCCGTTCGTTTTCTGATCCTTCCTGTTTCAATAGGAGCATTTTATTCTCATGCTGCAGCCGGATAAACACTTCTCTGAATCAAAACCAACAAAAAAAGTCACTGTTAATTAAGAAGGTGACTAAGATGAGGAAGTAATAGTCCTGTTCACTCCCCCAGCCTTAAAGGGACCCAGGCAAGTTCTGCTTAATGATATAATTGGGGTAACAATGCCATTTGTTATTAAGAAGTAACTTAAAATGTTTGAAAACTTTAAGAGATTATGAGCAGAATTTTAAATTGTCACTCCAAACCCAGATTTATATACAGCAATCTGATACGACTTTAGGAAAGAAAAAAAAATAATTACAGTATGGGGAAATAATTATTAATGCCTATATGGAGCCAAAGCAAGGAGTGGGATAAAGAATCACGTTGATGAAAATACTTAACTTTCACACAGGCAGTATCATGCCCCACCTATGAATACCCCAAAAAAACCTCAAACCTTTTGTCTCACCTATATTCCACTGGCAGAATTTCAGCAGCAAGATTCTCATGGCTTTTAAAACGAGATTCACCTGAAATCACATGAGGGGTTTAATTTAACACACTAAAGAAACCTCTAATACAAATAAAAAAGCCTCTAAAGATAAAGCAGTACCTGTTTGGCTCAGGTGATCCTGCTGCATCTGTGCACACCGGAGCTCCTCATTTGTCTCTCTTAATGCATCACACTGCACTATCAGTCTCTAACAAGACACATTTGAGGTGGAATTAGGTCAGGCTGCACCACTTTTAAAGCCAAATAACATTAATCAGAAGTAATAATGACACATGCACATTTTAGGTTGGTCTTGATGATCTTGGGAGATCTTTTCCAACCTTCATGAATCGATGATTCCATATTACATTTTACATGTGTATGCACACACACAGGGCACTAAACTTCACTTTTGTGATGGCACTGCTTCCAGGAAGGTTCTCCTCAAGCAGAGGATTTGAGAGAGATTTATTAAGTGCTCAAATAAACTCTTAAAGAGACTTACCTCTTTTTCTTTCATTAAAGCTTCATATTTTTCTTCAAGTCGCTTCATTTCAAACGCCAGCTTATCAGCTCTTTTGGATTCTTCAGACAGTTTGTTATGAAGCTCCTGGACCTTTTCACAAAAACATTATTGAGCACAGGAATGTTGCAAGATGCTTCTTCCAAAAGCTATATTAAAACAGTCACCCCTGCCCAATTCAGGCAAAATACAACAGTTGATCCCTCAAGCTTAGGAAAGAGGAGATGGGATGGGGGCCTATGCGTTTTGGGGAGTTTTTGTTGTTTTTTTGGTTTTTTATTTAATTCTCTTAATTACTACAAAAATTAAAATTAAACTCCTAATTTCCATGAAGAAAGGTAAGAATATAAGAACATAAGCATGTAGTGACAGGACAGGGGGAATGGGTTCAAATGGAAAAAGAACAGATTTAGATTAGGTATTAAGAAAAAATTTTTTACTGTGAGGGTGGTGAGGCCCTGGCACAGATTGCCAAGGGAAGTTGTAGGCGTCCCACCCCTGGAAGTGCTCAAGGTCAGGTTGGATGGGGCTTGGAGCAACCTGGGACAGTGGAAGGTATCCCTGCCTATGGCTGTGGAACAAGATCATCTTTAAGGTCCCTGTCCAACCCAAACCATTCTATGATTCCATACAAACGATCTCAGTTATAGCTGATCAACCTCTCTCAGGCACACAAATTACTTCAGGTCAGAGTAAAGAAGAAAAACCTGCAGACTATGGACCCAAGTTCAACAGCCAGAGAAAAACCCACAAGGGAATGGCAGGGTATGAAGGAGCTTTCACAAATAAGAAATTCCAAAGGGACAATGCAGGGTTGTTAAGGTGCTCCCAGCTACCTGGGGAAAAATGAACCTTTCAAACACAAGTGCTGCACTACCTGTCTTTTGTAGGTTTCCAGCTGGGCTCGTGCTGCGTTGGCTTTCCTGAGCTCATCCTCCAGGCTCACTGTGTTGTGCATGTACATCATGTTGGTCTCCTGCAGGGACTTCACCTGCCTGCGGAAATCGTTCAGGTCCTGCAGCTTCTTCCGATACACTTCCACTGTTGACTCCAGCTTGCTTGCCTTGTCTGCAGTGGCCCTTCAGGTACAAACAGCAATTAGAAGGAAAGATTACAAAATTCAAACCCTGCTGACACACACTATTTTCAAAGAGATGTGACAGGCTCAGCAGCAGTTACATCTCACTGCTTTATTTTTAAATGGATAATCAACACAAACTTGCTTAATAAAACAGAAATCAGCCAACCTTCAAGTGAAACTGACAGTCACATGCCAGAAATATGAGCAAGGGTTAGTGGGTCAAATATCCCTAAGGAATTCTGTGGCACCACAACATCCTGTGTTAGACAGTCATCTCAAAATACTGGTACCTGGTGTGTTCTCACTGTGGGATTATACAGAATTAGAACCTCACTGCTCTAAGAAAATGAGCACTGGCAGATATGACCAAGAACTGTCAGCTGATCATTAACAAAAATCTACATGGTAAGAAAATATTGGGACCGTAAATTCAAAATTAATTTTAATATTTGTGTTTATTATTTGCATTCATATCGCACCAGAAGCTGGTACACGAAAATGGAAAAAATCTATAGCTAGGATTTGTTTCAGATGTTATTTAAGAACCACTAAGTTAAACACCTGAAACCACTTTTCTTTCCATGTTTTATTCATATTATTTTATGAATAGCAGATCTGCTTTCACAATACAACTTATTTTGGATATTTCTTGGGTGGTCTGGTATTTAATACCGTTTACACAAGCTGGAATGTTACATTGAATTCTCCTGAAGGTTACTGTGTGTTTCATCTTCATTTTGTTAAGGATCTCACTAACCTAAATCTGGCCTAGAATGCTGACACCAAAAGTTAGGTTAAAATTCTAGCCGTATATATTCTTTTCTACATGAGAACTTCCACTTTCTGTCCCACATGAAGAAGCTTCAGTTCTGTAGTCGTTAATTCTGCTTCACAGACAAATCCCATGTGTTATTCTTGTCAAACAATGGAGCCTTTCCCTGAAAGCCTGCACCTCACCTCTGCTTTGCCAAAGATCTCATGCAGGTAAGATCTGCAGAAGTAACACCTCAAAAAAACCTTGTTAAATACAAATCCTTGGATTTAGCCATTAAATCCTAATGTGGGTGTGTGGAGCTCTCCCTGCTACATACCTAAGAATGTCATTTTCATCCTTCAAGGCTCTCGATTCTTCTGCCAGAGAGGTCAGTTCATTGTTTCTATGTTGCAGCTCAATCAATTGTTTTTCTAGATCTTCACAATGGACACGATAATCATCTTTGGCAGCTTCAAGCCTACCAGATCAAAAGCAGGACCTTTGTTAGGAACTTATCATCATTGCAGAGTTTCATTTAGTACTAGAATTACTAAAAATAAATAAGAGCACAGGAAAACTACTGATTTAAGTAGCTGGAAAAATGTTCCTGTAAACATGGAACATTTTGTTGTCTACCTGTTAAATCACAATGGCTTGTACACTGCAAATTTACCACATCAGTATTAAAGAATCACATGAAAAGTGATTTTTGTTTCCCAATGTGGATCACAGAGAGACTCTAATATGTGGAAAAATCAGTTCAGTAGAGAGACACGATGGTGTTGAGGGGCTTAGGGTTTGTTTTGTTTACACACAAATCATTTCAGCTCTCATTTTTCTGCCTTCCATCACCTTTCTGGTAGCATTAAAGGCTATCACAATTACATACTGATACTTTTTACAACAAGTAACAGATTCTTTTTCTATTTAAATATAAGGACTGTCTTTAAAATATGTTTATACAGCACTAGAAAGCTTTTAATGCAAAAGAAATTTAGATGGAAAATCCCCAAAGAGTACCAGAATTTCAGAGTGCATTAGACAAGTGAGAGATTTTGAGGGGAAATAATTTCATACCTGAAGTTTTCTTCTTGCAATTGTTCCAGCTGCAACTGTGCACTAAAATACTTTTTTGCAACCACAGTATTTGGATCATCAAGAGAGTCGTCTAATTGCTCTAGTCTGTCATTCATAATCTCATTTTCTGACATCAAGCTGTTTTTTTCATCCTGGAGGGCGGCCACCTAGCACAGATAAAACAGCATGAACACTGTAAGACCTGTCCAAAGAACTGAGGCAAGACAGCAATACATCACCAAATTAGTTCATGAAAAAGGCTGAGCATTTAGAAGTTTTAGAATGTAGTTCACAGAGCACACTTGAGCATACAGATGCTTTAGTGTATGACAGTTATGAAGCACTAAAGGAACAGGCCCTCTAAATAAAAAGACAAATTTCTGTAACTGAAACCACGGTAAAAAGGCAGACAAAGTGATATGGAGAGAAACTGGTACTTCCATTAAAAACACCATGGACGCCGTACAAAATGTCTGAGTATTGGTGCAAGAAGTGTCCATCTTGCCTGTACTTGACAACCAGAAGCGGCATGGCATGGCCAGCACCCCCCGGCTGCCGTGCTCAGCAGGGAATGGCTGCGAGAAGCGGGGTCGGCCGAAGCGCACACGCACGGACAGCCTGGCCAGCTTCAGGGGAGCATGCAACCCTGGCAGCGCCACACACGGCTACCCAGTGTCACAGCTAAGCACAGGGGCTACAACACTTCACTGACAGGAGCCAGCTTCACAGCCAGAAGGATTAAGAGGATAGAACCTTTAAAGTTTTTCTAGTGAAAGCTGTTGTGTTAATTTTAACGTCCTGTCGAACGTAAGAGCACGCAGCGTGTGTTAGTCACTGGCATTTAAACAGGGACAATATGCTTTTTGGGTTATGTTTTCCTGAATCATAAAGTAAACCTACCTTTCTTACACTCTTGGAAAATATCAAGGAAGACTGAGACCTTACAAGTGAATTTATTAAGAATTAGTTTAAATGAGAAGGGTCAAGTCAATATTACGGCTTCAAATAAAAACATCATGATGACATTAAACAGATACAATCTACAGTATGCAATATTAAGAAACAATTTGTTTGTGATCATAATTTAAAAATCTATCACTCAAACAGATGTAGAAGTCAAACAGTAATTAATCTACCACTTCATTAGGTGCTGGCTTTCTAGGTTCACTCTTTTTATGTACCGAATATCATTTGGTTACAATGTTATTTACATGCACACAAACACCTGTGAGTAGAGAGAATATCTGAGTCCTGCTCAGCAGAATGCCTCCTGTTCAAGGGTCAGCCACCCCTTAAGCACGCACAACATTCAGACTTCTAGAATTATGCTAAAACATCACCCATCTTAGACTTAAAAAAAAAACTAAAAATCAAACTATGACACAACGCAGAGGAAGTTTTACATCTTTCTTCAGTTCCTTTCTGGTAACCTTCTCTTCTTTTTTATTATTTCAACACAGCAAAAGTGGTGTCAAAGTCAACACAAATTATGAAGAGAGTTTTTAAAGACCCATCACAGTATTACAGAGCTGTGGTGTCACTAACTCATCTGTTTATTACACTCAGCAGTACCCTTCCCTTGAACACCTTTCACCTGCCCCATGCCATGTTACGAGCAACTGGCTTTGCATCAGCTATGATTAATTAATAGAGAATTCTGGAAGAAAAGCCATGGAAAACAGGAGAACACCTGGGACTTCTCCTGCAGACTCTTCTCACAAGCATTTTTAGATCTCTGCTTTCACTAGGAAGCCTTACTACTGCCTTGAGAAAAAAAAGGAAATTGAATAACAATTCAATTATAGCAACAGCTTCCTGGGCATAGCAAGTAACTCTGAGCTGCTTTAGACACAAGTGTTCTACTTTTTCAGTTGTCATTGTCAGTAAGAAATGTAAAACTGGCCTCTGCTTTTGTGGGTGTTCATTTCCAGAGGCTCACACAGCCAGTACAGCCCTCTGGCTCCTGCAAGAAGATGCCACCCAAATGTTCTCTTTGTGCAGAGCCAAATCTGACATGAATTGCCTTCCCAGATAAAACTCTTTCTATTCTCAGATTATAGTGCCATAAGAGAGGGGCTCACAAGTGATTTTTCTTTTCTTTAAAAAGTTGATTGAAATGCAAATTTCTCTTTATTGTCATGAAGTCCTCTCTCCTTTTTCTCAAGAGTGACTTGATTAACTGCTATATCCATTAAAAACAAAAATAGGCCTATTAGTATTGTTGTTCAAAAATGCCAGCAAGGATATATTAGTTTTCATTATTTTTATCCTGAAATATCCTCCATGTTGCAATTGTGTATAAGAAAAAGTTAGCAAGTTTTAGATAAATTACAAATTTTGTCATTCATCAACTCCTATTGAAACAGCATCATTTTCCTATGATTAAATCTAATTACTGTTTATTACATGAACTGGATTTTTTGGACACAGTACAAAAGACTAAAGGACTAAAAATGAGAAGGGCAATTTTTAAAACCACGATAACATTGTTTTAACACTACCTGCTACTAA
Organism: Eulacestoma nigropectus; assembly: GCA_013397775.1. Lineage (NCBI taxonomy): Eukaryota > Metazoa > Chordata > Aves > Passeriformes > Eulacestoma > Eulacestoma nigropectus. The sequence continues at coordinate 379,106 of VZTE01006591.1, forward strand.
AGGTAAACATTAAGCTTAGACAAAGAACCTTTGAGGTAAGCTGGCACAGGATCTCAGCTTACATTTCCACCAGAAAACTCTTTCCAGTAATTGCATTTTGGAGCACAGAATGATTGCTTTTCCCCCACAAGCAGCTAAGAATTCTCCCAAAAATTTAAACAACGCAAAATTCACTTTGCCCTTCAGAATTTCTGCATCTTAATAGGAGCACCACTACATATTAAAGAAATAAGCAACTGGCTGTTTCTTACCTGCAAATCCAGCTCTTGACATCTTTGTGCCAACTCCTCTTTTTCTGCTAGTGCTTCCTGAAGGTCTTCCAAGGCTTTTTTAAGCTTTCAAAAAATAAGGCAGTCAATCACTGTGGCCCATATCCAAAACACTCAGTTATAGCTTCTAAAGTGCCTCAATTGCTTACACCAATTATTTAAGTAGGCTGTTGGGTGCACACATTGACGCACAAACCTATCTATGCTCTGCTTGCTCATTTCACTTGCCTTCTAAATGACCCTCACATGTAGAAAGTAAATTATTGAAACACAACAACTTAGGCTAAAGGCATAACAAAACAAAATACAGGAACATTCGTGCTGTCACCATTTCCAAATCCCTGTTAAATCAAATGCCTACCCTTCATCTCAGAATACAAATACTGATGCTTCTTTATGGCAGCTGCTTTTAAAGACAAGTTCATTTTATGTGCAAGACCTTGTAGAGTTCAAATTATCAGGAATTTTCACAACCCCTTAAAAATACCCTGAAGCACTCAGCCTCACGAGGCTGAGCCTTTGACGCACCCCTACCCCTTCCTGCAATGTAGGCTTGCACTGACCAGTTTTAATCCATGCAGGAAGATGACACAGCAGTCACTGTGGGGTTTTTGAAGAAGCTATAGAATAACACTTAAGTTCTCAGTTAATTAGCACTGAAAACCAGCATTACTTCGTTTAAGGGATGGCAAGGTACCAACTTATTGTTCCGGCTTGATCTACAACAGCAACACAGATCAGGCAGTTACCTGCTGTTCCACTTCACTTGATGCATCACATGGGGAAGGACTCGTTACTTCCTTGCTCATGAGCTACAGAAAGAGGCCACAGCAAAAAAGGTTAAATTAGAGGTTACAGATCTGTAAATTCACTGTCTACTGAGTAGCAACTGTATTTTCCATTGTGTTATTGCATCTCTTCAATGTACCAAAACAGATTAACAATACTCCTCCTCATCTCATGGCTGGTAAAAGATTTAAACTGATCTACAGCAAGATGATTTTTTACCTCCCTCCTCTCAAAATTAATCAAGTTGTCAGAAACATTGCATTAGATGAATGTGTGATCTGTTGAAGGTATTGTCACCCCCTAGTCAGTCAAACTGGAATGAACCAGAAGACAGGATTTCAATTAATTTAACAGTTATCACACTTACTTGTGTCCCATTAATTGCCTCTAAGCAAACAATGAGAACACTACTTCTCCAATATAAAGATGTACAGTGTGTATTTACCAACAATTAAAGGGCTTTACTCCTCACTCAGGAATTACTGAATTATTTCTAGACCTTCTTCTAGCAAGTTTAATTAGTAAGACGACAACAAACACAAGGTTTATGGATTTATTTCTACCAACAGGACACTTACAGTGTAACCTTTACTTACTTTAAAGACTATACAGTCAATTGAAATCTAAGTTATAAAGCCTATTACCAACTCCACTGTTACCTTGATGAGGGTGCAATTACACACCTTTTCTTCAAAGTCAGTATTCAGTTTTTGCCTCCCTCCACACTCTGCTTCACAGTCCTGAAGCTCTCAAAAGCCAGTGACTGCAGAGCTAAGCTGTGAGCTGGATCACTAAGATGATCCAACCAAGAACAAATTAAGACAGGAGGAGGAGCACACCATGACAAAAATAGAAGAGATGCAGCTGCAAGCTTGTAAGTCAGAGGCTGGAATGGTCTGTCAGAACAATGCAGCCTCATAAACACAATCAGCTTCACTCTGGGACCAAGACTACAGCACTGGGACAGAAATTTCAGAATCTAACTCCAGTATAATCAATGGTTGGCAACTGTATACATTTCTTGTGTGGAACAAAAAAATCTTAAGCATTTGTTGTATGTTTGGGCACCACGAGTGTAAAATCAAACCTCTTTGGCTGGGGTTTGGAGTTTCTTAGTCCTGAACCTCTCAAATAATTTAGGAAACTACTTACACTCTTCCCTGACCTTTGCCTGCATGAAAGAATTCACAAAGGTCAACAAAAAGATATTTGGACTTCTCAACTGACAGCATCAGGCTATGAACTGTTACCTACCTCCTGAATGGCTGTCATGACAACGTGCTGAACAGACTCTTCAAGGGTCATGATATTCTGTATGTGTTCTGTGAAAAAGGATTTGTAGTGACTCGTGACCATGTTCATCTCAATGGTTTGAATAACATGACAGAAAGATCCAGAAGAAAGTATTATCCATAAAGCTCCCTCAAAACAGGTAGTGGTCTTTTTACACAGAGGACTACCATTAACCCACACCATTAGTATCCAGTAATATGGCAGATAAGCACAAAAAATTATGAACTCTTAACTGGACAAATTTATATTCTGCCTAAGGAGAGATGCCATCAGAGCACAGAGGATTAGTTCTGGTAAGGGGAGAGAAAACAACCAATTCAATCTTGAGCCTCTGCAGGCAGAGAAGAGGCAGTTTCTAATTTAAGGGTTTAATTTAATTTTGCTAGATTTGCATTTGAATAGGAAGTTCTAGGTCTTGGTACATATTTTAACAGTATGAATAAACCACACACACTTCAGACTATATTTTTAAACTTATTCTGAACAAAGCTTTGAGTTTTATTCACAGACATTTCCCATATAATTTCTGCTTTTAAATGAACTCCAGTTTCAGAACAGGCATTCAGCATATTAATAATGTTGATGGACAAGAAAGAGAAGTTTCTCCATCTTTTCCACCTTTACTATCACCTGAGGCAGTCTGCTGCTTGTTGAGCAGGTTAAGGTAGTGCCTACCTTGTTTCCTCTCACAGTTGACTGCACAACCTAAAATAAGCTGCAGGAGCCTGCCCAGTTCGGTGGGATCCGAGTTCTCAGATATCCGGGTCAAGTCTGGAATAAGCTCTTCTGCAATCTGCTGACCCAGGAACTGAAAAAAATTTTTAAAAATTAAGAGAAAAAGTAGACTCCCACTTTTGTACAACAAGAAAATCTGGTATCATGTAGGAAATCTGGACTCAGTGAGCCAGCCAGAGATAATGCCCTAGGAGTAAGTTTCTTACCAGGTTTAGTTAACTGAGCACTTCTACAAGAAAAAGCGACAATAGTAAAAGTTATTGGGACAGTCCTCAAATATTAGGGAACTCATTTATTTTACCAACATAATAAAAGAAGGAATTATTAATACTTTCAGATAGAGTTGCTTCCAAATCCTTCAAAAAGTTCTTCACAAGCTTAAAGAAGTTCTGCTTCTGGGCTTGCCAGAGATCCTCAGATCTGGCAGCACATCAGGGCCTGGCACTTGGTGTCACAGCTCAGCCCAGGTGAGACCAGGAAGCCAGAACAAGATCTGGCAAGTTTTTCTAGACCATACCCATTATATAACTGTAATCAAATCAATACATACAAAATTCAGCAATTTTTTTTTTTTAACTCAAAAAACAGCAGCCTTTTATGGCTACTGTACTCATCCCTGAATGAGACAGAACAAACTGATCCTTACTGTGTCCAGGACGATTCCTACCTTGGCTCCCAGCTCCCAAGTGAAGATCATAAAACCTACACTGGGGCTGCTGAGTTTGTTCCGTTGTGTACAAAAGGATTAAAACTTCTCTAGACAAGAGCAAACATGAATGCACACACAAAAGTCAACAGGATCCTGCAGCTCAGTCCTTTCAACATTCTCCTGGGCAGAGACGTGGTTCCCAGCTCATACTCCAAGAGCCTTATCTAAAACACACCTGCTCAAATTAATTTTATATTCACTCAGACCTCCCACTTAACAGATAATTATCATACACTTTCTGCCTTAAAGGTCCTCAAAACAAATTATAGCTTTTTCTTCTACTTGGCAAAGTCAAGGGGAGCAATAATCATTGTGTTTAATGATGAGAACAACAACAATAAATTTGTTTTTCCATACCTCATGATAGTAGTCCATAATTCCTTGCAGTATCTTCTTCAAATTATTGGACTAGTTGTTGTACATGAAAGACAAGGTGACAATTTTATTAAAAAATTTACTTTTTATTAAATGAAATAGTAATTTCTAATAAAATGGTTACAAGGCAGCTCTATGAGAGGACATGGGAAGAGAACTACCACAACAGAAAATCCCCATGCAATAATGCTGGGAGGCATCTATCAACAGACAGTTCAAGCTCATTTAAAACATCCTTCAAAAGCTCGAGCTTAATTCTGTAGGTTTTGGACTGCCAGATCTCAGGACAGCCACAACATCCAACCCCACAAACTTCACCATCTTCAGTTTTAAATACCTTTATTCTCCAGTTGTCACCAACATCTTCTTTAATGCGATTGAGCCAAGATGCATCAAACCAGGCAACATCTCTGAAACGAAATTAAATGATTAATCAATAAGCACAGATTTAAATAAATAAGATAACAAATTCCCAGCATTAAATCATCTGATGCCGAACTACAGTGTCTAATGAGGCATGAATTCCTGGAGATTGCAAGGTAAACTTATGTGACAGGAAATTTCTATCCTGCTGGCTGCACTAAGGCACATGCCAGGGCTGGGAGAATTTCTGTGCCTGAGCCAGCTATGGCTGCAACACAAGGATATGAAAACCTTTGTCATGCTGAATTTTTATACCTGATAAAGTAACCATAATGAGGTAAAGAAACATCTTTTTTTGACTAGTGCCGACATCATGTTCAGTACCTATTCCTGTAGGCTGGACTAACTAACATTTACTACAATTTGTCAAAGGCACTTACTAAGAAAACACTTTAAACTACTGGCATTTTGTATATTTTGTATGTCTCTGGTTCCCCTGGGCAGAAGGGGATTCACTTTGCCAGCATAAACAAGGATGAATTGCTGAGGGAGGTGTTTACACACACTGAGCTGCCAAGCAGTACAATCACAGCATATTTAACAATATTTAACTTTGACAGTGCACTGTTTATTCACTGGTCCCAAAGCACCTAATAAAGGACAATCATTATCCCCACTTGCACATGAACCAGCTTGGTCTTAAAAAGTTTGCCCAAAGCATGTGGCAGCCTAATACCCAAATACATGGGAAGCAACCCTCAGCAAACCCTAAATCAATTTTTGCCATGTCCAGGAAAAGGATCAGCTCTGTCTTTAAAAAGTACATTTAAAATCTTTACAAACAGATAGGAGGATTTCTGAGCTCATTTTTTGGGTTGTGATGGTGTTTAAGTCATTTCTCAGTAATTACAAAATAACACTTTGAACCTGAGGTGGTAATGCAGACTTCTCTTCAATTATCTGGGCCAACAACAATAAAATTGCAATGATGACTTGTAGCATGATACTCTTTCAAAAAAAGACTTGCATTACAACCCTCTATGCAAATTTCAAAACCAGTGTATCACTCAGAGTACCAATGTTCATCGCACCAACAGAAGAGCTAATCAAAAGTAAAATAATTCCTAACTATTAATTGCCATTGAAGTTTTACAATTCCTTTTTTCCACATGAATAATAGGTTGCCATTTAAAACCTAGAACTTAAATCTAAATTAATTGAGAAACTCTGGGAAGAAAAGAACACAAAGCCATGCCTTTGGAACCTTTAGTTTCTCATTCCAAAGAGGAACATATTGCCTGAAGCATGGAAATAGTGCTGATTGGAAAAGTGAAAAAGATAATGTCATCCTTGCCCAGTTACCCCCAAATATGAATTTAATACTGCAGTATTTGTGTATCTTCTCATCATCTTTTCCATCATGTTATTATTAACCTATTGTATCATCCCCAAAACAGCAATACAAAGGCACAACCTATCTTCTGTTATAAACTGCCCACTCTGAATTCCTGCCTACTTTAAAAGCAACTACATCTGTCAAACACAAAAACCTGAGGAAATTAAATACCTCTTCTCCCAGCTAAAGAATCAACTTACATTTGGTGAAGCACCTGAGCCATGGCAACCCCGCTAGTCAAGTCCTGGACATCTCTGCAGGGTGCAGCTGTATTGAAGGTCTGCAGCTAAAACAGGGAAAAACACTGGGCTTCAGTTCAGTGGACAATAAATTAGCTGCCATCTTCCTTCTCCCCTTTAAGCCACAAGCATTTAGCAAGATGTCTTTCTACTTGAAATCCTTTTTGAACCAGGCAGAATTTAAGCCAACCCAATTACCTCAACACTTGTGACTGTTATGACTTGTAGCTTAACAAGTTGGTACGAACACACGCGCTCTGTTTTTTCATGCTAGGCCTTCTATTGTAAATCAGATTATAGAAAGATAACTTGGGAGATTAAAGTCATATTTATCCAGCCCTCGAAACATGCTGCAGTGCTTAGTTCTGGATGTAACTACCTAAACAAAAAATAGCATCAGAATAAGGTGTGAAAGTTGACAGGGGAAAAAAAAATTCCTGTCTTTTACTATAAGAATTTAGTGATAGAAAAAGGATGGGATTACCCCAATGTTAAAATGTTTCTCCATTTTAGGTATTGTGAGGGTTTATTTAAACTACCCCCAAGCGTATATCTAACATTTTGACAGAATTACCTGTATATTTAGAATTGCAGTATTTTATTCCTCCAAAGACAATCAGTTCAGAACTAATTATTTTAGATGAGAGAGCCATTTCCATACACAAGTCAGCTCATCACAGTTACTCAGGAAAATAAGAGCCTTCTTTACCACAATAAACAAAACAGAAAGTTCATTATTAGTACTGTAAGAAGATAGAACAGAATGGGAGCAAGTACAGATACTTATAAACCCTGCCCACTGCAGAAACTGACTTCTTAAACTTACTGCATTTACAATGCCCTAAATTACCTGTCCCTCTGCAGGAGGGCTTTCCCAAACGTTCTGTGCAACGTAAGCTTCTTCAGAACTCCTGGTGAATGACCTTGTGTTTGGGAAATGGAGCTACTTGGACCAGAGTGATGGAAAAGCAGTTTCCAGCTGTGAGAATCTGAGGCAGTTTTTGCCCACTCTGTTTTTACAAAGAGTGACCATAATTCTAAATACTTGTTTGCTTCATTCACAAACAGTCAAATCAAGCCAAGAGAAAAAGCAGAGCAAGGGGTTTTTTCATTTTTTCTTTTTTTAATTTAAAAACTGGGTTTAAATCCTGTCTTACAGGAAGTGAGAAGTCAGTAATCCCTCGTAGGTTACATAAAAGATTAAGTGGAACACCACAGCCCAAAGCTGCTGTGCCTGAGAGCACTGGCTTCTACTACTCCAGAAGCCTCAGCACAAGCACGGGCATGCAAGTTTACATTCCAGGCTGAGCTTCCCAAAATCCAGAGCTTCATGGCACAATATTGTGATGCTGCCATTTGGATATACCCCTCATAAAGCAAGGAAATGGCTAAGTACAGGTGCTAACCTTTCACCTGAGCCTGTTAGAGCAGATAAACAAAGCCTTAAAAAACCCTGAGATGCAACACTACTTTCTGCACCATCTCCCAGAATAGAAACAGCTAATTAAAATTAAGTAAAAAGCAGGACTGACAGTCTAGGTTTCTCTCTATATCTCAAAGTCACATAAGGACCTAGAAGTAATGAGAGAATAGAAGTATTAATTATGGGTTCTGCAAACCTTATGCCAGCCCAATAATTTCATCAAAATGGATTTTCACTGTTCTTGCAAAACCAAGAGAAGTGGCAGGCGTGGGGAGGAGGTTGGAAAACGAAGCCACAGACTTCAGGACTGCAGCAGTGCTCTTTTCTCCCTCATTTTTTCAGTTTTACTAACTATAGCTCCGAGGATATGCTGCTACTCATGCTGAAAACCATTTTGTGAATTCCACCCCAAATGCACCCTGCCACTTGCTGCTACAGCAGAAGTTCTTCTCTCAGACACAGAGCCATTATGCCCACAATATACAGCTGAAAAGGTCATTTTGCAGCTCTACCACCAAACATCTGCAGATGAAACACCAGTGTTGAGAGCGCCCAGCAGGAATCAGCCCATCCACCTGGGGAAGGTGTGCCCTCAACTTCACCTGACAATGAGAGCTTGAGTTTCTCTGTTTCACACTCAGATTATACACACGAGGGACAGAGGTTTTATAGAGTAATCAAAGAGTTTTTAAAATAAAAATACACACTCCCATGGTGAAACCAAGAATATTAATAGAATAAGTCAGCCACTGGACAGAATGAACATTACCAGTGGTGCCAGTGCCAAGCAGTGGCACTTTTATAGTGGAAGAAGTTTCCAATTTAAGATGTTGTCATACATCCAGTCCCTGGTTTGGAGGCTAAGGCAGTAGAGCACTGAAAAACATCCAATTAACTTTTCCTCTACACAGAGTGGAAAAATAACTAACTTAGAAAATTGTTTCTGCTAGACTTTGAGTCCCATCTTAGCAGGTATTACCTAAGTCAGTTTTTCATGGATACTCATAAACAGTACTCCTATAACTCAATTTAACTGCTTTCTGTTTTTCCTGCAAAATCCTCAGGACTTGAAATTCAATGACACCTGGGCTGCAGAACCAATAGGTAACATTTTTATTTGAATTTTCTCTTTCTTCTCTGGACCCAGCATATAATATTTCTAATATAGCATTTGGTAAAATAAAAATAGAAAAGTGCCAGATCTGGCAGCAGGACATAGAGAATCATAAGCATCTGTTTGCTCTATTAATGAGTAAACAAATTGAGAAACCATTAGAAGCAGAGAGTTACAGAACCCTTTTCTCTCCAAACATAGAGCACTTCATCCCCCTCTTCTGACATCACTTTTTTTCCCTATTATTCACACTGCAGTTCAAATTGTGAAAGGATGTTTCAAACACATCCCAGTGTTAACAATCAGTTTCTAAGTTGTAAACTAGGCCTGAGAAATAGGGTGCTAAATCTAAAAACATGCATCTGCTGAGTGTTGTACAGAAAACCTGAACACAGGGTTGGGTGTTCCTTTACACTGACACAATTGCTCAGTTTAAGGCCAGTTAAGGTTCCATTAAGATTCATGATGTAATTACAGCTATGCACTGTGAGGATACCATAAATGAGAATCAGGCTAAACATTTTTTAAGCAGGAATTGTAAAAAATAATAGAGTTCAGCAGTGCTGACAAGACTTTGTAAAGGAATTCACGAATTTGTTTTGCCATTGAATCATGATGGAGTTATTCTTACTTCACTACTGAGGGGAAAATACAAAATTAAAGAGCAAAAAAAATTAGAAAGATTAAATAACAAAAGATATCTAAGTAGACAGAGGTAAGTATAAGACAACCAAAATTCTAGAGACCAACAAAACATTGGGAAAATGGAATGTCACTAAAAGGAAAATGGAGGGAGGAACAGAACGGAAGAAATTATCAGTGATTTATTTATTACAGACTTTGACTCATAAACACTTTTGTACTGCCATGCAGAAATTAAGAACACCTACTCTGGCTGCTGTTCCTGTTACTTTCACCAGTTTCATTCCTGGATTTCTACAATGCTTCTAAAGCACTCCCTTCTCTCCATGATTTACACTTCACAGAGGCAAAACACCTGCTATTTCTAGAGAAACCTTTCACACAGGTAACTGTGACATTCCCTGCCAAGATTTCATGCAGAAGTTTTATTTAGTAGAGCTCCCTGTCAGCAAAATTACTGCACCTACAAGACCAGAATTACAGACAAGGTCACAGAAGAAGCTTAGAGAGAAAGATAAAGAAGAAGCAAGAGTGACTGATGAATTTAACAAACATGTTTGTACTCGACGACCTTAGAAGTCTTTTTCAACCTGAGTAACTCCACAGTTCCAAACAGGTGCCTCTGGCACAGGTAACATCACACACCCAGATGTGGCATGCCTGACTAACAAACGCTTTAACCAGCCGGGATGGAATACTCTGAGGTTTCTGCGCCTGTCAGTTCAAATTAATTGCATTTATTTATTAATATTGTTAATTGCCGAGCAGTTCCCACACTGAAGCCACCACTGAAGAGCCGCACTCAGGCCCGGGGGGATATTCCAACCACCACATCCACGCCTCGAGGGTGCCGCGGGAACCTTTAGCTGCCTGTGAGGAGCGTGTCCCAGGCAGCCCCCACTGCCGCGGCCGTGCCCGACCCACCCGCGGCTCCCGCTGCTGCGAGCGGGGACGGAGGGAGGGGTGGACGGAGGGATGGAGGGAAGGATGGAGGGAAAAGCCCCCCGCCGTTGGCGCCTCCTCGCTGTCCTCGAGGGGCCCCAGAGGCGGCAGAACCCCCGCGCCACTCACCCAGAGGATGAGGCTGTCGCAGAGAAGCGGGTCCGCCGACTTCGCCTCCATGGCGGCGGCAGCAGCGGCGGCCGCGTCCCCCCCGCCCTCAGGCCGCCCCCGCTCCGGCGGCTCCGGCCGTGGCTCCGCTCCGCCCGCGCGTCCCCGCGGGGGCGGGGCCACCGCCAGCGCCGACCACTCAGCGCCCGCTCCTACGCTCAGAGACCAGGAGTGACAGCGCGTCTGACCAATCACAGCGGAGGAGGGGTGCGCTCGCGCCAATCACAGTGAGACCCGTTGGAGGCGGGGGTTGCCCTCACGGCCGCGCCGCCTCCGTGAGGGGGCGAGTCGGGATCGTGTCACCCGCCCCGGGAGGTGTCACCCGCTGCGGGCTGAGGCGTGGGCGAAGCGCCATGGTGTCACCCACCCGGAGTGAGCTCCTGGGTCTAGACTGGCCCCCGCGTCCCCCCCGCACGGCCCGGGAGGTGCCGCTCCGTCCCAACATGGCGGGTGCTGCCTCCTCAGAGCCCGGCCCGGCTGTCAGCGCTGCCGCGGGCCGGGCACGGACGGGCCGTGGAGGTCACGGGTGAAGGAAGACCCGGTGGATTGGTGCAGAATTAACCTGTGCTTAAGGTGTAGGTAGGTCAGTGTACCTATACCCGCCACAAACATTGCTCTCAGAGCAGGATGCAGAATTGCTTAAAAATAGTTAAATTCTTTAAAAATTGTTAAATGAGGCGAAAATACCAATTCAATTATCTGGGGAGGTGATGGGTTGAAAGCGCTTAAGCACGGGGGTAAGGAGCAACTGCTTTAACTCTTCTAGAGGTGGGAAAACGTGCCCCCTTCCAAAAGGATGGATTGAGAAGGGCTACGGCAATTCTACCTATTACTAATTCGTGTCGTCATTTTTTCTTCTCAGGTTCAGAGGCTGCTGTTAGTACTTCGCAAAGCCCAGCAGACTCCAGTGGCTTCACCTGCCAGCGAGGTGTGAGCTGTTCCTGCAGAGCAGCTCCTTCCTGCCCCTGGCAGAGCCCGGGGCTCGCAGCCAAGGCTCTGTATCCAGCCCTGCACTGCCTGCTCAGCACATCAAACCCCACCACACACGTGCCTTTCATCTTGCTTAGTTCACTACATGATAGCTAAAACGTACAAGTACTTATTTTGTTTGATCTTTTTTTGTTTCAGAAAATACTGTATTTCTTTCATAGGGAGAAGTTAATCAGATCTTGTCGATGCCTGAGCCAGGATCCTGTCTTCTATAGCACCCTGCCTCAGACACTCCAGAGAAAAGTCTCAGTACCTTACACTAAGGAAATACGATTATTCTGTCCCTTTCCTGTTTCAGAACAAGAACTTATTTAAATTTTCCCTCCACCAGCCTCTTTTACTAATTGATTTGAACCATTTTTTTTGTTAGGGTTCAATTTTACAATTTTTATATTGCCTGTTGTTGCTGAAGTGTACAGGATGGCATTAAACACATCAGTGTTTAGGTCAGCCTAAGCATGGACTAAACAACTTTTGAATAATAACTGCTACAGGCAGCATCTGCTCTTTTTTGGCTGTTTTTCAAGATCCATACTTTAATTTTGTGTTACTGATTCTATTTTGCCTCACAGAGGTTAAAATTGTGGTGAAAACATGGATGGTATTTGCATAACTATTTCCCCTCCTGGTGTTCTCCAGAACAGATAAAGATGCAAGAGTGGACTTGGATTTCTGGAAACCCTATTACTGTTTCCTTCACCAAAGGTTCTTAAAGAGATTTGGTTGCCATGGAAGATTAACATAAATCCTTATTAAAAATAGAATAAGGAATAAAAGGGTTTTTACAGTAAAACCCCCCAGAGTTCTGTGCTGGGATTTGTACTCTCTAGCATGCTCATTTTAGTTTTTTAGTATTTTTGCTCTTTTTTCAATTTCTAGTAGCTTTTGTTTATTTTATCCCTCTATTTCCTTGTAGTTTCCATAACTTTATTCCCTTTCTCTCTCAGGCAGAGTCACATCGTAACATCTGTCGCTTCCTACCAACCTCTTCCTGTGGTCCATTTCACAAAACCATGTTCTGTATTTCAGCTGCTTGATTTCAAATGCTCTTTCTCTGCAGATTGCACCTCTCACACATTTTCCTCATCCACTTTCTGCAGGGAACTCCTTTTTTCCCCGAGTTTGTGCTACATAAACCAGGGAGCAGCAGAAGTACAAGGTGGAGCCTTGTGAAGGTGACCAGAGTCAGGCCCAGTGCTGTGGCCAGTGGGCAGGTGCACAGCAATGAGGCAGCTCTGGGGTCACGCTGGGCATTCAGTCCCCAGGTCACAGCCCACGAGGTGTCCCTGGCCAGGCACAGGCACGGCTGTGGCGCTGCTGAATCCAGGGCTGAGCTGGAAAACAGGGCCCAGGGAAGAGCAGGGATGGAGGCACCAAGTGAGGTCATTCAGGGTTGGTCCTCATTCAAAAGCACTCAGAAATTATTCCTAAGGGATGGCAGTGCTGGAAAGGTGATACAGACTGGCTAGGGCAAGGAGCGTGGCTGAGATCCGTGTGAAAACAAGGCAGGCTCTGCAGGTTGGGTAATCTGGGGTTATGTCAGGAGAGATCGGCTCAGCCGGGTGCTCCTGGCTGTTGCATCCAGGTCAGACGGGCTCCAGGTGGCTGAGTGCTCACCCAGACAGACCAGTGTCAGCACTGCAAGGGTTTGTCTGCGTCTACGGAGAAATAAAATCAGCTCCCCACGGAAATCTGCCCGGCTTTTTACATCTTTTAAGTCTCGGCTAAGCAGGAGCACATCGGAAGCTCCCCAGCACTGGGCAGCTGTGCCTGGAGCTCAGCCGTGGGGCAGCAGTGGAACAAAGGGATGTCTGTGCCTTACGTAGAGTAAGGTGGTGTGGGTTTATTTTTTAAGGGTGGTTGGAGATTTCTTCATGAGCTGCAGTTTATATGAATGTCTGTCAGTACATTCTGGGTTTGTGCCAATCAAGGATTATGACCTATATTAACATCCTAGAAACAGGGGAGGCCAGCCAGGCCTGCACCTGATGCCAGGACTGCAGCTCAATCTCCTGATGTCTGATAGCCACTGTTACTACATTTTAGTCAGGTTAAATTACTTCTCTCAACAGGAACTTATTTAAAATGTGTTCACTCCTCTTGATAGTGTATCCCTTGCCATCTTGACAAAGCACCTGACAATCTCTCAGTGAGGGCTGTCTTAACTTTCTTAACAAAACAGAAGAATGGCATTTGCTACAATAATTTAATTGCTATTCATAAAAATAAAATCCAGTTCCTAGGGTGCTTTTTTATTATGTTAATGGGACTTGCATCGTTATATTCAGGAATATGAACAATACTCAATTCAGACATAACTTGGTATCTGGCTGACAAAAGCCCCATATCCAGACACTTGAATTTTCCCATACTTTGTATGGCACATGTGCATCTCACTGGTAGTTTAAAAATACTGTTGGAAGATCCTAATTATAGGACTGCATCTAAAAGGGATTTTCTAAGCACCTAGGAACAAAGATGTCAGAATGTAAAAACCCAAAATAGTGGCCCTTGGTGGTTGGTTATGTACTTGCACATTTCTTGCCATTAGAGAACAAGATAAAAAATGTTCCTCCACTTTTCAATCAAATTTTGTTGCTCAATTGATTTGATTTCTGGAAGTCTGCACTTCGTGAGCACCTTTCAAAAGCTTTAGGAGCATCCAGTAAGCCCCATGGTGTTCTGTATTACTGAGGCACACTGGAATTTTTAGATGCAAAAACCAGAATCAAACCAATTCCCAATATGTGTGCAATGAATTATTACACAATACAAACTGCTCTGATACCTGCTGGGCTACACATCCCTTCACACCCTGTCACAATCTCTGGCACCCTCCTGCCACATACACTTCCACTTCCTTTGGAATCAAGCTCTCTGTGTATTAGGGAAGTTTTTCTGTTTTCATGAAAAAAGCATTGACTATCTGTTTATTCTCCAAATGTGGCCAATTTAGAAGTTTTTTAGTGGAGTTTATTCAGCATAACTGAGCATCTAAAAATCGTAAAATAGGAATTAAAAAGCCACTACTGTGAACTGGAGTTGTTTGACTGGCCAAAGGCTCTCAGTGCCTTGCTGGTCTCTACAGGTTTTGTTTCCCCACTGCTTTTCCCTGCAGATGCTCAGTGGTACTTTCCAGGCCAGTTATGCCCTGAGGGAAAAGGGAGCAGTGTCAGGATGATGAACGTAAAATTTTTCACTCTGTTACTGAAGTATCTATTTTGTAAAACACCCTGAAATATTTTCCCTGGCTGCTAGAGGAGATAAGTCATTAGAATCTATTCATTATCAAAACAGTAGGAATTCTGGATATTTTGTATAATCTGAAAATTAATAACTTGTCTGAGAGTATCTTCATTAAAGGAGTCTTATATTCAGGCTTTTCTGAAAGGTGGCAATATTTTCACATGGAATAAGCATCTTCCAAGTATTTTCACATTAGATGGAAATAATTCCATCACTTGAGGCCCTTCTTGGAAGTCATTCAACTATGAGAACATTTGCTTTAAATAAAAGACTGTTTAAGCCAGTGGGATTCCTGAAATTCCTGAGCCGTTTATGCTCTTCTTTACACTTTTCTTAGCACATCTTAACTTAGTGAACATTTCCTTATCCCCGCAGATTTAATGTTGGTAAGAAACAGTCGTCTCATTAAAACTCTGAAGGCTTGGGCTGGCATTTCTAGTCTTTTATAATTAATTTTGTTTTGCCTGGAGTAATTTCTGGGCTCCTTGGTTGCAGACTTCCAGATCTTAGCCCATGTGATACAGTGAGTGTGTATATAGAGTGCAAATACATCCACACCTTTTACACGGAATACTAATACTGTTTACTACAACAGTTTCAGAAAAAAAACAACTGCTTTTCCAAATAATAGTTAAGGTTTATCATATGCCAGTGAGGTAGGCATTGATAAACTGAAACAGAAAAGATGGAAATAGAGCCACAGAGCCAAAATCTCATTAAATTCCATAAAAAGCTATACTAGAGACAGGTGTGAGGTGGAAAACTACCAACCTACATTTATAAAAGAGACTGTGACCAGATCTTGTAATTGCACCTTTTGGCTTCATCCAGCAAGAGAGAAATGGTTAAGATCCTTTAGGAATGATCTGCCTCGACTGTTTCAGGGAAACATCTCAGAATTGGCAACTTTTAAGAACAGTGACTTGAACAGAATAAAATATTTACACCTCTACAGCATCATTTCTGCTCAGCAAAACCCCACTTCGGCACTGCACCCTTTCCTCCCCTCCTCTCGCTGCCTCGGTTGTTTCCCTAACACTTGTTCATCTCCTATCTATGCTTTTTTATTTCTGCCTTTTCATTTACTTTCTCATTGATATCTGCACCTCTATTTTAGTACCCTTATCTTTTTTTAGTGAACAAGGTCACAAGTGAGAGTGGGCTTTGGCGATTCCAGCATTATCCAGCTGACGTTAACTGACGTCATGGAACTGCTGGCAGTGTCATGGCAGCAGCCCCTCTGCAAATTCACATGTATTAAATGTCTCAGGTACAATTTCAGTTTGTGTCCAGGACACGAAATGCAGCCCTGGGATATGAACTATGGCAGAGACGTGCTGGTCACGAACACAGTGACACTTTGAGATCCTGTTCCCACAGGTGTGCTGGTGGTGGGGCCATGTGGTGGCTCCTCAGGCACCACTTTGGCAGGTGGGTTTGTGTCCCAGTTCTGTGCCATACAGATTCTGGTCCTGAGAGTATCCTCACACTTAATATTATGCACCAAACACCTCCGGTACTCACCACAGTCAGGGATTACTCCACAGGTAAGATCAGGAACATGGGTTTTTTTCAGGATCAGGGAAATCACAAACTCAATTTCTGAGAAGTAACCCCTTTGGTTCTGTGCCAGGGTACTGGTTTGTACTACTAGGGAAACTAATTCTGGTAATATCTCTAATCTCTCTAAACAAAGTAATTTTCAGAACTCTATGTTTCATTATACCAATTATATACCATTATCTTATTATTCAGAAATATTATCACCAGCATAGAAGATTCACCAAATAAAATGTTAGTAACTTGTTAGTTATTTTTTAATGGAAAATTAACAGCTAAGTCATTAAATAGTATTCCTTTCTCAACATCTGAAAGTTAGTGTGAAAAGCACTAAAAGCCATGTTTTTAAATGGAGTATTTAAAAAGTATTCTTTAGTGGAAGAAGAGTCTGTGTTCAAAAATAGAAACAATGGGTGAAAATGTCACAGCCACCACTTGCTACTGAATAACACAAGAGTGTCTCAAACCCAACCACAGCTGACAGAGTAGGAGAGCTACAGGTGTGTGGAGTGTGAGGTGAGTTGTCCTGATACTGCAACATTTATGTATTAAATAAACAAGTTATTGTGTACCTACCTGTAAAAACTGAGTTCAGATTTACCATGATTTCAAATCAATGTCATTTTTCGTGGTTTCATTTGAAAATAGAATTCAGCTTGCCTAAGAATTTTGAACACATTTTCTTTCGTGTTTGAAGGGTCTCTTGCTATGGCATATTCCAAAGAAGGAAAGCAAACTCCCACAGCAAGGGTCAAGCCTCTCTTGGACAGACTGCCAGGGGGTTGCAATTATATTTAATGGTCATTTCTAAAAAAATTGCATTTTGCACTTTGATCATTTTTTAAGAGAAACGTTACTCTTGTCTGTTTGCATTTGGAGATTGCTCCCTTGCTTTCATGCTGCTCTCCTCCAGCACCTGCTCTGTTTCGTTCATGCACAGGAACCAGGGGCACAGTGGTTCTGAGCTGAGCTCCTCAGCTGAGCAGAACTCTGTGAAGCCTCCTGCATATCCAGCAGCCCCCACTCTCTCATTCCAGGATGGAATTCAGTCACAGATGGGACTTGCTGGGGGTGCATCATGCAAAAGCCCATCTCGGTCAAAAATCCTCAGTTTGTGTCAAAGGCTATCACGTAGGCCCTGCTCCAGAGCACTGCCAGAGGTGTTTCACACCTTCACACCTCTCAGCCCCGTGTTTGTACCTCACAGGCTCCATTTTTGGTTAGGTAGGCTTTTGTGGAGTAGATCAAGAAACTGGATGTGTAAAATTGGGAATTAATAATGCAGCAATGCCAGTGATTGGCACTTACAGACCTGTTGGCTTTGATGGGACTATTCAACTGTGCAAACTAAAACAGGCACGGGAGTGTTTGCCAGCTCAAACTCCAGAGCCAAAACAAGGAGCTCATTAAGAGCAAACACTGGACTGGCACTGCAGTTGTGCTTTACAGACCCAACCAAAGATGGAGCACCAAAAAAGCCCAACCTACAATTAGACAAAATGGATCCAGGATTCCAACTTTCAGGCATGTACTGGGACCAAAATGTCAGCAAGGCAACAGGAATGGCTGGCCTGGGGCAATCATGGATTGACTGATTTAATGTGCAGAGTCACAGAAGTTTGGATTTTCTTGTGTTCATTATCTTCCTCAAAATATTCTAGAGCTATGTGAAGGGAACCTTGCTGTTACTTGACAGCTGTTCTCGGTCAAATTCAGTGAGTTAGGCCACATAAAATCTCAGTTTCCCCACTGAAGCCTGGGTACTGATGGAAGTGAGAGAAGATTCCCTGCTGTCCTGCATCCAGCTGTGCCTGGGGGCGGTGGAAGTGCTTTGAACTGCACAACTGAGCAATAATAGGCTTAGAGTGACATAAAAAATGGACCCAAAATCCTGTTTCTTGAAACAGTGCAGAATTCAGCCTGCAGTTTCCAAGACAAGTGTGTCTGTAGTAAGGCCTGAGTGACTGCAGAGGAGCCACAGCACTTTGCACACAGCCCCTGGCAAGCAGAAGGAAATCTTCTGGGCTCATTCCACCTTTACAAATAATATCTTTTGCTATTATTTAGTTAGGGGGGGTTTCCCCTCTGTATTAAAACCATTCAAATTGTTCTCCGAGTTAGTACTAACCCAGTGCTTGAGTGGCCTAGCTAAAACAGACTGACCTAATGTGTTCAAAGCATTTTCCAGACTATCAACATTCCTGTCTAAAAACCACAGGAGTAACTGACATCTCTGTTAGCAGCTGTTACAAATTTAACACGTTGAGCAGAGAAGCTGGGAAAAGGTTGGAGAGAAAGAGCTGTGCTTGGAGATTTGGGGAATCCATTGGGGTGATGCACTGAGCATCCTGGAGAGGATGTTACTGCCTGTACCAGGTTCTCTGGATAACCAAACTGCTCCAACTTCTGCATCTGCCAGTCTGGCATCTTTAATAAGTAATTAAATCACACTGTGGACGTGAATACATTCTTGGATAAATAATAAATGACAGCTCTCACACTGGCACGCGAGCACACAGGCATACCCAGGGCAGGAAATCACACACAGCATTTCATTTGTTGCTAATTTATCTGTAACAAAGTGAGGAAGATGCCTTGGGGACTGGTGACTAACAAGGAGCATTGTTTATGCTACAAATCCCATCCGGTTATTAGGCTTTGAAAAGTGCTTTGTTTAGCTTATCAGTGCTTCAGCAGGAATGCCAGGGGCAGTATTTCTGTTCTGAGTGTATTTCTATTCCAATATTACTGACACATAAGAGGTTATGTGTTACCTGAGGGCTGAATATTCGGCTTGTGCTTCAGTGCCTCATTGAATTGGGATCAGGATGATGAACACTGCACAAAACCAAGCCCTGAACAGGTTTCCTTATCAATTTTACAGCATTAAATTGAAGAACACCTTTACATAAATCAAACCCTTCTCAAGGACCACAGAACACGACAAAGAATAAATACCCTATGGCATATAAATGCCCATCATTAAAAATTACTTTAGCATGTTAGACTTTCCGCTTAAATTCTGCACTTCACTTAGGATTTGGACAAAATTGTATTACACAACCTAAGTCTGCAGTTACGCAATTCCAAAGTATCACAAGAGTCTGGTAAGTTTTAGAGCTGTTTCACAACAGCACTGATAAGCTGCTACTCAGTCAGGTGATCAAAATACCTACAGTGTGCCCTCGATTCAAGTTAATATTTAAAAATAGGAACACCATTTTTTTATTGGGCTCAGGTACCTTTTCAGTGATGTCAAATGTCTTTCGGGGGAGAAGATTTAGAAAGGAAGGGCTTTATTTTCAGATGGAAAAAACTACATTTATTTCATTCTATAATTTAGAAAACTTCAGAATCCCTTGCCAAGTAAATTAATAATTAGCAAATAAGGGGAACTAAATTGGGCAATTAAATTATTAATTGGCAAATAAGGCATAATTGGCCTTGCTGAATGATTCCACACCAACACTGTCACTGACTCAGCGCCCCCAAAACATTTCTGCAAGATGAATGGCAAGCTCAACCTCCCGCAGGTCTCCTGGACCACTGCAAGAAGTGTTCATTAGATTGATTATGAATAAATAACTGAAGTATTTATTTAGACTTTTTATTATTAGATTACTTTTGGAAAATCCATATGAATCAATTCTTCTGTCTAAAATGTCCTGGTTTTAATTTGCTTATGATTAGGTTAGATCTGGATTGCCAAACCATGAGCCGTCCAGTGTATCCTCATTGGTCATCTGAACTGGCCTTGTAACTGAGACTGGGAGCAGCTGCTCCCCTGCCAGAGCAAAGTGACACTGTCACCCCTTCCTGACAGCTGCAAACCTCAAAGCAGGGGCTGCTTGACTAAACAATGCCACGTGCTCGTGGAAACACCAATAAATGTTTGTGAGCACTCAATCTGCTGAGAGCTTTTTAAACTTTAATACCCCTCCTCAAAGATGCTGATGAGAACAGACTCGCCACTGATGCTTTAGAGCTAAATTTCCTTGTGGTAAAACTGGAAGATGTTGTAAGCTGAGCTGTGTCACAGAGATAAAGGTTTATACCCAGGAGCTTCTGGCTCCATAGCCAACAAACAGATCAGGCTTCATGCCTTCCTTTTGTGGGCAAGAATTTAAAATGTATCAAATCTGGTGGCTGGGGTTTAGTACAATGGGCTTGGTTTTGCAGAGTTCTACTAGAATTCTTTTCTGAAATGCTCAGCTTTCATTTTAAGCCAAAAGATGTGTTCAGATCTGAAAAGCTCCTTTTCCTCAAAAATCTGACTGTCACAGTGTCAAAGCCTAGCCCCTGGTGAGGTACCTACATGAAGAATTCCTTTGCAAATCTGAATTGTGGAAATGTGGCCTCAGTGAACACCCATGCTGTGCACTGAGAAAGGAACAGAAACATAAGGACCTGACTCCTGAAAAACTTTAAGGCTTTCTCTGGATCTTCAAATTCTAAGTCTGTTTTTCAGAATAATTTGCTTCTGAACTTGGGGTTTGGTTTTGGTTGGGTTTTTTCCTCTTGTTTCCTCCAAATGAATTAAATTGACTTCTACTGTACTAAACATTTTACCATCCAGTTCTGGCAGAGGATTCCCAAAAACAGATGGGTTAGAACCACCAAAGGCACCCAGATGCAAATACAAGACTGTGAAATAGTCATTTCTAAGGGCACGTGCAAAGTTTCCAGCCTAAAATGTTAGGAGGAATGACAATTTTAATAGTGCCATTTGAAATAACACACAGAATTACTGCATGAGAGGAAGCTCCCTAAAAATCTGTCATTTTAGGCAAAGTCGCGCTAAATATTTTGTTTTCTTAAGACTGTTTAGTGCCATCAAAACCTCAAAGCCTCATGACACAAACACTGACTGCCATAATCAATCTCTAATTCAGTCGCAGTTCAAATGTTCAAAGGCCGGCTCAGGATTTTGGAAGGGGTAAATTAGTTCTGGCAGCCTTACAGCGATGTCAGATATCATCTGCCTTCTCCTTCTATCAGATCCAGCTGGGCGGGCCCCTCATAACCAGGACAGAGCCAACTCCAGCATCAATGGGAGTGCTTGGACTCAATAAATCAGAAATTTGATTATGTGCAGATAATCTCTTAAAAATAAATGACAGACCTGTATGGATACTGAAAAAGCTTCAGCAGGGAATTTCTTCAGCTCTCTGCAGCATTTTGTGAGAGCTCTGTCTTTCCCATGCAGGCTGTTCAAAACAGTGTTACAGTTTTGTAAACTTCTTGCACCTGCAGGCTGTTTGGCAGTATTGTTATGGTTCTAACTAGAAAAATATTTAGGAATGGCTATCTTAGAATTTGGCCAATCCCTTCAAGGGGTGGATGGCCTAAAGCACCAATTACCTTATGCCATTTAACACACTTCAGCAAACTAACATATAAAAGCTTTTGGAAAAGTTATTAAAGCGCTTCCGTTTATCCCTGAGCCTGGACTCCGTGTCGTTTCTCTACCCGTCCTTGGTGGTGCAGGGACAGACCTGGCGTGTTTTTCCCAGCTGATCGACTCAGGACAAGACTAAGCCACTGATGTCTCTGCTGAAGGTGACCCCAAGTCCCTTTTTCCTCCCAATTGCTCCATTAATGCAATTGGAGGAAGGAACGTCCATACCAGTTGAAACCAGGGCCACCTTGCCTTGGTGCCTGTTGGACTCAGAAATTCCTACCATCCATAAAAATGCCCATGGCTTAACTGTGTGTGTAAGGAACTGCCTGGTTTTGCTTCCTCTGGATCTGCCACCCATCAGTCATCCTGCAAGAGTTGGTCGAGTTTCCCACCTTGCTTCACTCAAATCAGTGAGAGATCACAAGAAAATTAAAAATGTGGTGTCACAATCCTGGATTTGAATGATGTTTGAATGATTTTTATTCTTCCTGTACACACACACATTATTCACACAGTGCAGGATCACTGCCTGGTTCTTTGCTGTAATTCCTAGTCTTAATCAGATGCTCTGGGAGCAGAGTTTGAGCATTTGCAGGATCTCAACAAGCCCTTGCACTCAAGCTGATGAGTTTCCAGCCCTTTTGCCTGGTGCCCAAGCTCAGCAGCCAGAACTGGTATCATCAGCAACATTAAATATTCCATTTTCCTGTTTTCTGAGCAGCTCAAACTCTCTTTCTGCAGACTTGTTCATGAGTCACTAGGAAATAAACCATAATCATTTGTCCCCTAGGAGTCATATATAAGTTAATTATTGTACAAGACAAGCTAATACAAAATACACAAGAGGTTTCAACTTGTTGAGGTTGCAAAGGGCAAGGGAGCCTTTCAGAATTTCCATTGGTTACGGTCTGGGAATGCTGGGCTTCCCTTGACTCCGTATCTATTGCATAATCAGAAACACATTTCGTTCCCTTTGTTGTACGAGACAAAGCTAAAGAAATGTGGGTGTTATTCCTGTGCACAAATAAAGAGGAGATACCTAATGGGCTTGTGTGTGTGCAGTGTTTGTAAACACAACTGCTCTGGGCTGCAGCTGACAGAAACCATCACTGCTTGTACCAGCTGAGAGGATGTTCTGGATCTGCAAATGCCCCCCAGCCCTGCACAGGAAGTCAAAATGGATTGGGATGTGCCAGATCAATTTTAGGTGCCACTGTGTTAAAAAAAGTCTGCTTGCCTGGAGTTCAGTGTCCTGGACTTGAATCTGACCATCGCTGTGGTGTCTTGCTCCTACCCAGCCATCCTTTGCTGGGCTATTGTGTGGTTGTTATCTCTGCAGGAGGGAATCTTATCAGTGCAGGGAAAGGAAAATCTGAAAACAATGGAAAGGCCTTTGGTATCTGACATTTGTCTGTTGAGGATAGAAACAAATAAATTTATAACTTCACAGTAAAGGAGAAAGATTTTTTCCCAGTAGTTACAGAAACGCTATTGTTAAGGTTGGAAAAGCCCTCTAAGATCATTGAATCAAAGTTATGGCACATTATTTTAAAACCTCCAGTTCCTCTTATTTACAGATCCTCATTATAGGAAGAAAGAATGGTATGGATGGCGCTGATTTAAAATTACTCATTTGGTGAACTCATAGTTTTAGCAAGAGATGTGGTTTCCTGAACACTCACCGGGATTCTTTTTGCCACCCAGCCTATGGTTCCATTCTGCCACACCAGGAAGGCAGACAACACAGCAGACTTTATTTCAGTACATTTAAGTGACAGACACAACTGCAAAGGAGGAGGAAAACAGTGACAATTAGTTATGTGTGACATCTACGCTGAGTTTCTGTGACTCTCTGCTAATCACAGTAAATTATTATTAATGGACTGAATATGTCAATCAAACTACTAATTTAGTGAAGACTCTGCACTACATCTCTCCCAGGAATCACAGCAACTCCAGCTGTCCCACCTGCCTCCAGTGAGCCCCTCTCCCAGCAGAAACCAACTCTGGGCATTTATTCTGTGGGAAGTGTTCTGGACTGACAGTGCAGTGAGTGCTTACACAGGCTACTGAACATTAAATCTTAGGTTGACAAGAAGTAACATCATCTCAGAGGATATACAGTTAAATTACAATACAAACTTGTGGAATGGGTAAAATGCACCAGAAAAATCACACAATTTGTATTCAACTATGCAAAAAAACCCCAACCTATTACAAAAATCAGCACTCCAATAATCACATTTGTAACTGTGAAAGCTCAAGATGTAACAAACATGAAGTCTCATCATCAAGCGTGAACTCACTTCTGAGAAGACAGCTTGTCTTTTTAATCAGCAGCATAAAAATCCAGCTATCCCATAAAATTAATTTCTATGGGTGAAAATCAGGAGTAGGACACACCAGGCTTAGGTCTGGTTCTGTCCCACACTTGCTTCCCAAGTGAAACATTTGTCTAAAATAAAACAGAAGTGATCTAGGCATAACTGCATTGGTTTGCAGTCCTGTTAAAGCTTTCTACACAAACAAAAGTAGTGGAAGTTTCATTTTAAACAATTCAATAAGTTGGTTTCTAGTCATGCATAAAGCTTTTTTAAATCTGTTTACTGTTTTTTAAGTAAATCTGTGTGGTCTTACAGAGAAAAATTGTTCAAAGACATCTCATCCCAATGCGAGCTCAGTAACTGTTTATTCCAGCCCTGGATCTGTTTAACAGGAAAGGGACAGAGCAGATTTAGAGGGTCCTTCTGTCGAGGCTGCCCCTGGCGTGGGCTCCTGTCCTCCCCCAGAGCAGCCCCAGTCAGTGGATAATCTGTGTAAAACCCTAATTCTCTAGACAAACGTGTCTGCTAAATGCCTTCTTCGAGGCTCTGAGCCATATGGTTGGGATTACAGCATTTAAATAGTTTTTCCAAGTGAATACAAGGATGAAGCACAGAATAGTGGAGGGAGTTACATTCATAATTGCATTTATATAGGGATTTCAGGATTTTTAAGGCCCACGTTCTGCACCACTGGAGCCAGTGTGAGCTTGGCACCTTCAGGCAAGTGCAAGTTACATTTACAAGCCATTCACACTTTTTTCACCACGCTATAAAAAGATCTAAGTACAAAGGAGAACAAGGGGCTGTGTTGTTAATGCTGGTGCAATAAAAGCACATTTTTATCTTTTGGATAAAGGTAACAGAGCACAGCCCCTCGTCACCACTGCCACTATCCAGATCGTCTGGGAGCCCAACAAATCAGTGGATCCCCAACAGCCAGGGACGCCTCAGGAGAGACACCATGTAATACTTCAGGTTGTTTCATGTTTTTCTAACACTGTTTTATAACATACAGGAAAAGAAGGCTTTGAACAGAACTCATCCAGGATAAACAGCAACCACATGGCCTCAAAACCTGTTTCAAATAATGCCCCAGTAGTTACAGTTTCAAGTACAAAGATAGACATAACAACAAAGAGCATCAACTTTCCTCTTTCCCTGGCCTGGTTAATTTTCCCTTTTCCATCTGTGAGTATGACCTAATGATACAGACTTTATTTGTATTTAATTTTGAGATCTGCAGAGGAGAAGTACCATACACAAGCTGGGTCTATGTTGTTTTTCTTAGCTGTACATACTTGGCCAGGCTTTCCTTCCCTCCACACCATTATTTACACTCCGGAGCGCTGACTCCAGTGCGATGCATTATCCATGTTATGGCTGTTTATAGAGTGGAAGTGGTCTCTGTAACATGTCTGTTTTTCATGTCTTAAACCAATAAAACTTTTACACTGGGCTTATCAAGACCATTCTGTGTAGATCTAAGTCTGTTGTGACTGAAATCAGTAATAAAACTTCTCTTGATGCCCCGTGGAACAGAGCTAAGACAACACTGAGCTCTCTTAATAAATTCCGCTCCGGTAAAAGTTTTATTTAAAAAATGTGGTTAACCCAAAGCTTTTAAAAAAGATTAATGTGGACTTATAAAAAATGTCTGATTTTATTATTAGTAGTAATTCATGCAGTTTGTCCTGAAGTTTTCCTTTTCAGCTTCAGTTTGAACCATATGTTCAGGAAGTTCAACTGAAAAGCGATCCTTCAGCAATATTATTTTTTTCTAATTAACAATAACCACAGAGGTATTTTAGGGAAACCTACAGAGTCCCTCAGAAAGTTGTGGAGTGGGATAGATTAAAACAGGATTTTGTCTATTTTATGAAAAATGCACTGAAGCACAAATGGGTCAACTTCAGAGGAGTCCTTCCTTTCCTGTTCTACCGAACAAAGGATTCTGCGTGCAGCAAATCTTAATTTCCATGGGATTCTTTTGTGAAGGGCCTTGAAGGCCTCTGGGATCCATCAGTGCCCCGTGGGCCTCGCTGGGACCGAGCACAGGCACAGCAGTGCAGCTGTGGGGATCCCCAGACATGGATTCACCACCCCAGTGGGTCAAAGCCGGTCAGATGTGATGGGTGTCAAACACAAAGCTCAAGGAGAAGCTGGAAGCTGGGTGCCAGACTGGGTTTATACAGACTGGATGGGGATTTAGGACTAAACACAGCTGTGGGCTCAGCCAACTGCTCCATGTGTGCAAACAAAACACAAGAGGCACAAAGATAAACCCTGCACTCAAATGAAAACAAGTAAAATCACAAGTCAGAGTGAGGTTCATAAAAATACCTTTGGGCCAAATTTAACATCCCCAGCCCTTGTACGCATAATGTAACTGATGGCATCAGGAACATTTTTATTGTGGATTTCAAACATGGTTTCTCTCAAATTCCCTTTCTCAGTGAGAGCAGACAAGGTGATGCTGGGTGCAGAACCCCCACACTGAGGGCTCCCAGAGACTTCTCATTACAGCACAGCTCACACAAAGCACTCGCTGGCTGTTTTTAAGAACAAAGATTATTGTTCAGCTCAATAGAACAATCCCATCAAAATGGCAGCACAATGTTGTGCTGCTGTTTTCACTGGGGTCCCTGTCAAGTTGCATCAGTTGAAATGCTGAGGGGTTTTATTTCCCTGACCTGTCACACTGCTCACTGTGCCCCGGAGCTGCCAGTCAAGCTGTGCTGCTTCTGCTGAGATGCTGTTTGTGCTTTGCTGGGTTTGCTGGTGGTGCCAGCCCTGACATTCAACTTTCCTGGTTTTTGAACAGCCCAAACTCACTGCTGTCACTGCACATGCAGCCTAATCGTACTGTCCTCACACTCTGCTCCCTTTCACTCCTGAGACCTCTCTATATTGCACTTGGAAATCAGCAGTTGTCTGGGTAAAAAAGGATGTGGCAATTGGCTTTTCCAGAGGTACAAGCTGCTCCTTAGCTGTGCCTGCTGGTTTATCTGGGATAACTGGTGCTGAAAGTCACTCCGGACAAGTCCACCTTGATGCAGCTGCAACGCTTCTGTCCACGGGCACCCATACTCCTGAGGGCTTCAACCATGACCCAGGGAGCTTCCAGAGTAAGATCCACAGGGAAAGAAACTGTGGAAAGAAAACCCTCCCTCAGCTGATCTGTAAATCTCTGCACATACCAGTATAGAAGAGCAAAGGCTCCATTTTTCCACAGTCACTTTGCAGAGGAAAACCATGTATTAAAAATAATCACATTCATTTTCAGAGTCCATTGTAGAAAGAGGGTTTATTAATCCTGCTAACTTCCTCATAAACATTAAACAGCCTCCAAAATGTTTAGTATATCTTCATTTTTTAATTTGGTAGGCTGCTGCCTGACCCCCTGCTGGAGGCACAGTCCCTAGCTAGCAGCACTAACCGGCCCTCCTGTCTGCATTCTGACACATGCCAAGCAATGAGCTTGAGCTCTTGGGACCAGCTTTATTTATCCTCTGATTTTCCCACAGCATTTCAAAACCCACTTGGGCTTGAATGATCCTGCAGCCATTTACATTTATTGTTTGACACATGTCAGATCAAACAACTGTGAAATATCGAACAGGCCTCCAGCATCTTGCTTTTGTGTAGTTTATTGAATCTCTGGGATAACATTCCACAAAAAGCACTATGGAAGTTCCTAATCTCACCAGGCCCCAGCCAGAGGTTGCTTGTTGTACTGGGAGGCTGGATACAGGGGAAAAAAGGAAAATGTTCTTTATTGTCAAATTGTGTTGCTTTTCACACCTCTTGTGAGAAGCAACACAATAAGCCAAGGAAACAACCTTGACCCCTAAGTGTTTATAAATCTGCACTTACTGAGTGAGCAGCACACAATGAACGGATTGAAAGAGACCCAGCAAGCAAAACCAGTCTGTACCATTATGCGATCACCTTCCGATGCAGTTACTGGCAGTACTGTGGTGGAACTGTTACCATCCACGGTTGCATCCAGAACCTCCTAGTGAAGGCACTTTTGGAATTCTTACCTGGAGAAGTCCTGCAGTCGCCCTGGCAGGGAGGAGAACACGGCGTGGAATGAAAAGCAGACCTAGAGAGGGTCAGGTTGGACCTTTCAGATATCACTCAGATTTGAACTGCAGGATTTTAACTTGCCTCTAAAATTCCAGATTCCAGCATAGAAAGCAGCTGCATTTTTCCCCAGGTATTGCCAAATCCAAACAGTTCACACTGGCTCTGCCCCTTCTCAAGGCTGGAATACCAGCTGGCACAGAGAGTGCCAGGCAGTGGCACTGATGGGAAAGATGAGGCTGAAGGCACAGGTAGGGCCTCTTCCTGACAGGGTGTAGGATAACACCAAAGCACATCCTTCCTCTCCTGTCACATCCTGGGAGGGAGCTTAAAGAACTGGGGAGTCTCTTTCAATCTACAGACCAAACTAAGCCCTGTGGAGAGGAACATTAATTTTTAACCCAACACCACAGCATTAATGAAGAGGAATAATCACTCAGTCCTACAGTTCCTGCCCACACCAGGGTGAGGCTCAAGGCCTCATTTCAAAACATTCACAGCCCACACTCAATGCCAGGTTCTGAAGCCAGGCACACACCAGTGCAGCCATTAAGGCCCAGTTCCCAGAAGGATTCCATGTCAAGCAGAATACTTTATTTTCCAGTGCTGGGGCAGCAGGGATCCCTTTTAGAAGGGTTCCTCTGGATACTGTACCATGATTGAACAGCGTAGGGGCATTTGGACAGCAGAGGAAGGTTCTGCATTCAAGAGATTTTGACATAAAAGTGCTTAAGAGACACATGGAACTGAAATGCATCAGAACCCAAAATAACCAATCTCATGTGAACAGTCAGTTTGCAGATTACCTGTATGACAGGCTGTCATTCCTGACTCTTGCCTTGTGAGGACTCTTCACCTGGGTGGGTCTCATGGATTTCTTTCCTAAGAGTTGCTCTTTGCTTTTTTGGAACCATCATATTTTTGTCTTCTCCATGTGAGTGAACTGGGCCTCTCTGCAGGACTGCTGGAGCAGCTGATGAAACGATGGTTGCTTCCCTTCTTTTTAATTTGCATGATAAAAATCTGTCAGCAGATTGCACCTGAAGGGGTGAGGATGGCAAGGTCTGCAGCTCAGGGGCCTGCCTGACCCCAGCTGGGGCCCTTGGCCAAACTTCCTCAAGCCATGATTGAGGCTTCTCTTGCACTGGGGCAGTGTGATGGGTTTGTCCCTGTGCTGCTGCCACAGGCTGAAGGACTCAGCAGTGCTTGGCATGGCCAAGGCACCCGATGTGGAGCCCTCAGAGGGCAGTTTTACGAGAATGCCTCAAGCCACAATCAGAGTTTAACATCACAGTGCTCACCGACCTGCAGCTGAAGAGCGTTAGAAACTCTTGAGCTTTAGCATTTTACTTCTTGGCTCAATTTGAATTAAATTTTAATTTGAGAACTTGGCCTCAACTGAACAATTTGCTAAGTCTTGTATAACACAAGGATGGTCAGACAGTCTCACTGCAAAATCCTGCAGCAGTGTTTGTGTTATCACAGCTGATTACTCAGCCACGGGGATACAGAGTTCTAACAGCTCTGGTTTTAAAATGGATAACATGAAACTGGCAGTAACTCTGGCTTGGAACAATAATGCAACTATGAAGTACAAGTGTCACAAGGGGAGACAGGCATTAAAAAGCCGTGCAGGAAATGTGAACGAATCCCTGCAACTGTGTCGTGCAAGCCCATGCAAGGTACAGAGAGGCCTTGAACTCTGTGCATCTACATTTTACACCAAGTCAGTGTGACTGTTTGCTCCCTTTCCAGACTCCCTACACCCCTCGTGCTAAGTCTTGGTGCCAGTGAAGCCAGAGAAATCAAGGCCAGTTTGAGGATAATGATATAAATGGCAGGAAGTTTATGGAAACTTTGCTGAAGTTGTTTGTGTTGAGGTAAAAGTGCTGGTAGAGTGCCAGCCAACCTTGCATATCTGTCCCTGTATAACCTGTACCTTTGCTATCCATTTGGAGGCTGTGGACTTCATTTTTACACACTGACTGCATATTAAAATAGATATATTAAAATTTATGAATACTTATTGGTTACAACACACTGGTCTCCAATCGCTTTTTCCCACTCTGTCTTTTCAGCTGACAGATTTTATCATGCCCCTGAGTTGGGAGCTCTGACACCCCACTATGTCAGAGTTGTCTTCTTGCTTGTTTTACTCTTTTTGTTATGATGTTTCTTCATTTTATTCCCATCAACTTTCATTGTCTTTAATTATGTCCCTGAACTTGTAAAGCTGTTTCTCCTAACAATGGGTACTTTGGAAATGGCAACAATTGCTTTTCCATGAACTACAAGGCAGGAAGTGCATTGTTTCTTTAAAAAAATTACCAGATGTTTGTCAGGGCTGACTACTAACATTAAAAAAAAGCCAGAAACTATTATTTTCCAAATAACCCAAGTCTAATTTTGTTATTGTGTGACTCCTGTTCGCATTTAACTGGGAACTGCAGCCTATGGCAATACAAAAGAAGGAATTTCTCTGAAGCTAAGTGTGTAAAGTCCATCTGTGTGAACATTGACTCCATGGACTCAATTCCACCTGAGTGAATCGTGTTACTCCTTGTGCTGTTCCTGCCAGTCCAAAAACTGGCACCGGGGTACCTCCAACTGGTTGTCTGGTGTTCCCTGACTGGAAGAAATGAATATTCCTTGTCCCTGTGTGCAGGGATTATTGACAGAAAATACCCAGCACTTCACAGCAAAGTGACTGCATTTTATTTCTCATTAAAAATTAAAATGTATACTTTAAATGATAAAAGTATATTTTTAACATGGACAGGACAGTAAGAAGAAATTATCTGCATCACACATGCCTGGAAATTTGTTATCCCTGCTGTTCCCTGATACCATTGGATCACAAGCTGTTCATGATGGAGCGATACTCTCTCTGATGTTCCACAAGCTTCAAAAATACTTCATATTTCTTGTCATAAAACCTGTGTAAGAAAGTTCACGTCAACAAAACCTGAGATTTGAAGATTTAAATCCCCTGCAATATATATATTTACTTGCTTCTCTTAGCACTAAAGACACTCTGACTCTTTCCTAAGTACAGCTGCTGCCAGGATCAGATCCCTCCCTGTGCACTGCTGGAGCAGTTCCCACCCAAACGAGTGATTTCCAGTTGCAATCCCACCTTTCATTTCCCTACAGCCAGCTTGGGTTCTCAGACAGTTTCCCCCAGAGCTCCCTGTTGTGAGAGTGAGGAGCCACTGGAGCTTCATAGAATTCATTCAGGTGGGAAAATCACCGAGTCCCAGTTTCCCCAGCACTGCCAAGGCTGCCACTGCCCCATGTCCCCAGGTGCTACATCCACGGGGCTTTTAAATCCCCCCAGGGAGGGGGACTCCACCCCTGCCCTGGGCAACCCTTTCCATGAAGAAATTTTCCCAAATATCCAATCTAAACTTTCCCTGGGCCAGCCTGAGGCCGTTCCCTCTCCTCCTGTCCCTGTTCCCTGGGAGCAGAGCCCGACCCCCCCCGGCTGCCCCCTCCTGTCAGGGAGTTGTGAAGAGCCACAAGGCCCCCTCTGAGCCTCCTTTCCTCCCCTTTCCCAGCTCCCTCAGCCGCTCCTGGGGCTCCAGCCCCTTCCCCTGGACATGCTCCAGCCCCTCAGTGCGTGTCCCGTGCCGCGGGGCCCAGAAGCGGACACCGGGCCCCGAGCACCCCGCGCCGTGTCCCGCCCGTCCCCTCAGGCCGACCCCGGCCCCGCCGCCGCCAGGGGGAGCCCGCGCGCCGCCGCGGAATCCGGAGCCCTCAGCGACCGAGCGCAAATTACCCCTTCGAATACAAACGTCATGCGGGGCAGCCCTTAAAAATTAATAGAAACAACCCCTTTAAAATACAGTGTTGGTAATGCTTAAAATGTAATAGAAATAATTAAGCCTTAAAAATGAATATAAATAATCCTCAGAAATACATTATGAGCAGTTCCTAAAAGTACAATATACTGTGAGTCTTAGAGTATCTGTCTGCTAAACACTGCTGCACTCGAGCAGGGCTGTAAAGAGGCCCACCCCAAGCTCATCTTCAGACCCCAACTTCATCTCCCTTGAACTCTCCCAGTGGAACACAACAAGGCCAGCGTTACCTTTTATGCGCGTGGTTGGGCTGCACGACTCTCCCAGTTTTCCCCATTTTCGCCATGGCCTCCTAGGAAAAGACAAACACCAACTGGAAAAGCCTGTTTTGATTTAAAATACTTTTTGACAAGAACAAGATGTTTCAAAACCAATCGGAACATTAGTGATGTATTTTGTTTCGGCTGAACAGGCCAGATGGCAGCAAATATGTTCAATCCCATTATAAAGTAGTCAAGAGAACAAAGCGCTGCAGACCCTCAGTAACCAAAATCTGTTCCTCTCTCTCTCTGGAAGTCCCAGGCGGAACAGACTTATCTTTTATTATTTACTCTAACCAAAGGAAATGTTAAACACTGCATCCCCAGGGGGGAGGGCTCTCAAATAAAATGATAACTGTACTTGAGATCCCGTGATCAGATTCTGAAAGTATCGGTTCCCTGCAGCAAGGGAGGGCTCGAGGGTGCTCCACAAGCTAAAGGTAACCTGGGAAGGTCTGTTCTGGAGCTCACAGCTGCCCTCACATTCCTGCACAAAGGTGTAGGAGGCAAACTCTGATCCTGCTCTGCTTTTGGCCAAAATAAAGTCAGAGCTCACAGAAGGAGTCTCTGGGACAGTCACGTGTGGAGGGGACAGGAACAAGCAGTTTGGTTCTTTTCCTGATCTCTGTGAGATTCTGATTTTCTGTGGATTCTCCCAAGCAACCCCACTGGAATGAGAACCACCGAAGTTAGGAGAGGGCCGAGCTCTCAGGATACAGTGGTGGCAGCAGACACTCAGTGATTCCACAAGGAGAATCAAAGCTTTTAGATGGGAGAATGTTAAAAACATTTAAAAGGTCAGGACTCAAGAATCAGCATGTGACTAAATCAGGGTTCAGAGTTTCTAAGCAGGACCCTGAACCTGTTTTAATGCAGTGCCTAAGAATGAGGATGACCCTGGAGAACAGGCAGCCTGTGCTGCTGCTGGAACCTTCCAGCCAGCTGCTACAGCTGGATTTTTAAAAGGCTTGGATGATTTTACAGGCTGGAATACCTGCTGTAGTGAAATCTGTGCTTTCCACTAATCCAGCACTTGACAGCTGAGGCTCTCATAGAACTTTACAATGTGGATGAGCAATGTCAGTGCAGTATCACCAGCCCAGGGCAGGCTCTACCAAAGGCAAAAGCATTGCCAGGTGTGCAGTCAGAACTCGACTCTGCTAAGGGTGCTGACAGACCAGCAGGGAATATTTCTGTGCTCCCATATGCCCATTCTCCTTCAAATGTGCAGAGGTTGATTGTACTTCGATTCCCCAAGAAACACCCTTGAAATAACACTTCCAGAGAGATAGTGTGTCCTTTTCCCTGGGACATGTGAGCCTGCTGGCACTGAGACTCTGCACACCAGCCAGATTAAAATACTGCCATGGAAAGGCTGATATCCTTCCCCGTAAGAGAAATGGGCATTTTATTCCCTGTCTTTTAACAGGTGACACTGGCAATGCCCAAGCATTGTCCCTGTTTACAATAGTCAGTCTCTTACAACTCCCTTACACGGCCAGCTGGATTTACAGACGATCCAAAAAATGAATGAACACTCAGAAAAAAAAAAACAAACTCAAAGTAAAAGCCAATTCCCTCTGGTACAATGGCTACTGCTTTTCCATTGTGCCTTAGGGAAAACAAAGCCCCCTGAAGCACTCTCTCACTAATGGAAGAGTCACCTTCCTTTCTGCTCCCTGCTTTTCACCTCCTTTTGAGTTGCCCTGGAGACTGCATAAAAATAAACCCACGATGTCCAAAGTGTCTAAACAGGCAAATCCATTTCTTATCACAGGTGCAACAAAAATGAAAGGGAGGGCCAGACTTTGCATTCCCCACTCTGTGCACACTCAGGACCAGGACACAAACAGCACCGTTCCCAGGGCATGTTCTGCCTCTGACATGAGTGCTCCACACGCCCGTGTTGTGCTTTACTCTTACAGCTTCCAGAGCAGAACACGCCTTGCTGCTCTTTGGGAAGTCAGCCAGCTTTGAGATAAACCTGTCTCCAGACAGGCTTTATTTTTATGCTGTTACTCATGGAACTCCAGGTCTCCTGGGCTGGTCCAAGAACAGACCCCAGATCCCCCAGTGCCCTGTGTGCCCCCCGTGCCTCCAGCTGGGCCCAGCCCTCACACCTGGCACTCGGGAGCAGCTCTTCAAGGGGTCAAGCCAAGGCTGCCCAGAGCCTCCCACTCTCCCTGTGAGGCCTCCCCAACCTGGAAGCGCCAGCACAGAGATGCTCAGGCAGCTGGAGAGGTGTCACCACTCCTGTGGTGCTGGGAGCAGGATGGGCTGCAGAGGTCCCAAAAGGAAAACTGGTCACTTAGGGCCTGATCTCAACTAGGAATCAGGGCCTGGCTGCTGCTTCTCTTCTGCTACCCCATCACCCACCCTGAGCTAAGGAGGAAGATTCCCAAGTTTATCAGTTTTCCAGTTTATCAGCTAAAATACTTTGGCGTTTTTAAATCTACTGAAAATACACAGACCTTTAAGAATCCACAGCATTGAAGTCTCACAGCAACTACCATGGTACTGTGGAATAACATGGCAAAAAATACACAGCCAGCAATTTTCAACAACTCACCCATTCTATGTTGCTCAAAATATCCTAAATTAATTCCCTCTCTCAATTCACATTTTAGTTGTGTGTTTTTCTGTGTTTTAAAGTCAGTTTGGTCATTGTTAGCTTGAACAAAAAACTTTACTCCCAGAGGAGAGTCTTTTCAACAATTTTCTGGGGACAAAGAGGAACAGAACATTGAAAATATGAATTTATAATGGAACGGGAAACAAAGGAACATTAGAATTGCATTACTGAATCGGATCAACCTTGTGCACTGCTCTGTCTCCAACAAAGCCTTAAATATAGCAAAGTGATAATACTGCCGTTCAGAAATAGTTTGTTTGAGGGTTGACATCCAAATCCATAATTCCAGTCACCAAGGATTTCACAATCTTAATTTGAATGACGCTCTATCTTCTTTGTTTGCCAGTCTAGACAGTACAATGAATACAGTGATTTAAAACACAATGAATTCTCTCTTAAAACAAAATATTTTGTAAAATTGCTTTTTAATCATTTCTTTTCTCTCTTTCCATAAAGGCTATGCTATAAATAAACCCTGAAAGTTCGCATTTGATCATCGTTTCTAAAGGCTGGGCAAGAGGCAAGTGAAGGGTTTACACAGAAAAAAAAGAGAGGCACTGTGGAGCAGAAATAAAGGGATGCATTCATGATTTCTAACCTTTTGTTGGAGTGTCAGTGCTGAGACAGATACAAGCCAGTAAACACTTTGCTCTCCATGGAGAGACCCAGTCCAGCAGGGTTATCCCTGCCCGGGAAGGGAGCAGGGAACCAAACTCCCCGAGGCCCACCAAGATCTCAGGGCAAGGTGCCGTACTGCTGCCGGGAAGGTCAGGAGCCACTCAAATCCACTCGGTCCTGGTGGCTGAATTCCACTCTCCAGCATCATCTGGGGCACGGGATCCAACACTTAGCCAGTTGAGGAATCCAGGGCAGCCTCAACAGGCAGTGGATCTCCAAGGGAAACCCTACTGGAACCCAGGGAAAATCCTGCCTCCTAAGGAAGCACGATTTTGATAGAGCATCTAAAAGCTGGAAATTTCAACTGTTGTCCCTTCAATAATGAGAAAGAAAAAGTTTTTAACCCTGTGTGGGAGGAGGCACCAGGAGAAGCCCATCAGCCTGGCACAGGAGCCACCGAAGGTGCACACAGGGAATAGCTTCAGGCTGGGAGATCCACCTTCCCTGATTCCCTGCCCCTTGGGATCCTCCAAGAGCTGCCTCACAAAACCCAGCACAATCCTGCTCATCCCACAAGGGGAGACCATGTCCCTTGGGACTGCAGAGGGAGGCCAGTGAAGCCCACTTGTGAATAGAATCACAGAACCACAGAACCACAGAATCAACTGGGTTGGAAGAGACCTTGGATATCATCAAGCCCAACCCAGAATAGTCCCCAAGTCTGATTTTCAGCAGTGACTCAAGGACTCATGAGGTTGAGTATTACTGAAAATTAATGGGATGTGAGCCCTGAAAGCACATAACAGATGAGAAATCAGATTTAGGGACATCAGCCTTAGTTTAGAAAGTCAAGTATCAAAATCTCAATTGGGCTTTTTCTTTATTTTGAGACTTTAAAAATTATATCCAAAGTTAAATGGATAAGGCATTCAAGCACAAATGCAATTTCCCAGCTGTGTTCTCCCCACTCAGTCATTTTGGCAATCTCAATAAATGCTTGGACTTTTACCTAAGGTAGTTATTAACAATGAAACAACCACAGATCATTTGAAGTTTTCCTGTCCCATTCCAGTGGCTGAAAGCACGTGGCTGCACATGGAGCAGCAAAGTACCAAACTGGGGGGATCTGATGCTCACACTCAGGCCAGCCTCGCCTCTCCAGTGTTTCTGTTCGGTTTTCCTGTCACAGATCCAGCAGCAGGAGGAAAATAATGTAAAAGTTGCCCCATTCACAGCAGGCTGAAATGTAGGAACATTCCTCCAACCAGATCTGTCCTGATTGCAGGACTCAGCAAGTGTTAAGAACCTTCAAACTATCAGAGAGACTTTCCTTACACTTCTAGTCCTCACAACAAATAAAATAAATAATGTTCTATGTAATAATTTTAAGTGTTCTGCAGCAGTGAAGAACCTCTCTGTCACTCATCTCTATTCCACACACACAAGCTCAGCTAACAGATGTCTTTAGCATCATTTTAAGAAGTCCAGTCACAGATATATTTGGATTTGAGGGGCATAAATAGACTCCTTGAAATGCTGATGTTGAAGAAATACTTTCAAACTTCTATAAGAATTTTAAGCAAGGCTGCTATTTCCTTCTAGGCTTTTATTTAGGGCTTGCTTATTCCATAGCCTGGAGATGCAAAATTCATCTTATCTGTGTTTACAGGAGTTACATGAGTGTATTTCTGTAACACAGGCCTAGCAGAACATTACTTTTTAGTGGTATATGACTGCATGAAGAAAGCATGTGATGGACCATATACAATATTTTTCTAGTGGGTTTTTCCCCCCCTTAAATTTGTTTGAGTTATAGGGGCAGATCTTGGCAGCGTGCACAAAGCCCAGAATCTGTAACTCAATTCTCTGTGGGTTTCTGGACGGAGCGAGCCAAGTTTTAAAACACATTATGGATAAATATTAGAGCTGAGCAAAAATTTCACACCTAAGACCAAAGTGTGAAAATTTGGCTTTGATTCATTTAGTGAAAAGGTGGAAAATTTCACACAAGCTTGCATTTTCCTTTTGCTCTGATCCAACATCGATTTCTGTGTCTGTATCAAACCTCAGAGAGAGAGAGAGAGAGAGAGAGAGTTTTTGTCTGTCTGTGTGTGCACAAGAGATACAGAGGAGGAGGGAGAACAGGATGGAAGGATGGAGGGCTGGCAAACAGGAGACCAGCTCAGGACCTGAGCCCCAGTCTGTCCTCCAGGAAAAGTCACTGGCCTTTGGAATCTCTCTGTCCATATGTCCAGTAACAGCACTGGTCCTTCTTAGAGGAGTATTTTATACATTTGTTTGTTACACGGAGGCAGCTGAGAAGCAGCCCAACGTTACTGTACCCTTCAGCCATCCAACTTGAGCTGATAGAGGCCAACTGGATGAATCCTGAGCACTGAGACAAGGTGGATTTCTGGTTCGAGCACTGAATCAGATTCCAGAAAGTTTCAAGAGATTCCTGGAGTTATCTGGGACATGTAATTTACTCTTTTCATTTTCAGTTAAAATTCTCTCTCTGCAATGGGCTGTGCCATTTCCCCAGTTTG
This sequence comes from Eulacestoma nigropectus, assembly GCA_013397775.1. Classification (NCBI taxonomy): domain Eukaryota; kingdom Metazoa; phylum Chordata; class Aves; order Passeriformes; genus Eulacestoma; species Eulacestoma nigropectus. The sequence goes on from VZTE01006591.1 coordinate 417,086, forward strand.
GTTTGGCTGGGGCACAGAGTTTGCACACTCAAGGTGTGTCCCCAGTTTTGCATTTTGGGTGCCACATGGAGCTCCCAGCTCTCCTGCGCCTTCCATATCCTACTGAAGGATGGATCACCCGACCTGTCCTGCACCACCAGAGCAGCTTTTCACTCCTTAGAACCAGAAAAAATGGAAAAGAGCTCTCATAGCAGCAGAGACAAACGCAGATAAGGCCACGGGAGCACTTCTGCCTCCAGAGCACTGACTTTGCCTCTGCCTCAGTGGCTCCACAGTGCCAGCCAGGCTATGGCCACCCAGTTTGGTGTCCCAGAGTCCAGCCAGGCTGGCCAGCCACAGGCACAGCCCTAAGAGGAGCAGCAGTGGCAGGGCAGCTGCTGAAAGGGTGCCTTGCCATGCCAGCCATGATATTAATTACTTATTTCACAGCCCAAATTTAGAACGGGACGAGGGTCAGCTCTGATTGCCACATCATCTATCAGCTGGAAACTATGTTTGGGTCTAAGCTCCAGCCACTCTGCTACTAAATATAGGTTGGTTAGTTGTTGATTTGAGTTTGCACTCCCCTAAGTTGCCTCTGACTATCAAATAATTAAGCATTTTGCTTTGTGAGGGCTCTGTTACTGGCACCTCTTCATGCCCAAAGCTGCTTGGACACAAACCTGATGGCTTAGCAGCGGTTTCAGCTTCCCTGGGCACTGGAAAGAGCCCAAGTGCTCAGCTCCTGTTTCAGCTTGCCAGATTGCTGGCACTGGGTGCCATGAATCAAATCTGTGGGCACCATCCAAGCAGTCTGGGGCAGGGTTTAGCTGCTCTTCCCCTGACATGAGCCCGTGCAGCTTCTCCATGAAGGGACTGTTCACTTCAGTGGCTGTGTGTGAAGGTCCCAGCCCACGCCGTGGTGCTGATGCCACAGCTGGAACAGGCTCCTGACTCCAGCACCAACTGGCACTGGCAGCACATCTCCCTCACGCCCTTCTGAGGGGGAATAAATTTAACCACACACAGCATCACTGTTATAATGGACTAAGAAGGTTTGTCCACAGAAACCACATGAAAACATACTGATTTTAACAGTTTTTAGGCTTGGAAATGTTATGCTGACAGGCAGCTGTGTTTAACAGAACACAAGCTCACCTGGGAGTCGGGAGAGCAGATTCCTCCACCAGCTCCCGACGCAGGGCACTGCCCAATCAGCCCTCTCCCTACTCATCCCTCCTGGGGATGGAGCAAACTAATCCAAGGAATGCTCCTCTGCATAGTCTGCAACACATTGCTTGGCTTCTCTAGCTCCCTCCTCACCCTCTGCTTGCAGCATCTGTCCCAATGATTTTACCCTCAATTTTTGGTGGCAAGGCCTTTGGGGCAGGCAGGGCAGGCGTGTGGTTCCACACGGACACGCACACCAAAAACCCAGCTGGACACACAGAAATCCCTCCCTGTGAGGGTGGGGAGGCCCTGGCACAGGGTGCCCAGAGAAGCTGTGGCTGCCCTTGGATCCCTGGAAGTGTCCAAGGCCAGGCTGGATGGGAGTTGGAGCAACCTGGGATAGTGGAAGGTGTCCCTTCCCAAACCATTCCATGATTCTGTGATTTGGACCAGGGAGGGTAAAACAGAGACACTGAAGACCCAGCCCAGGAGATCCTGCCACTCATCTGGGCACTCCACACAATATTTAGCTGAACTGCACCACTTCCTCCACAGTACAAAATTCAGATTTATTTGGCTTATTTCTTTCCACATCCATACTGAACATTCAGCTTTCCTCACATTTAGTCACCCAGTTCAAACTTTTATTTGCCATCTGGCAACAGACTGGGCTTTACTGGGGGGAGGGGATAAGAAAGGGGCTTTTTTTACTTTTTTTTTGCATCTGTATTTGCTTTATGAGCTATGGCTAAGGCATCATTTACACATGGGGAACTGGATCAGGTTCTCTCAATTCATTCCATATGTTCACTTATGCTGTCAAAACATTTTTTTGATCTAATTAATCGGCACACGTCTCTCTGTTCATTTCCCCACTTCGGGCAGTTTCAGCATTTTTAGGGTACCTAGCTGGGATTTTGTCATAAAACCAACTTCTGCCTATAATTTGTTTTAGGGTTACTCCATCAAGAAAGCAAAACTATTTGCAATATTTTACTCTTCTTCATCTATTTATTCTTTCCCTGTTTCCAGCACTGGCTGAGGAGACTTTCCTTTCCTTTCCCCCCTCACCTTTCAAATATATTCTTTGCCATGCTCCAGTGTCTACCTGAGATTAATGAGGAAAATCCCTGCTGTGAGTTTTGATTTGGGATTATTTTTTATCTGGTTAATCTGATGTGTGGTTTACTGTTAAATAAACCCCAAAACTATACCTCAGAAATACGCTTACGTTTTACCCAATCTGGACTGCATTTGGGAAATTACCCTGGACAGGGGCTCATAAAAAACAAGAGACCTTTAGAAAAAAGTCTTTCACTACTGTAAGCCAGTAGAAGGTTGAGATGTTAAAACAGAGAATAAAACTGCATTAAAATATAGAGAGAGCCTTTCAGTAACCTTACAGATATCCCATGTCCAACAAAAAAATAAAATATCATTTAAGAGATACGGAGATATCCAATGAGAGGTGAACAGAGAGTAAATCCTAGAAGAAATGAGGAATCTGTTGAGAGTTTATCCTGGACTGCACAGCCCTTTCTCCCTGGGAAGCACAGCACAGAGAAGGCAGCTGTCCATGGCACAAGGCGTTTGGTTTCCTTGCCATGATTGCTACAGACAAGGGGTCAGCAACCTTTTCCAGCACACTGCTCCAGAAAGTATTTTTCTTTCCTAAATTAAAGGCTACCAGGGACTGAACTGAGTGAAGCTGAAGCAAAGCACACTCATCATTGCAGGGGGGTGGACTAGATGACCTTTAAAGGTCTCTTCCAACCCAAACTATTCTATGATTCTGTGATAGCTGATGATAGTGTCCTGTTTTGTTAAAAACTGAGCATCCTTTCTTCTCCAGATCTGAAAATCAGCCAGGGATGAGAAGCTCCTGCTCTCATTTGTCTTCTGCCACTAGAACTGTCCTCCAAGAGTGCTCTTTCTAAAAAAAGCACTTTAAATGCTGGATACATATTGCTAAACAATTTTATTTTGGGAAGGATTCCTTAAAAACCCGGGAAGCCTGGTCTTATGGATGGGATGGCCAGTCAGTTGCCAAACGTGCTCTAATAGCAGCAAGGGAGAATCTCAAACTGAGATGTGGAACTCCCATGGACACAGAATTCAGAGTTTTATATGAGGAAACTGCAATAGTCACACCAGAATAGGTGTTCTGCTCCCCTTGCTGCTAGAAACTTTGGCTTGTGTCTCTTGGAGACCACTGGGAAATGGTAAATACACTTCCCTTTAGCATTAAAACTTCTCTGTCAGCAGGAACCTCTTAATGGGCACAATGTCTGTGTACTGCAGTCACATTTACTGCACAGAAAACCTGTAGGCACCAACCTGAACAAATTAATTTGGAATAAACTATTCTTGTTGGCCAATGTCAGGTTACCCTCATCACCACTGGCTATCTGACATTTTTCTATACAAAACCAAACCCAAGGACTATTTATTCCCACCTGCCTAAGAGCCATAAAGAGCCTTTGACTACAGTAATATTCCACAACTTCTGTTACAGAGCAAATCCAAACCTGTCACCCAGCACCGCCAGCAGGAGTTTTTAAAGATATCTCAGGCATCTTTTTCCTGAGCAGATGTTCTCAGAAAGCATTTGTATTCATTTGGCAAATAGAAAAAGAGCACATTTTCTAATTGCCCGTGCCCAAAACAAAAGCTGGTTCTGTCTGCAAACATCCCAGTTGGAATTAGAAGTGCATTTGCTGTGGGAGCGAGGCACCAGTGGCACCAGAGCTGTGCTGGTCACAGCCTGAGGTCTAACACAGCACCATCCTGAGAGCTGAGCTCCTGAGACAGTCTTCACCTTCCCACCTCCAAGTTTTGGCCAGGAGGGAAGCTTGGAGAGCTTGTTTATAAGCTCTCCTTGTTATCTCCAGGAAAGGCAAACAACACCAAATCCTTCCAGAGGGATGTTCTCACCTTACAACACCCAGCCAGTCACCATTCTTCCTTTTACTTTGCTATCCCATCCTATTTTCCCAGCTTTTTAAGAAGCCCTCAGTGAGCTGTACCTTGTGGCTCCTGCTTCCAAGCAAACCTTGCCCCTTCAGTCACTTCAGTGAGAAATTCCTAACCCACGGCTCCTGAAGTGCTTATGAGGAAAAGTTCTTCCCAGCACACCTTCCATAACTGTATTCACTGGATTCATTGGCTCCTGAATTTTAACCTTGGACAAGTCACACAAGCCCTGAGATCAGCTCAGCTGGTCAGAACATGGTGCTGATAATGCCAAGGGTGTGGGTTTGATCCCCACATGAGCCCTTCACTTAAGAGATGAACTTGAGCATCCTTGTGGGTCCATCCAGCTCGGAATATTCTGTGATCCTGTGAAGCCTTCTGCACCTCAGTACCTCATCTATTCCATGAGAATCACTAACACCACTAGATTAATGCCAAGCACTCAGGAGGAAAATCTGGCCAGTGTGGGACACAACTGAAGAAAAACCACTTTGTGCTTCATGATTCAGCTGATCCTAAGAATTGAGCCAATTCCTGCTGCTGAGGATCTGTCCTTTTATTTAAAGACAGCAAGCTGGGAAAAGAGATGAATAGCAGAGGCCCGAATGGCTCATGGAGCTTTTCACTTGTAGGTCACTGAACAGAACCTCAGCGAGGTCAGTGAGTGTTGGGAGCCATGGTGGGATGCCAGCTTTTTATTGTGTCCTCTGCAAAGGGGATTTACTGGTTTCAAATTAATTTCTATCGTATGCAGCTTTCCCAACATGAAATGCTCCATTGTCACAGCTCTGTCACTGATAACCCTTTGCAAAACCCCACAGGAGAAACTGCTGCCACCACCTGAATGCCTCCTTTTAAAATCACGCTTGGAGAAGTGTCCTGACTGTGAACTGAGGCTGGAGGAACTCAAAGAGTCTCCCCCAGCCGTGGGTGGGGGCACAGCCCTGCGAGCAGTGGCAGTGCAGCTGCACATTCTGTTCCTGACTGGACCAGAACTGGGGAAAGGCAGAGCCCGGCCCTGGGGTTGTCCTTTGCTCCCCACAGCAGCTGCTCCACAAGGGAGGTGAGTGTGTGCTGGCAGCACCACAGACCTGCTCTTTGCAGAAAGTACTTTCTGAAAGGAAAAAAAACAAAACAGGAGAAGCAAAAATGAACAACTCTATCATTATCTGATGTGCTGAGATCTCGGCAGAGATCAGCTCAAAGATCCATATTGTTTACAGCAGCTGATGAGTCTCACAAGTGCTGAAGCTGTGCTCTCGCTTAAAGTGCTAACATATTTACAGTTTTCAGTCCTGTCCTTAGCACTTATCTGTCATTTCAAGATGAATGCTCCTTTTGTACAGCCTAATCACTTGCGCGAACACTCCACTGGCTCAAAATCCCGGATTTGTTTCGCTTTTCCATTAGGAGCAATTCTTTACTTTGGAAATTGCTTAATGCAGCAAATCTGAAAAAAACCAACTAGTTTTTGTTCAAAGGTATTTCTTTGGCTGTGACAAGTCTAGAATGGAGGGAAAGATATTAAATTTCTTTTATCTGATCTAAGTCTGACTTTTACTGTACACCTTTCTAAACACACTTATCCATTGTTCTGCTCTGGCTTGGTTATTGACATTGGAATAATTAGTGAAGATCTATATAAGATCAGACTGGATCAGCAACAGCTCTAACTAAACCCCTGATAAGAAGCCATTTTCTCCTGCTCAACAATCTTTTCTCTATTTATAATATTTCAAACATTTGGTAGGATCCCATCCTGCCCCCTCCCCACCCAACAAACAGTAGGAGCATGTGCAATGAAAAGCTGTCAGTCATTCCATTTTTACAGGAATAAAGGAATGTGGGTCATTCTACAACTCAATAACTTAATTTAAAAAAATGCAACCCAGGCATGCAAGAAAAAGGATACAGTTCTAAGGAGGAGGTCTTACCCTGCTGGATGTTTTACGTTACACTCATTGGGTTACTGGCCTGTCACAAATCAGTTTCAGATGCACCTCAGAAAATGCACAGCAATGCAAGATGCATCTGTTGTTTCTGCTAATCCTGGTCCCACCGCAGCTAAAAAAGGACAACATCTGATTTTCAGAAGTCTCCAGAAACATCTACAACTGCAGTTTAGAAGGCTCCATACTTGAGCAAAAAGAGCACCTCAGTTATGTGTTGGGCACAGCATTAGATATCTAAAGCTTCAGGCTGGGAATGAAAATGTTGGTCTGGAATTAGCCTTTGCTGTTCCTAAGGAATTGCCAATCCAAACCCTGAGTGAATTTGTGCTTTAAAGGATGTGGTCTCCCATTCTAGCCCAAATATTCTCTAAAAACAAGAATTCTGCATATGAAGTGCATTTTTGTGCAGATGTACAACACAGCCTTTAAATGTCCTGAATGCTGTCAATACTAAAATTGATATAAACATCAGAACTGTAACCATGCCTTGGTATATAGGCCATCTTCCATATTATATACATAGCAATGAAAATTAACACAGTAATATACAGCAGTTCTAAGGTAAGATTTTGAAGTTAAAAGATGTTCCAATTACATGTAACTGCATTGTTAATCTACAACCTTTCTATTCGGATTTATTTTAATCCACCAGAGCAACACCTTTAGCATCATCATGGATTTTCTTTGCACTTTTTGTTCTATCACTTTAACACAACCATAAACCCCCTCCTCTGAGGTTTGTAAACATCACCAGATCTGCTTCACAAATCAGGAGGATGAAGAACAAAGTTACACAACTTGGCCGAAGCCACAGACAAAGTCAGTGGCTGAGGTGGGAATAAAGCCTGTGAACTCTGCCTCTCGAGTTAGGTAACACGGATTGTTTTCTCGTTGCAAAATTCTGTTTTCATTTACACTCAGAAGAACTTGATGCTACAGCAGCTTGTGTCAATTGGAACTAGCACAGAGTACCTCCCATTACCAGGCTGTTAATAAGAACTACTTTGGCAAACACAGATTTTTTCTTGTGTCCCTAGGAAATACGACATTACATTTTACATGGTATTTGTTTGATCTGCAAAGCCAGCCAACTCACTCCTTATCTCCAGGACATGAAACAAGCCTGGGATTTGAGGTGTCCAACAGTTCTGGACATCCATATCTGGTCATACTTAAGGAATTACAATAAGAGCAGGGATGCTGATAAACCAAGAAAAGCCCTTTTTCCTTAACCCTTCCTGGTAACGCTGCAGAAAAATCCACCCTGGGTGGAGCAAAAACCTCTCCAGCCCTAAACCCTACTGCTGTGTTTTATCTGTTCATGGGAGAGTTCCCAGCTTTCTGAAGGCACAATCCAAAGAATGGCAAATGCCATCGTTTGGAGAAATACAGACCGTTAGAAAACATTAAGAAAAAAAAATGTGGGTGGAAGGAAAATTGGGCAGGGAAGCAGGAAGGCAGTGGAATGACACTCTGGTGTGAGAGATGCTGTGTAATTAGCCACTAGAGGGAACAAGAGTCATGCTCTTAATTAAGGTGCAGCCTCTTTTAGCAGGAGGGCCTGAGGGTTATCCTTGCCCCGGGAAGCTGGATGGGGAGGGGTTGAACCCTTTCCCTGTAAACTTTGGAGTGGGACAAAGCTTTCCTGCCTTTGGTCTGTGTTTCATTCTCCCCTTTCACGTCTCTATAGGCCTTGGCACAAGCAAGGAGCAAGACTTGAAGAATTCATACACCTTTCACATCTCCTACCTGCAATTAACTATTTTTTGCACCTGGTAAAAATGTTCAAACAAAAACCTGGAATCAGAAGGGATGAGACAAAGGAGGGAATGAAAAAATAAGAAAAATGGTAAAAAAGACAAACAGTATTTTGCAGACAGGGTACACTTTGGTGTCGGCTCTTTTGAAGGAGAAGGGAAGAAAAATCACATTCAGCTCATTGCAAATGGTGTGAAAAATGTGGAGTGATGCTCTTCTGGCATCAAAGGACTGATACAGTGGTTGGGAGGGATGGGAAGGACCTGCACCCTCCTCCTGCCTGACTGGAGCAGCATGAGAAAAATGAATGAGGCCAAAAGCAGAAGCCCCTCTTTGCCTCTGCTGCTGCTGAAGGACACAGACCTATTCAACAGCACAGCAAGGACTGAATCACAGACAAACAATCTTTTTATTACCATAAAAATGACAAATAAGTAACAGTTACAGCCTGTAAACACAAGACACAAATTAACTAGAGTTCCAAGTGGTACAGTGTAAGTGGAAGCAGGATCCCACTCCTAGTAGAGCCGGCTCAGCCTAAAGAGTATCAGATGTTACCCAGGCCTTAGAAGGCCTGGGACATAAACTATGTGTGTAAGAGAAAAAGAAGCCAAATGACTCATGACAGAGTTTGTTTTAATATAAATGACTTCTTCTGGCTCTCTGCTTTTAAAGCCTTGCCATGTTCAGATCCTGAACAGCTAACCTGGGCAGCTGCCTCCCTCAGCCCTGTCCTTCAGTTTGTATATAAAATGCTGGCATTTACAAACTCCTATTCCTCTGGCTGAGGGAGGGCAGTTTATTTTAGCACTGTGATCAGTGCCATCATAAATCTCCCCTCTTCCAGTCCAAGAACACTGGCACAGCCCAGTCAGCGCTCTGTGCATATGCTGTGCCTATAAAACACAGGACATGCCACGAGGCTTTACTGAAGTCCTGCAAGCCTTGAGAGGGAACCTGAGGTGAGGGATCAGCACTGAATGAGACACAAACCATCCCTTACTCTTTGCTTTTCATTATGTGAGAACATGGGTGATGGACTGAGATGTGGAAAGAGTTGGGAAGAGAGAGACAGAACTAAAGAAGAGGAGAGGAGAGGTTCGGAGAGGTTCGGAGAGGTTCGGTTCGGAGAGGAGAGGAGAGGTTCGGAGAGGAGAGGTTCGGAGAGGAGAGGTTCGGAGAGGAGAGGTTCGGAGAGGTTCGGAGAGGTTCAGAGAGGAGAGGTTCGGAGAGGAGAGGAAACTGGGAAGGACCAGGTTTCCCCTCCACGTTTTTAGCAGTGAGATTCCAGCTCAGTTTGGTGGTGATGGCAGGGGAAGCTCCATCTGGTTGAGTGCTGTGTCAGGAGCTACATTCAGGAGAAAGAAGGTGGTGCTGAGAGTTGAGACAGGATATTCTTGGAAGCTGCTGAGGGAGAAGCACAGGAAANGAAGGGAAGGGAAGGGAAGGGAAGGGAAGGGAAGGGAAGGGAAGGGAAGGGAAGGATCAACAATGGGGAAAAAAAGTGAAAACTACTGAACAAAAGAGAAGCACAAACAAGAGGCAAAATACAAGAGGAAAAAATAAGTAACATCAAAGTGGGAGTAGGGAGAGGGAGATGGTGACTACTGGGGATTTAGTGCTGAAAGAGAAAAGCCCCATTCTCTGCCACATCTATCTTTATTCTCTTTCCATGCCTGGTTCTCCTCTGGGATGAGTGGAACGTCCATGTGCAGAAAGCCACGGGTTTGACATTTTGTGTCTTATGGCAAACGTGCTGAATATCTACAGGGGCAAAGTTACACAAAGCAAACAAAAAAGTGAATCTTGCTTAGTGTCTCTTTCATGCAATGCAAGAATCATCCCTTAGATGGGACTATTGCAAAATTAAACAACCTTGCAACCACAACCAGTAAATAATGAGTAATGTGCTTGTATGTTCAAAGCTTTTATGCCAACCAATCCAGGAACATGAGGAGAGCTCATCACAAAAAGGCCCTATTTATCAGAAGGGCTTCACACAGCTTAGCATCTTTAGGGCCATTACTCACCTCCCACACCTAAGCTAAGTGCCAGCTCCCAACCCAGAGCCTAACACACATCTCATTTATCTGCTGGAAGACACATGAGCTGCTTCCCTCGGTCTGGTCTAAAGATACAGCATTCAATACTTAAAGGACTTAAAGTTAACAGAAATGGGTGATTTCACAACAACATATAGAAAGCCACCAATTTGGGAAAATTAGGCAAAAATAAAGTCATACCAGACATTTTGAAAGCAAAGGGAGTCTGAAGGCTACAAGACTCAGCAATATTTCACTGAATATATCCAAGGTGTTTAAGTCAGTTCTATGCTACAGGGCTGGGCAATGAAGGCATCTTCCAAAGGTGATCTGTTATCATCATCTACCCCACAGTTTTGGGAATGAGAGGTTGGGCTGGACGATGGTACAGCCCTCCCATATATGCCTGTTATGCAGAGACTCTTCAAAGGAAAAAATATTGATTAGAAGTTGGTTTATTTTCCAGAGTGTTTTCCCTTGAGGGTCCCCTGTGCTTCCCAAGCTCCAAAAGAAGTGACAGGGTTAGATCTAACTATCCTTCATTAGTGAGGGGTCCATTGCCACATCACTTTACTCTGTTCCTTGCCCAAAAAACGTGCTCCCCCCAGAGCTCCCACACCCACACTCCTCCCTAAAACCTCTACCTGGCAAAGGACTACGTGGAAGCTGTGTGGCAAACAGCAGGTGCTCACACAAACAGGCCTTGCATGGGTCAGGAGGTATTTCTGTACTGAGGGTTAGTGATGCTCAGGGGAATGCAGCTCTCAGGAATGCTACACATTGAGTACATGCCCCATAAATCATTCCTACGACAACAACCCAACTCGCTTTTGCTGTGCACTTATAAGGCACAGCAAGAGACGGGCACAGCAGTTCCCCCTGTTTGTGCTCTCCCAGTGTTTTTCAAGCCTCATCTGGAGGAATATCTTTGTGCAAAAATCTGCAAGTCAGGCTTTTCCATGCCCACTTGGTGGTCAGCCTTCCTGCCTTTATTTCCCTCAAGAGTGACAATTATGGTCTTGCTACTCATTGCGTGGACACTTGTCCCAATAAAAACAAAACAGAGCCACGGGGAATTCCATATGGATTCTCTATATCTCACTGCCCAACTTCAAACTGTGCCTCAGAAATATTAAGCACAGCACATGTGAAAAGTTGCTTGAAAACAAGAAAGAAAGGGTTGGGAAAAGTTGTTATATGCCTGTATCTAAAAAAACAAGGAAACAAGAACATATAATTGAACAAAGAAAAGAGAATGAGAATTGGATTCCAATTCTGAGGAAAGACAGTACGTGTAAAAAGCAGCTGCCTTCTAATAAATGTTATGGGATCTCTCCTTCACCATTTCAGATCCATGATTATATGAAAGGGCATAAGGAAAAATGTCTTTACTGTTGACCACAATAAAATGTACTGGACACTCTGAGATAGTAAACAGCCTTGTTAAACTATACCGAGAGAAAATTCTAGGAAACAAACCCCTCTGGGCATCTTTAGGAGCAAGGATAACATAGTAAATGTAAAACATAAAACTTTTTCAAATATAGGGTGGCAGAAGTATGTCCTAGTGGTCTGAACTAGTGGCACCAAATCATAATGTCCTTCAAAAACTTTAGTGTGAAAAACATTCAAGCATTTCAGACAGTGCTGTGACTCCACATGCTCGTGCTTCGCCACGAACAGTCTGATCCCTGCGCTGACATAGCAAGAGTGCAAATCCCAGATGGAAAATTAATCTCACAATGTAGCCAGATTGAGTTTCCAATTCTCCAGTGCATAACTTGAAGGTTGTTCTGCTCAGCTACTGAAGAGGTGAGGGCAAAGAGACTTTAACTTGTTTGACATCCCAAACATCATTTAAGCAAGACACGCTCTGAGAAGGACCTTCTTGGCTACTGACAGTTACAAAGGATCCATGGTACCCTCCTTTGTCCTCATCCTTCCTATAAAATATTGCTCTCACACTTTTCTCTGCTTAAATGGCCTGGACAGAAGGGGAGTCCAAGGTCCAAATGACTTCAGCTGTGTCTTTGAGTACGTGGATAAAACTGATCCTTAAAATAGAAAGGAGAAGGATCAGAGTACACTTTTAAGAAAGTATCTATCTACTATAAAGACACATTTATGGTTTCCTCATATTTATGGTTTTCCTCAAGAAAAGACAGGGTCAGCAAGCTGGAAAAACTCTAAAGTTGTGATATTATTAAACTTCTACAAGCTGATCTTAATCTTACTCTTCTTGAAAAAAAAAATCAACTAATTGTACATCTCCTTAGACAAACTCCACTGTGGTCATTTCATGGTTTGTTACAAAAATATGCAGCAGCAGAAGCTGGACTATTCCAGGCAGCATTTTTTTTCCTGCTTGCCAGGTCCTGGGCTTACTGACAGATGAGAAAAATACCATTGGTTTAATAAGAGTCTCAACTTGTGCAGATGAACAAAACACTGCATCTTATTCTTTGCCAGCATCAGCTGATGTGAGTTTTTAAAAAGCTGAAAGACATGACAATGTAAGTGTTAATCCTACAGACAGAGGAGGTTATATTCACATACATGTGGTTGTTTCTAACACAGTAATTCAGGGTGTGAAAGATCCAGAACTCGGGAGAAGTCAGTGGAGCTGTGCCACTGTGCAAAGCCAGCTACATTTTCAGCATAAAGACAGATTAAATAGATTTCTTTTGTCATGCTTCCCTCTAAGAGGTCTTCATTACCTTTTCAATCCATCCTCGTAAATGTGAAAAATAGGTAATAAAATCTTTAGCACCAGTCTCAGCCAGGATTAATAAACAGAGAAGTCACATTGATATCCCAACACACGGTGCCCCATCTCCTTCCACCAATGCCCAAATGAAAGGCCATGTTTTATTTCAGTAGTGTGGTAATTCATGCTCATTTCTGCTTTCAGAGCAATAACAAGGCCACATCCCTAAGTACTGGACTGCTGAGGCTGTTAGAAGAGCTGTGCCAAACACTCAGCTCCTGTAAATGGGCAGTTCTGTTAGAGCTGATATATCACACAGACTCCCTGCAGCTGCCTTTCCCTGTCATTAAAGAGTTACTGAGAAATTCCAAATCTGAACATTTGTGTATTGTGTGACATTTCAAATGCAGCATGCTGAGTTTCCACAAAAAGGACAGCACTTAACAAAAGACACAGCCTTTGTATCCCATTACCTGTGGCATCCACAGCTTGTTCCTGAAGGGGTAATAACACAAACCAACTGCAAGAGCTCTAACCACCTTTATCATCTCAAGATGTGTCGTGTCCCAGTGAACTGTGTCAGATGCCTGTTTGGGCTCTGATCCAGTAGAGTACTTCAGCACATGGGCAGTCCTGCTTGTCTTCAGCTGAGCTTCTTGCCTACTTGAAAGTCAGATGATGCACCCCAGTGCTTGACTGGATTGGGGCACTGGAATAAGCCGGTGTCACTCCTCCAAAATCCTGGAGCAACACTGATTTACACTAACTGGGAATGCTGCATTAGGATTGTGGACTAAGATCATCTGTCATTGCAGCAGCTCTATGACCTGCTATGACAAACTTTGACATTTACTTAGACAAGTTTTTACCTGTAATAATTTCAAGTGATATAAACTGACAACAAATCATCTGCTGTGACAATGAACTAAACACTATTGCTCAGCATGTACTGATCTGATAATACATCAAATGTATGACAACATATAGCACTAGACACTGCACTCCCCCAAGAACATTTCACAGCAACAGAATTATTTCTCTCCACTCCAGTATAAAAGGCAGCCAGCAGGATGATATCAAATGATGGCAGCTCTGCTTCTCATAAAAGGACCTTGGGGACTGCAAGGAGATTTGCGTATCTGCACTTCAGCAGCACAGCAATGTGGAAATGTTAAAGTTAGTAAAGCAAACAGACCTCAAATGAGAAGGGCAACAGATGTCAGGCAGTATCACATGTCAGTAAACAGCAACAAGGCAGAGGGTACTTTTCTAAGCACTTTTGTGAAAGCATCGTGCGAGCAGCTACAGCCACATCTCAGCTGTGTGATCTCTACAGGGTGGTGTTTGTGTGTGTGATTTAACTCCCACCAAGAGAGGAACTCCAGCCACATGGAAATGCTGTCCACTGGAGTCAGCTGAAAGAAAGTAGAAAGGTTTCTATATATTTATTGTGGCTTGGAAAGTGAAAAAAAGTCACACTCTCAAACTGATTCAAAGCTCATTCTGTGCTTGGCAGAGACAAACCAGCATTTATATTTCTCAGCTTTAATACAGAAGGATCATCCTTAGGGCAAAAGAGTAGTAGTGATTCATCTGCTTTTTACCCTCACTGCAAAGACTTCTGACAGTAAGGCCAAAATATGCTAACTAAAAAGGCACTCTTTGTACCATAAACACTAGGCCACAAGGAACTGGACAGTGGCCATCAAATCACTGCCTTTTCATTTCTCCCTCTCATCTATATTTCTCTCAAGACTTCTGGTAAGGAGACAGCTGACTCTATACAAAAGCCAGAGGCATTGCCAGTATCTTGGTGGTTTCATGCATGCCATATTGAATCTAACTTTATTACACAAAGAAAAAAAAAACACTCTCAACTAGGGAAAGCCATATTTCAGTGTCAAAACACCAAGGAAAGAGGTAAAGGGATGGAGTTCTACTGCCAAGTCACTGCCCTGAGCCCATGCCTGGTTAGATATAAGTATTCTCCACAGCCATTGAACATCATACATGAAAAAGTCTGGTTCTCAAAGTCACTTAGAAGAAGAGGCCACACCAGCCAACACCTACCTAGGAAAGCAAAAGCTTTTTATCCTTTGCCCGAGGATGGTCTCCACTAAACTTCGGGTTCAAACTCTACATGCCCAGATTTGGAGTTCTTGAAGGAAAGGAAGGCAAGGTCACAGCACCTTAACACACTCCCTGTGTACATCATGGTGCCTAAGAACAACCATGTCCTTCCTCTGCCTTTCCAAAATCCTCTGATTAAGGGAACGGGAGAAAAAAACCAACATGGCAGGAAGGCCTTTGCTAAAAGGTGCATTAATTAGGTAAGGCAAGCCAACAAAATGATTAATTTGCTGTTCTCCTTCAATATTATGTTTACACAAGTTGATTATAGCACTTAATTACTAATTCACCCTGCTCAAAAACAAGAGTGCTTTAAATTTTTAATGAGATGAGGGAAGGCAACATTCTCGAACTCAACAGGGAGAAGTCATTTTATTTCCTCTTTTGATTTCCCAAGTTATTACCATTTCTAAGGAAAAACTTATCCCTTCCCTGATCTTCCACTCAGTCTTTGCTTTTGAAAATATGGAAATCACGAGACGCTTGTATGAATTTCAATCCATGGCCTGACAGGTAATGCTTTGGAAGAGGAATAGAGGATCAGATCATCAACTTCTGTGCATCCACTGAAATAAGTGGAACAAAATTAGACCAGAAATGAAAATGGCCTAACCCCCTCCAGTTCTGTCAGCACAAAAGTTGAATATGTCCCAGTACTATTTATGGGTGTTCTTATGAAATGCTGTCTCTTCCCCATTGCCAGTTGGTCCATTCCCAAGGTTGTGGACTAATTGTACTCAGGAACTTCTTTACATTCACGACTGTCTGTAACACTTTAATTGTTACAAGGCAAACACACCATGTATCTTATGTTCTTCCTGGCTGATCTTTATAAAACTCGTGCTATCTGTAGGGTTTGTTATTTGATTTTTCCCTCTGTGCTCTACCACCCAACGTCATCCTGAGACAACTGAGAGGAGATGTCCATTAAATGAAGCAAAACCCAGCAGTGCACAAACAAAACTCTTCCAGGCTACTTCAGCACAGAGTTGTGAGTGAATTATTTCTCTGCACCACCTTAGCTTCAACTCCCACCTGCAATACAGTCCACAGACCCCGAGCCAGGGGACCACGATCCCCATGGCTCCTGGGGCTGCTTCCAGGGGTATAGCCTGGACCCAGGGGGTTCTTCACCTGCTCCTGCTGCTAAATAATCCATCTAATCCACAGGAGATAACTACCTAAAACCTCCTCCTATAGAATCCAACTCATTTTTACACACCTCTGTCCTGCTTTATAGAAACAATGAAAAAGCTTTTCTCTATCTTTTCACAGGTTATACCATCAACTTGCAGAACAACCAAAAGCAACAAAGAAAAGACTAAGCCTCCCTTAAAAGTCAATTTGATACCTGAAAAATCTTGTAATCATGTAGATTCTAAATTCTAGCTGAGTGTTTCACAGCAAAAAATGTTCACAGAAAGCTGATTACAGAGAGTTACCAACAAAATGCATTCTAGAAAACCAGAGTTTGTTCTCTCCCATGCTGGCCAGTAACAACGTCCCATGTGAAAGCAGCATACCCAAAATAAATCTGGTAATCTGGTTCCATACAGGTAATTTTATTAATTGCTTTAATACGCAATTAAGGAACAGTCAGTGGGCTGCAGGGTTTTATAAGGCAATAATCCTGTTCCCTGGTGTACAGCTTTGTCCCAAAGATTGGGCTATCCAACAAAAAAAATTAGCTGGATGACTGCCAAATCAAACAGCACCTTCTTCCCATTTTCAATTACGTACGAGTGAGGCAGAGTAACGAGGATATACTGGAAACTTTGACATTTATTTATTGAACATTTTTACTGAGAAGGAATTGCTGGCTGGCTAAACCGGAAACTATATTTTTACTATAGAAACAATCCCATAGAAAAGCAGGATCCTGCTGCTCAGCATGAAAGGAATGGCTAGAACCAATAAATTGACCCATCTAAGCCAGCAATGGTAAGGTTATTTCATTCAATGCAGCACGTATTTCAAAAATCCAACCCCCCAAAATACAGTTTATATTTCAAAAATCTTTATGCCCCACTGTTTTACACAGCACTGTCTGCTGGGGCCCAGCCAGGCTGTGCTACAGCTCCCACAAAACACTCAGAGAAAAAGTGTGCAGCACTTGTAGGGGCAAATTAAAAGATAAACCAAGAAGGAATTCAGAGGATTTTCTCCCCTTTCTGGAGTTTCTAGAGACTAAGAAACCAAGAGATGAAATGGGGAAGAACTCACCACACTGAATGTTTTTTTTTTTAATTATTTTTCTTTTTGGATAGACCAATTGTTTTACCACAGAGGAGAAAAATGCAGGGAGAGTAAATGAAGAGGAAAATAGGGAAGTCAACATTCTTTAAAGCAACAACATATGGTGACCAGGCCTGAGAGATGGAGGTTATAAATCTTCCCTTGACAGAATTACCTAAAGATGAAATTGCAGCTTCAAGGGGCTTGAACTTTTCAATCCACACTAGGAGCTTGCAAATTAACCTGTTTGGTCTCAGCTTTTGTGTTAACCTTCATTTCCAAGGCTTCTCTGTAAAAGCTCAGCATACTGAGAAATTTGGTGGTAATACAGATGTGCTCAGTAGAAAGCATGAAAAACTTTGCACAAATCACTTGAAACATGAAGAAAAACACGTGAAAGTTAAGAATTAGAACAAAATGCTGAATTGTTCAAAGAGCTGTAGTATGGGAAAGGAGAAGAGACAGGACGCATGTTGCTGCTTCTTTCTTTGTGAGAATAAACTTACTCAGGGATATCAAAGGATAAAGGAAAAGCTCTTTAGTGTTCCAGCCACTATGACCCACTGCCCAAGACAGGTCAGGGTGAGGCTCCTGCTGTCCCACGTGTGCTTCTGGCTGGAAGCATCAACAGCCACATGTGCTGAGTGACTGCCTGTCCCCGGAGAAACCATCCTCTGAATCAGGTGCTTCCCCGTCTGCAAACCCCAACGACAGGACACCACAGGACGAAGCACCAGGACTGTGCAGGAGGATGAGAGCACAGCAACCACCACAGCCACAGCCCTGCCCCAGGAAATACCACCCAATTCCAAAGCATTTCTTAGCTGTTAAGTTAAATAAAGCCTAACTCTGACTACTCCATAAGGTTACCACAGACTTGGCTCTTCCCTAGACTCACCTTGTCCTTCCTCTGCTGAAAAGGATGTCCTGGTAGAGTTTGAGGATCTTGCCTTTGTGTCCAGATTCTGAGTGAGG
The DNA here is from genome assembly GCA_013397775.1 of Eulacestoma nigropectus. Taxonomy (NCBI): domain Eukaryota; kingdom Metazoa; phylum Chordata; class Aves; order Passeriformes; genus Eulacestoma; species Eulacestoma nigropectus. The sequence goes on from VZTE01006591.1 coordinate 435,007, forward strand.
CAGCTGCTCTGACCTGGCTGCCCTGTGCCCCAAATCCCTACAGGACGTGCATTCCCTCAGATTCAGCATCCCTGGTGGGTTTCACTGTCTGGCAGCAGCCAACGCTCCTGTCAGCAGAGCATGATAATGCTGAACTACAATTAGCAGAAGTGATTTTGAAGGATCCAGATTTGGGTGCTACTCCCAAGCTGTCCTAAAACTACTTGAGTTTTAGAAAGTGGAGAACAGCCAACCCATAAAAACCAGGGAGCTTTTAAACGTTTTGATTCTGACATTGAGTGGAAATGTCCAAGAATTGTTCTGAGAAATGTGACCAGTGACTGGGAAAAATACAGTAAAAAATCCCCTTCAAAAAACCATAGACATAAGGAGAGAGGTGGTTGTAAAAACCCCAGAGTTTTCTCCTTTACTATTACACTGAGCAAACAAAGAGCTTTGGAAAGCACAGTAATTAAGCACAAACCATCCATTAGAGGAGAGGTAATAACCTGTATTTTCAAAGTCTACAAAGATGCTGAATGTTTGCAGCAGCACCTCTAAGGAAGGGTTGTTTTGGAAGATGTGTTACAAAAATAAATGTCAGGGAGGTTATTGAACTGCAGCGGTAGATGCACATTTACACTTCCCTGTCCCTAAACTAAATGTATTCAGTTTCTCCTTTGTGATCCCATGTAGCTAAATTCTTTTAAAAATACTCATATCTGTTCTGACAGTACTGGATATTCTTCTGAAATATTTTTTTATATAAGGGCAGGGTTAAAAACTAAAGGTAATGAATACATCAAAATTGTATAAAACACAACACAGAAAACTTCACAGCATTAGGTTTTTCCAATGCTGATAAAAACAGACTTAATACAATCAGTTTTGAGATGTTCACCTATTGCACAGTAGTGGAAAACATCCTAGACTTGGAAAGAAATATGTGTTTGAAGGCAGAAGATTAAGAAGAGTAAGAATTAAATGTAAAGTCCTGTCACCAAAAGCTGCTACTGAAATCACATTTATCAGAACAAGGTCTCCCTACAAGCACCAGAATTATTACACACAGGCACATATGTTGCACTCTGTATTTGCTGCAATGGGATTCATTTTAATGGAAACATTCTTATGAAAGGAAACTGCTCTTCCTGCTAACCTACATAGCACTGTAGAATATTCCCATTTGGAGAAGTGCCAAGCACAGCCCAGCTCCTCAGCTTATGTTGAGCTGTTTATTGATTCCAGTGGAACTGCACCAATTTAACCAGGTCGAGGAGCTGACCTCCCTATTCACAAACTATCTCCAGATAAGCTTTCAGGCAAAATTTCATCTACAAATATCTGTGCCTGATGCTATAAAGAAAACTGTAACAAATGTGTTAGAGACTATCCTGATAAAACATTTTGTCCAACTGCATTGTGCTGTTCAGTGTCCTTGTGCAGCATGAGGAGAGGACATGGCTTATGGGATTGCCAGGTGGGAAAACAGGCATGATTTGGGACAGTCAGACCCTTCTTTGGGTTTCTGGTACCACTGTTGTTTGTACAAATGCAGCTAAGTCATGCTTTGACTGATCCACTGAAAATAAAAGCCTCACTGCTACTTTTGCAGCTGTTAATGGACTGAAATAACATGAATGAACATGAAGTTCCATCCTGATTATTAACTCTGCATTCACTGAGGGCAAGACAAGAGCTGTGTTATTTTTTACTGCATAAATAATGCTATGGTGCTTCTTATTTTTAACATTCCTCAATGTGAAGGAAGGAAAGTAGGACAAATGTAACTGAGATGGAAGTGTGACCCTCCTGCAGGATCAGAGCCTTGCCAAATTCCCTGTTTTGTCTGTAAAATTACATGGGCTAACTTCATACACAGCAGCTTCTATGCATGTCCCCACAGTCCAAAGACAAATGAATCCTCAGTGCACCTAAACAACATCTGGAGTTACACAGAGGGTGGAGAGAAAGCGATGCTGGCTCTTGTCTGGCTCTGCAGAAAGGACAAACTTTTCCACTTGGATTAAGGTCTGTGCGTGGTGCCAAAAGTCAAGGTGTAAAACACATTAACACCGAACAAAGAAATGACATAAAATCAGGTACTGCATACCTGGATAGATGCAAAATCCCCAGAAGCACAAGCTCCAAGAATAGCAGCACCCACCAAAACAGACTCCACTTCTTTGGACAGCACAACAGGCTTGCCTGCAGAAGGAAGAGCCAGGCCTCTGTTAGGGAACACAGCAGTGCTGCACCAGCAGCTCCATAAATAATTAAAACCAAAAAAGACAAACAAAAAAGGAGTCAAAAAGGGCTTGAAAGCCATTACTCAAAACCCCATTCAGAGCTACATCCTGCTGTAGGTTAATGTAAATCTCTCTGCTCTGCGGTTCCAGGCTCCAACAAAAAACGCAGCATTTAAGTAAAATCATTTTAGCAAAATATTAATGCAGAACATAAAGCACACAAAAAACCCCAACCCCCCACAGATCTTTGACACTGGCTATTTATCTCACTCAAAGGGCTTGGTATAAACCTGTTACCCACACCCTCCAAACCCACGTGCCTATTAAAAGTTGACCTGGAGGGGAAAACAAGGCGGTCTCCCTTTTGTTTCTTTTGCAACAAACAAAAAAAAGATTGTTTGCGTTTGGTTTTAAACATACAGCCAACAAAGCCAGTCTGGTTTTGCTGGAAGACATGAAAATAGGAGTAGTGAACTTTCTCAAGCTATGTATGAAATAATAAGAGAAATCTTGTCTTCCAAATTGTGCAAGATACTCGAAAACAAAATTAAAACACTGAAAAAATAAGCAAACAATATATATTCTGAAGCAGAATTAAAAATTAGTGTTTCATCACCCACAGGTACTATCGTGAACATGCTTTCCTTCGGTTTATGCAGAATTTTCTGAGACCTGTTTCACTAGTGTAAAGAAAAGCAGGAAAAGGCTAAAAAAAAAGCCAAATAAAAATCAGCCTGCTTTCTTAATTCTCCTGAAAAATCGAAACCAAGAGCATAAATCCAAATACTTTTCTAGCTGCACTTCAGATGCTTATCCTCACTAAACCGAAAAATTTAATATTCCTGCAGTACTTGGCATGTGTCTGCATTTCCAGCACTGAGATAATGTCATTCAGTGAATGATGATGCAAACACAGGGGTGGGAGCACGGATTCCTGCTCAGAACGGTCTCCAGGATATTATGCCCCAAAAAATGCTGCTCCTGAGAGCCAGCTGTAAGATTAGAAGGAGCTGAAATTTGAGTGAAGACCTGAAGTCAGCCACAAACAACTCCTATAGAGGAAAAAGGCAAATGCACGCTTTGCAAAATGAGAAATAAAATTATTAATAGAAAAAGCAATTACTGACACAAAGCAAATTCACCTCACGCCAGGCATCCAGCTACACGATGCAACGTTTGCCCTGTCACCTGAGCATTCCCCCAGTTCAGCTGAAGCACAGCTCAGGACTTGGGTCAGCTTGGAACAGCAAATCTAAAGCTCAAGCTCAAAGCTCCGTGGCTCTTTGCCAGGCATCAGTGAGCAATTTTCAGTGTGCTCTAAAATTTACTGCCCATTTCCCGCATCGTCAGAATGAATACGGAATTCTTACCAGGCAAACAAAAAGATCAAGATACTTTTTAAGTGGCCTGTGGAATTATCTATTGGATGTCTGCATGGCTGACTCATGGGCATTCGTAGCTAACAATAATATATTCAGATTTTTTTCTTTTCAGGAAAGAATGGGGGATTGATCCTGGAATGTTAGTTATTTTATCTGATAGGCTCTAATGAGTTCAACATAACCAAGAGCATTTCAGTCAGATGAACTCTGACATCCCTTGTCAGTCACTGATTTTACAAATGGGGGAGAACTCCAGACTGCAAAAAGGCCTTTTTGTACTGAATTGTACTTGGCCATTAGTTACAGTCAAAGAACTTGTGATTACATTTTAATCAGAATACCTTTTCACAGATCTTTTCTTTTACACATCACGACCCAGCAGCCCAACTCTACATGTAGCTGAAATTCACCTAAAACATTTGAGCTCTTGAAGGAAAGGCCAGGACTTAACATCGTTTTTCACAAAGCATCACTTTGACTACGATATATTTGGTGAATTTTAAGGTCAACAGGCATTGTGTTTTTTGCCTGTCCATCTCTGTTTTCCTCTCAGGTAAGTACATAAAGCACGTTTTCATCTTCCTTCCTGCATCAGGGTTATAAAGTGTGATTTGTTGTTAGGGCAAGTCAGATCTCCAGACCAAACGCCCCAAATTTAGGCCTTAAATTTCATTCATGACAGCTTAACTGATCTTAATTTGAAATATACCCAAAACACACATCATTCAGTGCTTCTCTGAAGTCCTTTACACTACATTTTGTTATTTTTTCCACATTTTTTAAAGTATATTCAACTGACTTGCAGGTGTGCTGAGATGTCCAACACACCCAGGCTGAAGGGAGACCAAAAATACCACGGAGGCCTGAGAGCTCCTCTTGTAGTGAAACACACACCCAGGGCCTTCCACCCACCAGGAATTCTACAAAACCACATGCAACACCTTGCAGGAGCAAGGATCCAGACGCTGTCCCCTGAACCACATCAGTGACACAGATGTGGAAGCAATTCAGGACAGAACTGTCCTACAGAAGGGATACAATGCCCAGCATGAGCAGGAAGTGTCACAAGTCAAATAGGGTGAAGCCAACAGAATATTTCATTGCACACTTTCTTGGCCACGCAGCAAAATACAGCTCTATATCAAGAAAGTCTTTATTTTTCCAAAGACAAAGTACTGAGACACCTAAAATAAAAGTATTTACCCTCCTTTCCCTGCACTTCCCCAAGCTCACCGGTAATGTCCGCGTGCATCTGCACAAAGAGAGGGTTCTTGCTCAGCCCACCGCACAGGAACAGCGTGGTGATGTCATGTCCTGCAGCCTGCATCGCCTCCAGAATATGTCTTGTTCCTAACTTCAAAAAGGGGGGAAGAAACAGAACCAGATGAGCACAGGGGAGCAGCCACAGGAACAGAATTACACCTGCATGGCAAAGATGTCCCCACCAAAACCTTCCCTTTACTTTGTACAACAGCATCTGAAAATCCATCTCGGTGAAGAGGTTTCAATTCTGAAGCCAAAGAGCGAAACAGAACAAAAAGAGAACAGCAAATAAAAAACTGTGTTTTCTGTCTTTTCAGCAGAAAGGAAAACCTGAAGAATTTTGTATTGGCTTAACTATTTCTCTTGGCCTTTGTGTTATGCAAAATAAAATGTTCCACTTCATGGCTGGGTTAATTGAAACATCTCGAATGCAGGCATATTTTAAACTTTTCATTTACAGTCTCCATTCTGAGAAACTCAAATCAGAATGACAGAAGCGAATGCTCTGCCATTTTCAAAAAAAATCTTTTCTCTTTCTGTTTGCTTTGCTTCCCTCCCCACTGAAGTCAACCTTCTCCCTATTTCCCTTTTGAAAGAATATTTTCCATTTCTTTGACAAACTATTTGACCAAAAATAATTCCCAGCTCTTTATAGTACCTTGGAAGTTAAGTTTGAAGCTCAGACTTGACAAAACGTCAAATTCAAGGCAAAATGTTGCTCAGGCTGACTCTTTGTAGGCAGATTCCCCACAAAACACAAACTGGTCAGAGTTTTCATGAACTGTTATTTAACTTTGCTTTAGGCCATGCTGCAGTTCATTAAGAGGGCTGCAGCTGCAACAAACCCCTCGTCAAATAACAGCTACTGAGAATTTAACTTGCAGGATTCCACCAGGCTGGAGACATCCACAGTGAATGCTCAGCACTATTCTGGACAGGCCTTCAAATGTATTTTGATTTTTACACAAGCAGTTCAGAGGAACCTGAGCAGCCCCAGCCCCAGCTGACTAAATCCATCGCTTCCCTATTGACACAGAGGGCTGATTTCCAAATTGCACGGCCATGATTTTAATTATGGAAAAATAAACTGCTCCAAAAGGAGTCTGTCTGCTCAGAACGGGCTGGACGGCCACAATTACATCTCTGATCATGTTCTCATCTGTCCAACTGTTGCATTGCATTTTGCAGTGAATAGTTAAAAGGAGATTCTCTTTCACTGCTTCTGAAATTCAAATTTATTAACAACTTCTCTCACAACATACACACGTCAAAGACCCTGAGAAAGAACATGCTGTGAAAATTATTTTGTGTTTACCTGCCTGGAAAATTGTATTCACACAGCAATTTAAATTAAAGCCAGACTTATTTCACTGTGGGTGGGGGGGAACTAATTTAATCCTGGATTGGAGAAAATGCAAATTGAGGGGCTTCAAATGCAAATTTTATATAAAAAGGAAAAAGCATCTCCTGCTGAAAAGAAAACTAGAGATTAACATTCTGTGGGCAGGCCTACACTTTGTACAAGATTTTTACATAGGTTTAAAGTTTATCTTGCACCCATTGAAGACAGCTAATGGTACAGGATTACTACAACTGTTTCCTTCAATAAAAGTGAAGCTAAAATTGGGAGTGAAAATTTAATTTCCTAAGTATCCCATTAGCTATTAGTAAATATATCAAGTGAAAACCAATGTTCTCTGTCTACTTTTTAGTTACAGTTTCAATAATGCTTTGGGAAAAGAATAATTTCCCTTAACTTACAGTGAAAAGAATACTATAATATGGCCTTTTTATATCAAATCAGCCCAATCAGCTCTCCAAAAGATATGCAACTGCTGAACTTACTGTTCAAGACAGTATTTGTGTTTTACAATGAACTTTGAGCTGTATCATATAACGAGATAATAGGTGACTTTCCCAGGATTTCCAGCAGAGAAGGTTTCCACTTCGTTAGCACGAGATAATCGCAGGGCACCTGTTCCAGACTGGGAAGTTCCTTTCAGGGGCAGGATCAGTCCCTGGCATTGTTCAACCTCTCCTCCATATTCTTATTTCAATGGTGGGATTATACTGAAGCATCAGGTATAACCCAGCTACATTCATCTGCAAAAGGCTCCAAACTCACAACAATGAATCCCAGGCTGGGGTTAAGTTCTCCTTATTTGCTGAAGAAGGAGGGTTAACACATAACATGTACAATTCCCAGTAAATTTACAGCAGCCGCCCACCCTCTCCATCCCAGATGGCTGACCCAGCCTAGAAAAGTTGTTGTTTAACCAGGAGAGGAGTTTGGAAGTTTTCCAGCTGAGCAGAGTTTTGTCAGGAAAAGTCCCCAATTCATCAGACTGTTCGTGTTTTGCAAAAACACCTCAAGTTCAACAAACTTTAAAAAAATAAAAATAAAAAATTGACAGAAAGGATGTTAAAGAGATGTGGATTTCGGTCACCAGAGGGCTGGGGACAGCACATCCCACTGGAAAAACACCCTGAGCCAGGCTTTCCAAACCACTTCTGTGAGCCAGGGTTTCACCTCAAAACAGAACTTCTCGTGAACTGGAAATCCTGGGTTCGAGAGAAAATAAGGGCAGAAAGAAAAGCACTTGGATAAAATTCCCCATCCCTGCGTGCTGGCAAACAGGAGGGACATTCCCAGCCTCCCTGCCCTGCCTGCTTGTCCAGCCAGGGCCACGGGCTGGGACTGCTCCCCTCAGGGCAGGCACACGAGGGGGGAAGATCTGCCCTGGTGGGTCTGAACCACAGCCCCTGCTCAGCCTGGCACGGAGCTCTGCCTCACCCACCAGGCAGGGCAAATCCATGGATATGGGAACAATCTGAAGCTGAGACTTTTCAGGGCAGCACAGAGCCCTTTGTACAATTGCCAAAGCTTCTCTCCCCCTCTCTCAGCCTCCCTCTAGACAGCTAGGATGTTAACACTGCTCCTTGTACTGTCAGCCTCCTCCCTCACATCTGCACCAGAGGCAAAAGCTCTGCTTACAGAATTGCCATAAGGACAAGATTCTTCAGGGGAACATCTTCCCCCCAGTCTGTTGATTATCCTCCAGTTGGGAGTGCTCACCAATGTGGGTAAACAGTATCTCATGTATTATTACAAATCTGGTGAGCAGAAGGGAACGATCAGTCTGCCACAGAACACGAGACAATTCATTCCTTCTTTTATGCACTAAAAATGTCTTACAGCAACGGCTTGGATCGTGGCCAAGTAGATAAGGGCAAGTTCATCCAGACCCCGAGACAATGTTAGTCCAACAACCTGTGCAAAGATCAAAAAGAAGATGTAAAAATCCAGCCAAAGTAAAACTCTATTTTCTATGGCTTCTTGTTGTAACAAGTTCTAAGTGCTAATTCCAAGCCTTACTCCTGTGAGCTGTACACATAATGTTATGTTAAACATGTTATTCCTGATCTGGGGAAGAACCACATAAATTATCCTTGCCCTTGTGAAGAAATAAAGAACAAACAGCATATTGTATGGAATTAGAGATAGATTAACTCTGACAGTTTTATGTTATGACTCAGATATTGCTCGTGAATGTATTTAATGTAATAATATGAAAATGCTATTACATAAAAATAACTTTTTAAAAGCATTTCTCCCCCTCCCTCCCAAGTACCCTAACACTGAAACACAATTAATAATTAAATACTGTATCTTAACCTCCTTTATTCTGACATAAATCAATACTGCACTGTAGTTACTCTGGATTAATATCAGGCAAAACCTGAGCGCAGACATAACTGTGACAGAAAAAATGGGTTGCTATTACCAATATTTGCATACAGCCATCATACCAAGGAAATTCTGCTGCAGCATATAATTCTTTCATGAAATAATGGAGGTATTATTAGGACCCAAAAAGATACAGGCCTTTTTTTTTTAATGTTTCCCTCATTTGTGGTTTAAAACATGCTGCAGTGCTTATGCCTTTCCTATCTCAGCCTTAAACACAGATTTTGGTGCTGGTGAGTAGCTTGAGAGGCTCACTTCAAGGACAATATGCCATTTTAAAGGAGATTTTTGTATTAATCACCAGGTATTTTGGTATCACCAAATTATACCCTTATGATACCCTTCTGTTACAGTTCTGCACAGCCCTGGCTTGTGAATGAGCTGATCTACCACTGTAAATTCAATGAAGAGGAACACCCAAACTCTTGAAAGATGGGCTGAAAAGCTGTTTAAATCAACCATCTATGGTCAGAGTATTTCATTCCTTTCCCAGACAGCTTTACCCAAATTTGTGTTGAAATTCATTGCAACAAATATGCAGAATTTGGTACACTGGTGAGATAACAACAGCAAGAGCTGTGAAATGTGATTCCTAGGAAAGGTACCTGGACACACACAGCATTCCTCATGTTTTTAGAAAATTAATCTGGCTGTAGTGATATCTCAAGTACAATGATCTCTGGTTTTCTACTGAAACATCAGCAATGCAGCAAGAAACCCATATCCTTTGGGATAGTGTAAATAGCTAAGGAGGAGTACGCTCAAAACTGAAGAAAAGCTCCTTCCAAACTGCTTTTTTCTTTTTTTTACCCTGTATTGACCTTTTTGCAAAGACAGGCTGTTTCTTACCATGCCCTTTAGTGTCAGATCTGTTAAGGGAGATCTGTTACCATGGAAATCTGGCCAAACATGTAAATCAACAGTGAGGAAACCCACAGGCAAAGATTTCTTAATCAGATCCAGGTGACTGTTCAAGTATGTATATATACTGTGAGCACTGCAAGAAAAACAAGTTGGGAAAAGAGGGGGGAGGTTATTCATCAAACAGAAAACATTTGTACTACCATCAAATGCAGAAACCCCATCAAAGCAGGGCAAAATCCCACTGCCTGCCAAGGCCATGGCACTGCAGGGATGTCTCTGTGCACGTGTGCTCAACAGGCCACCAGAATTCCAGAATTTCCCAGGATGAGGGGAGATAATGCGACCTTGAGTTTGTCCATGGACTCTTAAGGGTCCCTAGAGCTGTTTGAGATTCGGGGGCTGCTGCTGCTCTCTCACAGCTGAGAGGGAGGAGTAAGGAGGATTCCAGACAGAAATGAAAACCAAATTCCTTTGCAAATGTTTAAAAATTTCTCTGATTAATCAATAGTGCTGGATGTACAGCTTTCCTTTTTTAAACCATAATTATTTCAGTGTGTGTTATGATTAAAATGCAGCACTAAGGGTGGAGGAGGGAAAGTGAATGGCTGCTATTTTAGGGAGGAGCCCAACATGGGCCTAAATATGATTGTATCTAAGTTCAGATGCTACACCCAACTCCACAATATCCAACAGACTTTTTTCCTGGACTTAGGACTAATGGCGAATTCTTCAGTGCCTTGGCTTGCAATGACTCTAGTGACATTCCATTTAAAAAATGCTGCAATTAGGCTCAGAATATTTTTTTTTTCAAACGCTCATCCTATCACAAACAAACCCAGATATATTTCCCAACTCCTTGGAAATCTCCAAGCGGGGCATTTAATTCTAGACATGTGGGTCAATAATAGCATCTAACCCTAATTACAATTGATTACTCATTGTCTCATCCACTGCAGACCCAAACAGTGATATTCATTTAGCCTCTACATGTATATTCAATCATGCACTAATGAGATCCCTAAGGGAATTTGGCATATGCTTTACTAGTTTGACTTCTGACCCACTAGCAGCTGTATATTTATACTTTGCATTCAACCATTCAGCTGCATGTTTTTTCAATTATACCTTACCATGTGTACACTATCAGAGGATATCATTCAAAATGAAGTACACTTGGAAGACATTAAAATAACTAATTTACATCATTATTCACATCCTTTAAAATGTACTTTATGTGTCTTCCTGGACCTGAATTATGATAATTTGGAGGTCACCATCACTTTTTTCCTGTTGTTGTAAAAGTGGCCCTGTTTTCTCCATCTCTAAAGACTCTACTACAAGCAGTACATGCTAAGGATAAAGTCATTTTAATTCCAGTCTCAATCATGGCTTGACTGTTGGGAAGGATAAAAAAGGAAAGCTGCACTCAGCCACAGACCCACCAGACATCCCAGCTTCTCTCTCATCTCCATCCTGCTTGATTGCTCTCACAAGGATTAGCCATTTGTGCAGCTCTGTCAGAACACAAGCACTGAACAAAAGGAGGCTGAAGTTGAGCCAAATATGCTTAAGATTCACATAACCTTGGAATTACACTTTTTCCCACACCTTTTCACATTTTACTTTTTTCCTAAATATAGATAAGGGTTCAAGGCACTACACTTGGACTAAGTGACCACCAAAATCCCTCAAACACTTGCCAGATCTTGTTTTACCACCTTTGTGTTTAACACAGTGTAACACCATCAGCTCCTGGAGATTTTTCTATTCAGTTCTCTGTGAAAGTATCAGTGGCAGCTGCCTCTGACCTGCAAAGCTGAGCACGAGCTGTTGCCATGAAAAAGGAACTGTGCTGAAAGTGGAGAATAAGAGATCAATGCAAGTCTGCCCAGAGTTATGCTCACACTTGGGAAACAACTTCAGAAAGCAACCAGAGGTTGGTATTTAATCTGTTCAGGAATCATGGAAGATACCAGCAGGTATCTTTCAGGGGAAAAAAATCTAAAAATTCTAGATTTCTATATCAAAAAAGAAGGTTCTAAACCATCTCAAGTTACAGAAAACTGCCAAATATGATTATTATATTCTGCTAGAAAGATCCCAGAATTGCTGATAGATCCCATGCGTGTAACTTCAATGCTTTCTTTTCAGGAGACATCTCTTTAGATGGGGAAATGGCACTGAGCTCTACAGGAAAGGGAATTCTGCCCTAAACCAGCATTTCACCAAGTGCCAAAGGACATAGAAACTTTGCTGTCAGTTAGACACTTTTCTTCACCAGAGATTAGAAATGGTCACTCTACAAAAGGGAATTATTTAAACTTAAAAGCAAAACGTATCATATTATTTAATTTTTTTTAATTTTTTGAATCTAATCTACCTGTACAGGATTTAACAGAGCAGTGATGACTAAATGTCAGATGTACACAAGGTGTAGGATGAAGAGCAAAAGTGATACATCACAGCAATTTCTGCTACTCACGGAATTGCCCGAAAAACCCCAAGTTTTGGTGCTCACAGATTTTGCCCATCACATTGACCAAATGATAAATTTAAATTGTCCAGAAAATTCTCCTGTAATTCAACCCTCTTCACTTCCAGTAAAAGAAGGGTAAAAAAAGAACTTGGGAATAGGACTGGGAGGGTTGCACAAGCCTGGCCTTCAGCAGCAGTGGTCAGAGCTGGTTGTCTGAGCCTCTCACGCCCTTGCAAGTCACCACAAATCTCTGCACCGGTGCTAAACACAGCTGGAAATCTGCTCTGGTGTGGGCAAAGGAGAATTTGCACAGGGAAACTCCCGAGATCAGCTGCTCAGCAGGGACCTGCCACTCCAAACCTGCTTCTTAGCAGCATCAGGAGAAAGGGGGGACAGGTTGGGGGAGGCAGAAGGAGGTGATAGGCAGCAGCAAGCAAGAGGCATGGATTTGTGACCTCTGATGTTCTTTTTTAGTGATCCAGACATGCATGTGCTTAACTCTTCACTGCACTGCACCCAGCATGGGAAGTAAAGGCAACATGGAATTGTACACCAAAGTATGGAATTCTCATTTGGTTTCCCTTCCATGGCTATTTGCCCTGGCTGAACAGATTCAAATTCCTACACCCACACAGAGAACAGCCTTAAACATAATAAACCAAATTCTCCGACTATTCTGCTGAGAATTCCAGTGAAATAATTTATCATCACCAATAATCCTCCAAAACAAGATACCATATTTGAAGGGAGCCTACAAGAAAGATGGAGAGAGACAATTAAAAGGGCCTGAGTGACAGGACAAGGGGGAATGGTTTCAAACTGCCAGAGGACAGGGTTAGATGGGATATTGGGAAGAAATTGTTCCCTGTGAGGGTGGGGAGGCCCTGGCTCAGAGAAGCTGTGGCTGCCCCTGGATCCCTGGCAGTGTCCAAGGCCACGCTGGATGGGGCTTGGAGCAGCCTGGGATAGTGGAAGGTGTCCCTGCCCATGGCAGGGGGTGGCTTTAAGGTCCCTCCCAACTCACACCATTCTGTGATTCTGGTAGTATTAATATCCTGTGTATTAATTATATGACTTAATGTAGGTAGACACATAATCCAGAGTTTGGGCCAACAGCAGATGCTACTTGCACCTCTGATAAGGCTGAAGTTTGTGAACCATGTAAAAATAGAAAGCAAAAAATAAGGAGAAAAAATAAGTTCCAATTTCAAAGTTCTTGATTTTTGTTTGCTCAAATTAAATTCTTCAAATTTAACAAATATTTGAGAAGGACAGGGAGAAAGAGGATGAGAGAATTAATATGGGACTTGTTTAGTAAATTTATAGCTATAGCAATGTTTCATTAGGAGAGCGATATCTGGAAAGCATTACAAAAATACCATTGAGCAAATTAACTTAATGAAAAATAACCACTCTTTTTATAAAACATTACAACTCTTACTGTCAGTGCTATTCTCCACCATGTTGCTAACTGCAGGAGACTCAAATCCAAAGTTATGACACCATACCTTTGGGTAATATGGAGTTCTACTCCCACTATTCTGTGTTTAGTGTCCTGTTCACATCACAATCTCAGTTTTTGCACTGTGGCACTAGTTGTGGTCAGTCAGTTCAGCATCAGACCCAGCAGACACAAGTAGGATACTCCATAGGCATTTTTCCAACACAAAAAAAAAGGCTTATCCTGGCATTACAGACTAAACTGTCTTATGCTTGTGCTTCAAATGGGGGCACTGGAAAAATGGCCTGGAAGCCAGGATTTTGAAAAGGACCCACTTCAATCTTTATTCCAAACATACAGAGATGCATTTATTTCCTGATTTCCTTTTGCAGAGAACAACAAAGAGAATTCTAGGAAGCATGAATCTGTTTCATATTGAATGAAGTCCAATACATTTCTGGGAATCCTGGTCAAGTTCTTAACAAACAAGTAAGGCAGTGGGCCCTGCAAGGCAAGGAAGGGTCATCCAGAGAAAGCAGGTAGAGCTTTACCTCCCCAGGGAGGACTGAAAGTAACTCTGTAACTCCACGTGCTTAATCCATCCATCAGGACTGACCCTGCCTCTCACACCAGAGGGAGAAACTGAAGGGAAAATGTCAAGTTTGCTGGTTTTTTTCTTTAATCTAAGGAAGAAAAAGACATTAAAAGAGAATCACATTTTCATCCAACGTGCCCAACTGTTCAGCTGAGACCTCTCTGGGAGCAACGTGAACCATCTTAGGATGAATCCAAGCCAAAAAAGCTTGAGAAAGTCCAGGCCTGACAGAAGTGTCTGAACTGTCTTCATCCACTTCTAAAGCAGAACAAGCTCAAATTCCACATCACACACAGCCTCTGCTTCAAGGAATCCTGGAGTTACCTCCAAGTCACCCCTCCATTTTAAGTTTTGTCTGAAAATTCATCCTGGGTTTCTCTGTTCTATTTGTGCTGCCAAGCAGGAGTTTCTCATATGATGGTTACACCTTCCTTTAGATGACTGTTTCAAAAATACTGAATAATATATTCCTAATTAAGCCATATCTCCTCCTTGGACCTTAATTGTTTCACCTACAAATTAAGACACATTGCTAGCCCAAGGCATGGAGATCTGCTGGACAGGGCTGGTGCTATGGAATCAAGAAATACCCAGGGCTGAATAGAAAAGCTGAAAAGCAAAAAGTTAATATCCTTACTTAGATATGCCAAAGGTATCTGAGGGGAGTTTAAACCTTATATTTTTGAGCCATCCCCTGGCAAGACTTTGTAAATATTCCAGCCCACTATCAGACTGTTAATTCCCCTGATTCAGAATGAGGACATTGCTGGGAATACAGTGTGCATCAGTTTGTAAAGCAGGGATGTGATAAAGGAATAAAACAGTGACCTGGCTGCAGCTTTTGCCTCTAATTCCGGGAAGGCGACGTGGCCTCGCACCACATGATCGATCTGAAAAAGAGAAAAGCAACATCTTGGGGATGATTACATCTTAAAAATTCAGTCCTGGAAAAGGGAAAGGCAGTGTCATAGCTCTAAAAGAGACAAGAGAGCTTCTAAACTACTCATGAAGTTTTAAATTCTAGACCTAGAGAAGCCAATGGCAAAACTCCCACTGGCATTCAGGATTTGGCATATAAACAGTAAGAAAAACAACCAACCTTGCACCAAAGCCAGGCCAAATGCTAAGCATGCAGCTCCTCAGTCAGGAGGGCAAGGTGAAAGGATGACTTTTTTCCTGCCCAACACCACCTGAGAGGATGTCCTCTAGTCTCTCCCATTCTTCATGGATATCCTCATTGGAGTTCTACCAGAAGCATCTTCTTGGCCCAAATCCCTACATCTTTCTCTATCACACTATTATGATAAAACACGAGGTGTGTTGTCATCCTGATAGATGCTTCATACATTCATTGCAGGAAACAAAATGTACACCCTGAGAAGCAATTATTGCTATAGAAGAAGATCAATATAAGCTCTGTCTTATACTGAATTTATAAATCAGCTTGTCCTTCCACTCCAGAGTGGTGACCATTACTCACAAAACAAAGTATCAGGTAGAATAATATGGGCTTTTAAGACAATAATTCAGCAGATTTTGTGGCCTCTTGGTAATATCCCATCAGAGGTGACAGTAAAAGCTAAGGAGGCAAAACTAGAGCTACTCAAGAGCACTGAGTATATTTGGCAATACTTACTGGCAGCAAATCACATTAGTATTTAATCTTTAACAGCATGAACCATAGTCCTGACCCATATAATGAAGCCTACATGTGTGAACAGAGCAAAGAAAACACTGCATGTCTGTTCCTCCTGAGTTTGGCATCAGAGTTCAAACGTGTGCATGCACCAGAAACACAGCTCAGACCTGAATTCTGCAATCCTGCATCATCTCTTCAGAACACAGAGGCAGCTCATAAATGCAGAAATAAATCTATAAATAAATATCACATATAGATGTGTGCTATTGAAAACACTGTTACACAAAACTGTTACAGGAGTTATGAAGTTTGATATTTAAATGTCCTTAATTCAAGCCATGGCCACATGAGGGATGCATCTAGAAACTCTTTTCTGCTATTTTTTATTTCACAGTCTGTAATGATGTCATGCCATCCTTTGTCTCCGTTGTGCAATATCTTTCTTCTTATAAATTTTGAAAATACAGTGTAAAACCCCACTGAATATACAACTAAACAAGAATTTTCAGAACGAGGGACTTCTTCATTCGTTTGGACTCTATCTAAAACAGTTTTCAAAATCCAACTGATTTCTTTTGCAGCTGTATCCAAAAAAAAAGTAGAGCTTTTTTAAGGGAACTGTATCAGTTTTACTTTTAAGAAGTTGGATCAGACTGTTCAAATTTTATGGAAATAATTCACTTTGGGGCATTGACCAAGCAGTGGAAAGAATCCCTAAATATGTCCTTTTTGTTTGTTTGTTTCCAGAAAACTTAAAGTGTGAGAAAGCAGGAGCTTTGAAATGACAGAGGTAATAAATGCAATGTACCCTGCACAGTGCACACAGCACTGTCTCCTCCCATGGCTCCCTCTGTGTTTTCTGTTCATACCACCTCAAGAAAACCACAAGAGATATTCGAAGAGTGTTTTAATAAGACACCTTCCCTAATATTCCTAACAGTACTTCAAGCTGACTTTTGCTATGGGTCCTAACACGACCGTTCATTTTTTCCAGTAATTTCTTTAATGATTCAGGAACGTTTTGTTCTCTGGTACAAGAAAGGAAAGGATTTTTAAAATCATCTTTTTGAAATGCCCTAACTCTAATTGTACATTTTAAGTGTGGAACCACTGTGAGCCAGCCAAGAAAAACTACTGACTGGCTGTATCCTGTATGGAGCTGAGCTAAGTGTATTTACCTGCTTGGGATTAAGCACACAGGAACTTCCCTCTCAAAAATGTTCCCGCAAAGCAACACACAAGATTTGCCATTTTCCTTGAAAAATGGTGGTGTTATGAGCATAGATTTATTATTTTATATAGATATTGTTTAGTTTTATGTCTGGTTGTAGCAGATATTTGTAAAATGGGACACTTTTTGGTTCTAGTCCAGTCTTGACCTGAAAAAATTTAAAGCACACACATCCCATCTGCTGCAAAAGCAGTTTTTAGCCACAGGGCTAAGGATGGGCTGGAGGTGGGGTGGGAAGCCAGGCTGCAGGAGGAGGAATGACTGTGCCACTGAAGCTGTGACACAGAGGAATGTCAGGTTGACGTGGCCAAGGCGGGAGCACAGGAGGGATCCCCATTCACAACTCAGCCTGGGGTGTGTCCGGGCTTCCTGATCCAGGAGGATTTCTGCCTCTCATTCAGTGACTGTTCCATATGGAATGTATAAATGCAGTGATGCCCCAATGCATTTCCTGGCCGTGTACTCCCATCTCCAGGCTTTTAAAGAGGTGGGTGGTGCTGAGTCAGAGAGCGATTACAGCTGCAATTGGTGACAGACCAAACCCACCTGCACTTGGGGCTTTCCAAGGGGACACCCGCAGCCTCTCCAGAGGCACTGCAGCTCAGCCCTGAGGGCAGCCAGTTTCCACAGGTTGGGCAAGATGACACAGGGAGCCCCAGAAGCTCCAGGGTTAAGCAGTCACTAAGGTCTTGCTGACAATTTTGGACTCAAGCCTAAATACTGTCGTGCACGTGTAGCCTTTCTTTAAATTGAATATCAGTGTTTTAGTTCTGACTGCCTTCCTGTAAAAAGGAAAATTCATTTTTTAGTGAACCCAGCTTGGCTTTAATTTTTATTGGTAAATTGAATTAACCTAATACTGTTAGACTGTAGGGAGGAAAGAACTGAGGTGATGGAATAATATGTTACTATATTACTATTCTGTCCATACATCTTTCATTTATGGTTGTACATGAACACAACTGATCTATATAATACAATATGTATCATTTTCTTCATCTCAAACTCTTTTTCAGCCTCTTGCTAAAGTAAAGAATGAAGCCTATTTGCCTGTAAGATAATTACAATAATCATCACCACCACCATAAAAGGAAGACATGCCCTGTGTATAATCTCCTATCTATATGCAAATTAACATTACGTAAGAGATGTAACTGTCATCTAATTGTTAATTGCTTTCAGCAGCCTGGTACATCCCATGATCTTATGGAGGTGTTTCAGGTCTGAACTGCCAGTGAAGGTACCCCAAATGAGAGCAGTCTCGGAGCCTGTCCGTGTCTCCAAACACTCACCAGCTTTCCTGTAGCACTCTGGCCTCCCTCATTCAACCACAGTCCAGGTACCATTGCAGAGAAATACGGTCCCCAAACACCAGGCACAAAAATGGGGGTTTCACTGACCTGGAAAAGCAACAGAAAGCTCTAGTGAATCAAAGTGCTTGTCAAAGTAGGAACTTCACGATTAAAGAGTGGCAGCTATCAGAGTCCAGCACGGAGACAATTCCTGCTCCTCCACTGGAATTACCAATCAAGTGGAGATGTACAGGTAGAGATTTACTCTAAAAAAGTGTGGAGAAATGTGTTCCCCCATTTACATAATTTTTTGATGACAAGACACACCTGCCCCCACTCATCCCCACTGACAGAACAGCTGGACCTGGCCAAACACAAAGTATGAAATTTCAGGACTAGGAGCTGTATTTTACAAGGAGAGGGAAACTGCCTCATTTCTCCAGAAAAAAGGCCTTATTTAGAGTGACCAGTGGGATACAACACTCTGCTCGATTGTCATCAGCAAACACAGCCAACATAATTGCCAACAGGAGTTTCCAGAGCACCCATCCTGTACATTTGGAGAGTTCAGAATCAGGAGAGAATCCTGCTGACAGAGGACAGTGATGTCCCCTGAGATCTGCCATCAACTCCCAAGGCTGGCAGTGGAACCCCAAGCCCCAGTGCCCTCACAGCGCTGCCAGGAGAGTCGGGTGCCTCCGGTGGAAGCTGCAAACCTGGGCTGGGATCTGCTTGGGTCCAACAGGAAACGTGCCTGGGTAAACAGCAGATTCTGCCCCTTACATGGGCTTAGCTTTCCACAAACCACTCCTTCCTTCACACCTGTAAAGGCAGATCAGGCCAGTACCTGAGACTCTCCCAGGCACAGAGCAGGACCGTGCTCTACCACTTGCACACAAATACCCCCAGCACAGTGACAGCCTGGGCCCTGCACTCCCTGCTTCAGTGGTTAGACCACTCAGGATGTGGGAGACACTGGTTCATTTCCTTTCTCTGCTTCAGAAGATGCAAATTACCAGTTTATAAGGGTGGAGGGCATTTTCCTTCCTCTTACAAAGTGGTTCCACTTTCAATAGACCAGACAGACTTTCTAGACTTTCCTTCTGGTTCAGAAGGTAACACTGTCCAGTCTGGCATGTAAGGCCCAGCACACAACAGGAACTGGGATGGTGGAACTTGGGTCCCAGTACTTGCTCCAAAGACTAATTGTTTAATTCCCCACTGGTTGAACATGGAATTCTTGCAGCAGGGGCTGGAGGAGACAGGCCATCCATGCCCTGCCAGGCTACCTGCTTCTCTTGGAAGCAGGATCCATGTTTTCTCTTCCAGGACCACATATATACACTCAAGTCAGACACAGCCAGAACTTCACTGGAGAAAGAGAACAGCAGTGCAGTCCTACATCATCCCATGATTTATGCTGCACTTCCCACTGATGATGGTTAAATCTGCAACTGTTGTTTTCTAGAAGTTGGGGACTACTAGCAGAGAAGGGTACAAGAGAATTAATTCCCTAACAAAATCAGTCTGTGTGTTTCCCATGCTGAAGAGCAAAAAGAGAGGTCTTAGTCAATGGGACAATGGGGTTTTTCTGTATTTAGACCTCGCTCCTCAATAACAAAATTCTAGACCCATTGAAGGATGCTCTAGGTTTGCTGTTGAATTCAATAAAGCCTGGACTTCACATCAAAATAGTTTTGAGAATAATTAAAAATTCAGGCCTGTTCTTGTTAAACTTGATGCACATTCTCTCTATATTTAAACAGGCTGAACTTTAAAGGCAGTTTTTACTAGCGACAAGGGAATATGCTCCAAGATGCAGTTTACTGGCATTTGTGCATCACACATGTTTAGTAAATACAGCAGCAGGGAGGTTTCTGCACACACAATAGTCTGCTCAAGCCATAAACTTACAGTACAGCTGATTCTTGTCAGGAAGTTAAGTGGGAAAACAAAACAACAAAAATTTGTTTTTCAAAATCCATCACCACAGTGTCAAGAAATGCTGATTTCTCTCAGGAACTCATCTAACAAATCTGGGAGTTTTGTTTGGTTCTCCTATATCAGCTCTAATGCCCTGACTTACTCTCCCTGTAGATACATGTGCACACGTCTGTGTGTCTGTGCAAGGTTTTGGCTGACTAAAACCATTAAAGAGCAAGAATAGCTGCACTGAATTTACAAAGGCATTTATGACTCCAAGTGGACGAAGCTACGTCAAAAACATTGCAAAGACATTTGGTTTTGTTTTGTTTTCTCTTAAAACTACAAATTAATACAGCTTTGAGTTTTCATCACTTCAATGGGGCAAGCCTTCTTTTACGATTTCAATAACAAAATGAAGTGCAACAAAAAGCAAACCCTAAAACAAGCTGATTTTTAGACCAATTCCACTTCACTGACCTTACTGAGAACACAGCATGTGGTCAAAGTTACCAGTCAGTATCTGCTCTGAACTAGTGATGGAAGCATGGGGAGAACCCAAACATCCCAACTCATTCCCATCCTATAGCTATGGACACAGCACAGTGTCCCAGTAGGTGGCAAGGAACATTTAGGGCAGAAGGAGCCTGGGGTTTTGAAGTCTTATCTCAAAATATTTGTGATGCAGCAAACTTTGCAGTGTTCTGCAGCCTGCTGAAGGAAAAATCTGGTTACACCAAAGGGATCAAGCTGAAAATCCAACTGCTGTGTCTCTGAAAAAAACAAGTAGCCAAAAGACATTAAAGGCATCAAAATGCTTTATGAAATCAGGGGAAAGTCTAAACATCAAGAAGGACAATAGCGTTTATAAAATAAAAACCAAAACCCACACCTTTTCTTTGTCATTAGTCGACAATTTACCAAATTGTTCTGTAAGTCTGACAACACCAAAATGTTTATATTCATTAAAAGACCAAATTCTCCCTGCAGCCAATACTTCTGGCCTAGTGTTTTGGACACTCACGGGAATTTAGGACAGGATATTTCCATGCTGGCTCTTCTCACATTACACTGAGACCTTCCTATCCTCTTACTACTGAAGTACCGTTTGTACACATTCCAGCAAACTTTCAACACATGAGCAGAGCAAACGAGGGCGTTGGGAATTGCCACACTGATGAACAAAGCCAGCGGGGCACTTGGTTATCAGTTCTGTTGCTGTGGGAACTTTTAACTGGAATAAAGAACAGGGGCTGTCATGCTGGGCTTTACTGACGTTGGGCATCATCAGATTTCCCATTTCCCCCTTTCACTGAAGGAGTTTAATTCACATTTTGCAGACTTTGATGCACATGGAGACGAGGAAAATTAGGAATAACGAACTCCCCAAAACAGACACACAATCTTTGAGAAGCAACGGGGTGAGCATCCTCCTGTAGCTATACGCATCAGAAGCAGCAAATGGTTTCCATTTCCCCTCCTTGAAATATCTGGACGGTGATTAAATCTTTCAAGCCACGCAGCAGCTGGCATTTGTATTTTCAGAATAAAAAGTCCTAATTCTGTTTGAGTATACATCCCACCCAATCCCACTAAAACACAAGACTAGACAGAGGCATAAGGTCAGAGAAACAGTGCAAAGTTTGCTGCAAAACGCAGAAGAAAAGAAAAGCACAATTTGCCAGATTCAAGGCTGTTTTGGTTACACTAACACCACGTCTCTTTTACAGCTTTCAATTGCCTTCAGACATTCTTATGGTGATATAGGAGGATCAATGTCATTATTTTTTTTTCCTTTAATGAGCTTAAGAAAATCCTTAATCTTTTTAGTAGAAAAACAACATGTGTTTCAGATTTATGGGCAATTGATTTTTATTTTTAAAGCAAATAAGAGATGTCATCCTTCTCTGGAAGTTAAAATACAAATTCAAAGGGAGCCCAAGATTTTCTGCCTTCCATTTAACTGAAATTCCTCCTGTGACACACTCCCACTGCAAGACATAGTAACAGTTATTATCTTTTCTATAGAGTGAAACTGAAACACAGAGAGGATATCCTCTGCTAGAGGTGAGAGTGATCTCTGCGCAATTAATGCAGCAGGAATTTGAAGACAGAAGATGAGAGGAATCTGAACCTGTTCAGACTTTGAGTCATAAGCTGCATCTATAAATATTTCAGCTGAACGTGTTCACACAGAGACTGTTGCCCTCATGGGTGATGATGCCAACTTAGACAAGGATTACACCCAGACATGCAATTCCACCTCACAGCTACTCTGTCTGGGGATGGGTGGGAATCCTTTAGTGCAAGGAAATGTCACCTTTCCCTGTCTGCCCAACACACACATTGCTACTTGCTCAGCCCCATCATTTTGGGTGAAACGAGGACTAAGCAGTTCCAAGACTCCTGCTCATTTGAAGGGAAAAAAGAGTTCCACACCTTCTGAAAGGGAGAAGAAGGGAAATAAAGTTCTCCCTGGGCGGGTTTAACCTCAGTGTGTGCTTTGTAAAAGATCATACTAATATGTAAGATATGTAAACATTATAGAGCAATCAGAAACAAATGAAAGGATGAATTCAGTTTAACAATATTCAGCTGTGGTGCAACTGCCAGAAGGCACTTTTTGTTATGAATAGATCATTTGGATGAGTTACAGGCCAGACTTGAACCCTGGCGTGTGCTGGGAAAATCAATGTCAAACTACCTAAGATCAGAAGGTATCAGCAGCACATCTGGCAGCCCACAGAAATGAAAAATGCTTTTAAAATATAAAAGGCTATATAGAACTAAGGTAAAGTAAGAAAGGACCTGCTTAAATGGCACTAATATGAGATCTGTAATGTATTTAACTTAGATTAGTCCTTCCCACTTGCCTCTCCCTTTAAAACAAAGGCAGGCAAAAAAATCCACTTCTGTTATAAAAGTCTACCTGGAAAAAAGCAGGAGAGGCTAATTCACAGCTCATGTGAGTGAATCAGGGGAGTCAGTGCCTTTAAACCAAGTTCAGCTTTCAGGACTGTCCCTGGATTCAAGGACAGGACAGAACACAGACCTTCACAGACAAGCATCACCTGGGCATCCAGCCACGCCATCAAATGAGCAAGTGGCATTGTGAGATTTGTTTAACTTAGCTTTGTTTTCCTGGACCAGCCATAATGATCAGGCACATGCTTGTGCTTCTTCCTCAGCTTTATGTAAATGTTACAGCAATCAGAGACAAGATAAACTAAAACACACCATGCTGGGGAAAGCAGTTTTGTGGAAGCATGAATTTCAGCAGAATTTTCTTCCCTAGCTGACACCATCTGTTGCTGGTGTAGGCTTACACAAACTCCTTCAGTAACACTGACAGAGGATTTGGAGAATTTGGCTGTTACCTGAAAAGCAAGTCTTTATAGTAGAAAGGTATACTGCTATATCCATCTTCTGCCATTTTAATTTCTGCTTCCTAATAGTGAGCTTCTGATATGTGGCAGCATTCTGGTATCGCTATCAGATTCTCTATTTACTTGCAATATGCCATAGACAGGAAATCACATTTCTGTGGGACTACCCTTGACTTACACTCACTCCCTTGAAAGCAAGTTTAATCCTTTATTCTACTTTTAGAGTCGAGTCACATTAGAGTCAAAACTTTTTAAGGTAATTATTTGCTAAGGAGAAGCTAGGTCAGAAAATTTGTTTGAAAATCACCTCACTTACCAGTTTCTATAGCCAGAAATTCAGAATAACAGCTGCTTTTGTTAGGCTAAGACAGGTATGAAGCAAAGATCTACGATATTAATGGAGAGAGCAGAGAAAGAAACAAGGAAAAGCACCGTATCAGTCACCAACTAATAAATGCTCTTTACAGTTCTGGACTTTGATCACTGACAAGTCAAATACTTTCATTAACTTTTCTGCTGACTTTTAACTTTCAAAGTTTCTGACTGACTGTGGATTGAGAATACTGACAGTCATTCAATTCAGAGGCTTTACATGGATGCATAAAATCCTGTATTAAGAAAACTGTATCATTTTGCTTCTGCTGACAAATGGGTCTTATGGAGCTACTCGACCCCAACTCACTGACAAAGAATGAAAGAGATTCATAAAAAAAAAAGGAAGAACTCAAAGGGAAACCCAAGAATGTTTCATTTCTAGGCTTCTGGTTCAAACTTAGGTCATAGTAACAGCTACTGAATGTGGGATTTAATAACAGCACTTGCTGGTGGCATATAGATACATATACATATATATAAACTGGGCAGAGCTGGGGCATGAAAACTGTGTTTTCAGTGAACTGATGCCTACTCTAAAATTGCCATCCTGGCATTATTTCTCAAGCACTAAATGGGTTTAAAACTAAGCTTCCCCATAACTCTGGAGGCAATTTTCTAAGTTAAATGTATGGTGCACCATGTCAACTTCTTAAAATACATCTATTAGTAGTAGTAATTACATATTAAACACAAAACAGTATTCTAGCTTCAGTCTGATGTAAGATATATTTAAGAAAATAAGGTCTTGGAACACAAGAAATGCACTTCAGGACACAAAGGAAATTAAAATGCATTAATATTCCAATTCCTACAGGTCATATACTGCCAGCAATTTATTTGCTTATATTTTAAGCTCAGGTCCCCTGGCCATCATGGGTTTGCTATGCAGCTGCATAGCTTGTGGTGGGCAAGTCACCAGCTCTGCTCCACGTGACAGGCTGGCATCCCCTGAGCCATCCTCGGTGACAGATTTACTCTGCAATGATATTAAGACCAGACCACAAAAATCTTTGCACAGAGCTCGCTTTATCCCACTGGAAGGATGGAAGTTACACAAGTGACAACAACAACAGAGAGGAAACGAGGACTTTGGGGTTCTGCCTGAGTACACCAATCCATGATGATTTGGGTGATCTGTTTACAGGGAGCTGAAGAATTCCGGCTTAGGGGATACAAAACACTTCCATAAATGCCTCACTGAATATGCACCTCATCACTTATTGCCAAGGCTATGCCACAGAGACCTGGGAAGTTCAGTCCCTGCTGTAATTATTTCCCAGACAAAACTCTCAGTACAACCTAAAACTAGGAGACACAAATGAATCCTTAGGGACCACTGTTACCTCTTACTCCAAGTAGTAACCTGTGTGAGAAGGGCAGCAAAATGTGAATGACACACATGCGCAACTATTTCTAATTTTCTAAATTCTCCATAAAACATTAACTGGTCTACAAACTAGAAACCAAACCAGGTATGTGATTAATGTGCAGTAAAGAAACCACACTCCCAGAGCAACTTGATTGCTTCATCTCTGAAAATATTTCAGGTGAGTTATACATTGGGACTATACACTGCACAACCCAGCTTTATATCTAAAAAGAACTAATAAATTCAGTAAAACTTCACTAAGTTTATTTAACTTTTGCAGAGTTAGATTTTTTTCAAGGCTAAATAAGGAAAGGTATTTGAAAAAAATTTAAAATTTATGATTTTTAATAAAAGAATAGGTGGACTCAGAATAATATTAGTCAACTTGTACTGAGTTTGTATTTATTGGCATGAAGAGGAATTAATCTAGACCAGAAGAAGGGAAGGAGAAAGAAAAAGAGGAGAAGGAGGAGGAGCAGAAGAAGGAGAAGAGGAGGAAGATACTGGTTCTTAAAACAGTTAGAACACATCAATTAAAATGTTGTTTAAAACTGACTACAACAAAAAAAAAAATCGCATTTATCAAAACCCAAAACCACCTCTGTTTTACTCAGCAGTATTTTAAAAATGCAACAGATCAGGCAGGGAATAAAGAGGTCACAGGCTGCACTTGTATGAGCAGCTTTTCTGGAGATCTGCCACTAAAACCAGTTTGAAGCTGCATTTCTGAGAAAAGCTTCTGACAGTGGATGCTCTGGGGCTGAACTAACCCACTGCTGTGCTCAGCAGAGCCCAGACCCCTGCACCTCCTGAGGCCCATTCTCAGGCAGCAGCCAGGTCCAGCCTCTTCATCTGAGCTGGCTGGGGGTATTTTTTCCAATAGGCTGCATCAATTTTCAGCCCAAGGTATGTTTGGTATTAGAATGCCTTAGGGTACAGCCACATGAATAAATTATTATGGGCAAAACTTGGAGGTCAGTTGCCCAGCAAAACCACCTCTACTCATCATCTCTCTGTGGTGTATGGTGTGACAGATCCCAGGGACCTGGCACATTCCACAGGAAACCAGGGCCAGGAGTGCTGCTGGGGAGTTGCTGACATGCTACAAATACACACTATAGATTACTCGGTTCATTTCTTCATCTGCCCCTACTCTTATTTCACGATCACACAAAAGGATTTTAAAATCTTATTTTTGCCTTTTTTTTTTTTTTTTTTTTTATCTCTTTACTTGTGGATTCAGGCATTAATTAAATCTTCAGCATNGCTTTTTTTTTTTTTTTTTTTTTTAATACCAGTCCTATGAAAGAAGCTGGCAATGATATCAGCTTCAAACATTAACCAGTCAAGCTGGACAACTGATATTTGTTTTAAGTAGAACAATACTTTTCACATTATAGAATCCTGCCATTTTCCCAAGGGGAAAATAAAGTGCAAGACTGGTACCTACCTCTTCTACTGTAAACTTTTGACTTTCTCTCTTTGCACTCAAACCTCTAAATTCAAAAGCAGAATATAAAACTAGGAAAAAACCCGAAAATTATACTGGAAGCAAAAAACACTCTCCATTTTGTTAGCCTTACTATTGTCTAAGTAAAAATGGTGAGATGTTAATAAATAGAAGCTGAGAGGGCCATGTCTGAATGTGTTCCTCAAGTCCTGTTCCAGTTCTTTGTGGAATTTTACCCGCTGTTTGCAGCAGACAGGAGCCGTAATGGGACACGAGCATTTGGAAGTTGGCCACTTAAAG
The DNA here is from genome assembly GCA_013397775.1 of Eulacestoma nigropectus. Lineage (NCBI taxonomy): Eukaryota > Metazoa > Chordata > Aves > Passeriformes > Eulacestoma > Eulacestoma nigropectus. Next base: position 461,969 of record VZTE01006591.1, read on the forward strand.
CACAAGCTAGAAGAGGAGCATGGCTTAATGGCAGCTGTATCAGGAGCATTAATTAACCACCCTACCAGGCCACCTGTAGCCCCTTTGACAGAAACAACTGGAGAGGGGAAATATAAAATTCAATACTGTGGAATAGACACAAAGTTCTCAACCTTCTATGAGATCTTCTGCCAGCAATCTCCTGACCATGACTTTCCCGAGCCACTGTGAGCAGCAGACTCTCAGGTTTCCATTCATGTGGGTGCAATTCACCCGTGAAGCATCGAAAAACTCTGAATCATATCTGTGAATCAGGGTCACGAACCCCACAGGTGATGGAAGAGAACAGCAGCTTGGGGTTAGGGAGCTCTGCCATCTTGGAAAGCTGAGACTCCTGTCAGAAAGAGGCAAGTCCTGGATCAGCTTGGGATCCAACAGATGATTTTCTAAAAAATGTCATATCCTAAAAGGGGCCAGAGGTGTAGATGTACGTGTTTCCTTCCTAGAGTAGTGGTGCTGTGTGCTTTGTAGAATGAAAGGTGTCATGAGGCCCTGTCAGATGGTTGAGAGACTGGACTCAAGAATAGGGAATCGTTCCCAGAGAGGGGCTGGAGCAGGGGGATCAAACAAGTTCTGTATCAGCACAAGGAGAGCCCAGGAGGGTTGAGGGAGCAGTGTCAGATTATCAGGTCACTCAGAGTCATTGATGAGAGGGTCTCCAGGAGCACAGACAAGCCTAAGCACAGCATCTGCCCCTGGAACTGTCCCTGGGTTTGCTGTCCCTGGACACAGAAAAAACCAGTCCTGGTGTCCTCCACAGAAAGTCTGCACCCCTGTGAAGTTTTTGTTCCTTGTGTGTGAGGTTAACCTCCTGTGTTTATTCCAGGAAGCAAACCTGGAATTAAGCCTGGGACAACTTGAGAGTTTCAGCTCTGGAAGAAGTTAAATGGGATTGAATTCAGGAGTAATCATTCCAGACTCAGTCAACATCCACCATTTCCTTCTGCCTAAATCAGAGATGCAAGAATTTCAAAAGTCTTGTCAAGGAGCCTGACTGAATGCTCAGCTTTGCAATAAACCCTTTAAATTAGATGAATTTTGACTGTTCCAAGCTTAAATGTTCACATGCATTTACTTCTGCTTTTTATCAGTATCCATTAACACTAAGCTTATTTATGTTTCAGCTTGGGAAAGTACACCATGGACACACAGTAGCCTATGATCCTTTTCTTTGTATTCCCAAAGGTCAAGGTTTCTTTCAGAAATTGGTAAAAAAAGACCTTTAATCTGCTAAATTGTTTTCAAAATCCAAAACAGAAAAAAAAAGCCCACATTTGTGATGGATTCAGATGCTTTTTGCTAAGCACTTAAGCACTACCAGCTCTGCATTGATTTATTTTATTGTTTTATTTAGTGAAATGTCTGGATACAGATATACACATTAACCTTTTTTTTTCCTCATATTTACTGTGTCGCCTTCCTTGAAATGGAAACTACAAGTGCTTTGATAAATGGACTGAAAGGTTGTCTGGTTACCCCATGGCTTCTCCTTGTGTCCTTGCTGTTCTGGACCTTTCTGCAGCAGTGCTGCTCCATGACTCACAGCAGTTACTTCTGTGCCTCTCAAAACAATAGTTCACTGGGGATCCAGGGCCTCAAATGAGCTACAACCATTTATTCCACCCATTTATTTTTACTTCTTCTCCAATGATAGATATTCACTGTCAGGAAATGCCACTTTGTGTGAAGATTATAAATCTTCCAGCACAGACAACTAATTGCAGGCCATTTTAACTATGCACTTGATAGCACTACAATTTGCTGCTATGGTAAGTTAAATCCCTTAAAGGTCATCAAAGTATGAACTAATTTTTCTCATGTTTAAAATAGTAAAATCAAACCCCAAAAGCCATATAGTCCCTTCTAACCTGTTGTTAACAGTGGGCAGTAACAGGTGGCTTAGGGAAGATCACAGGAACACAGTAGACATTCAATAATTCACACAAAAATGTCCTCCCAGCCTCCAGTGAGATGAACTTCAAGCAAATTTCTGTTCTTACTTTCAACCAACACAAGAAACCAAGTCTTCAGAAGTGCCTGATACTGCAAATAAACCCCAGTTTTCAGTTTTCATGAACAAAAGCTCCATTTGTGCACTAGAAAATAAATTTACTATAATGACAACTTAGAGACCAGTGCAAGTCTTTTACAAGAACACTTTTTAAGTGTCTCAGAATTAATCCTTTAGCTCATAGCCCTTCAGACTTCAGTTCTGGTTCCTAAACAAACATGTCTCAGATACTTCTTGCAGCAGGATCTTATTTTAGGAGACTACTGAGACCTCATCCCAACCAAGCTTTCAGGTTGGGAACTGTGCACATGGAACAGCTGTGTCATAAATGCCAAAACAAACTCTACCCCTAAACGGCACTTGAGAAAAGCCCTCCAGGACCCCCAGCCAAACTCCGAGGATTCCCAGGCAGGCCCAGCCCTTGTCACCATGGCTGGATGCCCTTCCCACATACCTTAAGGACTTTCTGATTTATTTATTGCATAATACAGTTCATTTTAGAGATTTTCCTTTTTCCCCACTATCTAAGTGTTCCCTCTACATCAGCGAAGGCCACTACCAACAGTATCACGCCTACAGCTCAATAAATCCGCTGCAATACCCCTGGAGTTGGAAGCAGATTTACATTATATGGGATATGCATTCACACACTATTTAAAACATATTTTTAAACATTTGAATAACTAAATGGGTAAATCCTGAGGACCTTACCCAGTGTTTATTCAGCCCTTACTTACTGAGACAAATTCCCAAGGACAGAGTAAACAGTGAGAGAGGACCTCAGGCCTTCACCCACAGCTATAAACAATGAACTCAGCATAAACTGTGATTCCCAGCTGACACTGGGAGAAAAGCAGCAGTTAATGCTTCTCCCCACTTTGCTTCCAAAGTGATCATATGAGAAGAGATTTACTTCCTCCCTAAAAGAACTTGCCCCATCCAAGATATTGCCCCATCCACAGCTGGAACAGCAACAAGGAACTCAGATGAAGAACTATTGATTCATGAGACAATGAACAGAATTGGAAATGGAGGGGAAAAGCCTTAATAAGAGGCCTGATGCCCAAAGACTGATAGAATTTGCCTGAGTGGGGGAACAGTTGCTGTTAAGAGGAATAAACAGCACTGCATCTATACCCCCTTGACCATGGAGCCCTTAATACTCAGCACTCTCATATCACACCCTGCATTGGAAAGATGTTTGTCTGCACAGCTTCGTGCTCATAGTGCAAGTAAAGGAACTAAGGAAAGGCAATCATCTGACAGAATCATAGAGCAAACCAGCTCACTAAACAAAATATGGGATTTTGACCCCAATTTTCACAACCCTCATTGTAAATAAGGCGAATTCCAAAATTTTAAAACTAACAGAAAAATCTTAAAGTTGTTTTTCATACAATTATTGCATTCCCTTGAAAATTCCATTTCATTGTTCCAGGGCCCAGAAACGACCTACGAGATGACCAAGAATATCCCTTATCATATCTCATTTAATTTATATTTTAGTTATTCTTTTACAGTTATTGTAAGAAGAGGAGCACAAAATTGAGTCCCCTTTGTTTACCATGAGATCTAGACACACAAAGCAAGCAGCCTGTTCAGTAAATTCATGCCTACTCACAGAAACAAGAGAGACAAGGGATCTGGAAAGGTCATTCATCATTCATATTTATGCTTGTGATCCGAGAAAAATCCCCTATCCAGCTCTCCTTGGAGCAGAACACTCCAGGAAGACACTTGGGGTTGCTCAAGATTTTGGGCTTCAGGCTAATCCATCCTTCTGGGTCTAGAGAGGAATGATCAGATTTGGTTTCTCTGCAGCCTTGATGGGGGTGTTGCACCTGTCAGACTTGATAGCATCACTTTGAAGAATACAGGAAAGGAAAACCAAAAATCTTCTTACAATGAAAGGCTGCTTTTGATGATGGACTTCTGTGAACAAAAATTAGAATATGGATACTTAAACAACAAATCAAAATTAAGTTGCTTTGTCCTGTCCCCTACAATGGAGTGATGCTGTCATGTGGACATCAGTGAAAGAAGACAAGTTAATAACTTTCCCAGAATCACATAATCCAGAGTAAAACCTCACTCCTGCAACACAAGATGTAAAATCCCCCACATCCTATTAAAATATACAGCTGTTACAGTTAAGAAATGAAGGAGCAAGGTGGCTTGAGGGCTTGATCTAATAACAGGTAACCTTCAATCCCACACTGCTTTAAGCAGAGAGGCCCAAATTAGGCAGCCCAATATTCCCAGCAGCCAGACCAGCTAAAGCTTTGTAGTGTCAACATAGGATGTAAGAAGCTCAGTCTCTCTTGCTCACGCTTTCTAAGGCAAAACATGGGGAAAGGAGTGAAGAACCGGAAAGAATCCCTGCTAGCAGTCAGACCTGGAAAGCCCAACATACAGACACTGCAGAAAGAACTGCGGAATCGTAGGATGGTTTGGGTTGGAAGGGACCTCATCTCATTCCCCCCCCTGCCATGGGCAGGGACACCTTCCATTATCTCAGGGTGCTCCAAGCCCCACCCAACCTGGCCTTGGACACTTCCAGAGATGGGGCAGCCACAGCTTCTCTGGGCAAGTATTCTAAAGGCTCAGTACTCTAAATCCAGCACCCTGATCCTCTGTGTCACACAGGGCAGTTTGCAGTTAACAACAGCGTGGAAAGCACCGCGCGCGTTGGAATTTTCGAAGTTTCCACTGATGCCCGTGAGTCGCCCCTCGAGTATCAGCCCTCATGGTTCTCCAAGCAGAGCATTTTTCAAAGCCTTCTCTCTGTCCACATCTATTATTTGAGTCTTTAAACTGAACTGATCTGCTCACAAAAGGCAAGGAGAGTTGAATGCACAGTTTTGTGGGAATGTTACTAAGCATTATCTAGTTTATGTACAATAGAGATTAAACTGCTTTCAGATACATTCCCCTGCACAGGTTGATTACCAGCAAAGCACTGGGGTACAAAACGTTGATGTCTCTGGATGGGCATACGTGAAATAGGAATGTCCCATTCTCCCCGTCACCAAGGCATACCTGAGCTTTGAATTATGCCAGGCCAGGAACAAAGGAATCTTGCTCATAACAAAAACTTTTAATAACTCGCTGAGAAAGTCTCCCTTTCATCTCTGCCAAGCTTTAGGAAAGGCTGGGAGGCAAGCAGAAATAAACATTGTACAGACTCACCACTGCTGGCTCTAAAGTAAACTCTCCAACTTCCTATTTACATTTCAAGATCTTAAGCTTTGTGGTTTACTAGTTCTGCAAGTAAGTGCTTTGGGTTTTGGAGGCTGCCTGCACATGATCTCCCACCACTACTGAAGTCTTCCTAGCTTTTATTAATATAATAGGGAGGTCAGAAAAGCAACAATCTTTTATATGCCCTGCTAGCAGAAATACTTTACTTCTTGCTTTTTAAAAACAAAACAAAGCAAGCAAAGCATACAATGGCAAATTAATGCCAGCAAAGGGGATATTACAGTTGTGTTTGTTTCTTTTTGAAACTGAGGATGCTAGAACATGGAACAAGAGAGTTTCATTAAAAAGGGTGTGGAGGAGTTCTTTGAGGGACAAGTAAAAGAAGGTGGCAATTTTATGGATTTACAACTCTTCTAAGGCCATTGGCTGAAAAGGCACCTAAATGGGCTCTGTGACCTTTTCTACATAAGCCTAAATCTGTGTACACTAAGGACGAGCAACCTGCAACAACAGTCGTGAAGTAAATGTGGTTTTCATTTCATGCAGCCTTCCCTAAATGTAAAACATCTTCATTAGCTGGGAAGTCAGCACTGTGACTGCTGCCAAACGCAATATAGAAGGCAGCAGAACTGTGCCGAATGAGGACAGAGCTAGGGAGAGGCTCCTGCGACACTCAGTTCTTTCTCCCACTCGGAACACTCTGGCTCTGTGGCTCATGTGCAGAACAGGCTCATTTACAGAAGACAGGAATATTTAAAAAGCAAGAGAGCAGGCGCTTATCAATTTCATAAAGCTCACACAGATGATTTCCCAAACTTGCCCGGGCTGCCCCAGCCTCATTAGGTTTGCTTTTGGTTTTATTTTTTCCCTCCTGCATTGCTCCCCCCCTTGACCCTCCCAAACCCAGCGCCTTTCCCCTGGTCAGGAGAAGGACAAATTGCTGCCTCTGCTAAACGCTGGGTCCCAGCCAGCTGGCAGGGGCTGTGCTGCCCTGGGCTCCTGCCCTGTCCCCCCGGAGACTGCACGTTCCGAGTCAGGGATGCCGGAGCGGCGGGGGGAGCGAGCGAGGCTCCGGCGCTGCTGCCGCTCGCTCTCGGAGCACGGCCCGCTGTGCCATCCCACGCACGGCACGGAGCTGGCGGAGCGGGCACCAGCCCCAGTCCCGGCAAGCTCTCCCCTCACCGCACATCGCTTCGAGCAGCTGAGGAGTCCCTGTGCAGTGGTTACTCCAAAGGCTGCTGCTTTAACAACGTGGCGTGTTCTGAAGAGGAGACTCTCGTATCGGAGCCAAAATACACGGAATCCACTTGCTGGTCTGGCTCCCACTGAGATTAGAGATCAGGCTCTGAGAACACTTTGAGCCAGCATGTCTCTGCTGTCTCCTCTCCAGGATGTACTGCAAAGGACACGTACTGTGCATGCTCTGGGGGTGGAAACGTGCTTTACACTCTATTTGTGTGAACAAAGCTGGCAGCTCGGGCGGATATTGTGGAGCAAAGAAGCTCTATTGTGTTTGCCAGTCATCACGAGAATCAAATGAACAAATTTAGAATAAGCAAATTGGGCTGGAGTTCCTTTAGCAGAAAACACTCAAAGGCTAGTCAGGCTTAGTGAAAGAGAGAATGGGATATTTTTCCTGAAATAATCCATAGTAAACATTAGGACAGCAAAATGATCTGTGCATTTTGCTGTTCGTGTAGTTGCTGTCTTTTAGTTCATGTATTAAATCTGAAAAGGTAGAAGATAAATTACTTGTGCCTCTCCAATTTAAAGAATGACTAAATTATACAGTTCCAACCACAAGCACATTATCACCCAGGGAAAAAAAGAATTGTGCACCAAGCCAGGTGACTCCGTTCCCAATGCCAAGAGTCACAGAAGCAACAAAAACAGATGCAAAAGAAGAGATTGCATCTAAACTTGAAGAGATTCCTTGACAATCCCCAAAAAGAGGTGCTGAGTACAGAGAGCTGATAAAAGAAGGAACGACTGAAGAAGAACACAGACCACATCACCAAATGAAGACAGAAAAAAAATACCAGAGACTCTGGATAGGGAGAAACACAAACCTTGAATATTTGGGATTCAAAATACCAGCAAGTTGAGACTCCTCCCATCAATAAGCTGAAATAGACCAGAGAATGCTCCCATTGGAAGCTGCTCTGGCTACTTTCTTCAGCTGGGAATCACAAAAGGTGTTGGAGCAAGAACAGCAAATATTTGCATGATGGTACAACTTTGCCCTGCAAAAGCACACTTTTGTCCAGGACTGGGACATGGCAATACAGAAATCTCTGCCTGAAATCCTCCCAATCACATAAAGGTTTCAGAAGAAACAGAATTTTTGAACCCTTTAAAATACTCCATAAAACCCTAAGACACTGGCAGAAAGACAGGCTTTTAGGGGAGCCAATGACCTTATTCCCAGAAGCTGGGGCATGTCTGTTAGACCCATGCAAACTGCACGTCAGGAATAACAGGCAAGCTCCTGCTTCAGAGCCTCAAACCTGCTGTGATTTTGCTGGGAAGAACTACTCACACATTTTGTGTAGTCGCCATGGCTACACAGGGAAAGGCTCCTAAAAGTTCCAAAGCCAAGTGTGGGTGCTGGAGCTCAGAGCCCCTGCCTGCAAAGCACGACGGCAGTGGCAACCCACTCAGGAAAGTCAGGGAATACCCTTGGGCACAAGAGATCAAACCTGCAGGGATGAATCCCAGCCCCAAACCAAGGGACAATCCTTCACAAGTGAAAGAACAGCTTATTTGCCATTCCAAATGCAAATTCTACCCGTGACTTTTGCTAGGGCAAAGGAGGCAGCAGAGAATCATGTAAAATGCATAACTGTCCAAAAATATTCAGAAAACCATCTTTTCTTCTCTTTTTCCTCATGGATAATGGATGAGCCCTGAGGTGGCAGTGACTTTCAGCAACCAACAGCTCAGACCTGGGCTGGGGTCAATAACCTAAGTACAACGTGCATTTTGCTGCTTTCATGAGCTATTCAACAGAAACACGAAATTCTTTCTGTGTGTCTGATTACCCCAAACGGTCAGTGGTTAATTCCAAAAGCGTATCCTCACTTAAAAATGGTAGCTCCACCACAAATTATACTATTATAGCCATGAGTAAAATTAGGTTCCACATTTGTACTTTCTAAAATATCAAAGGCATGATTAGCAAAGGCTTTTGTTTAAGATCTCTAGAGTCCTGGAGGTAATGAAAACTGGGTCGAGGAGCAGCTTCTCTGCAAGTTTAAAGTAAATGCTGTGTTCAAGCATTACCTGCTCCTGTGACTCATGGAGTACTTGGACTAGAGAATGGAACTTCTGTACCAACACACATATACCAAGAGCAGTCCCCCTGCCCTGACCAGAGGAGGAGGAAGGGGTGGAAAAGAAAGGCATTGCAGATGATTTTGAACAGTTTCCTGTTACGGCCCCTTGAAAGAAACCCAGCCGTCCTTTCCCCCTGCTTTCTGTTTGCTGAATTTCTCCTGACAGTTGGCTCCTTCGCGTGCCAGAACCACAACAAAGGACGGCCTTGAGTTTCCACACAGGCCATTTTCTCCCTCTCTCGTCTCTGATCATCTCACAAAGGTATTATTGTTGCTGGCTCACTGGGGCTCAGTGCACCTGAGGCACATCAAAGGCACTTTTTAATGCCCGCCTGACCACACAGGTCTCTCTCCCACTGCATTAAATTAAACTCGATGATTAATCTCTGTAGCCCTCAGGGTCCCTTGGTGCACACGGAGAGAGAAAAATATATACTTCTATCAAAACACAAGTATAATATACTTTCATTTTATAGCCCTAATTAAAAAAAGGAACAGCTAATTTCGGCCAAATGCAGCTGCATATAGGTCTCATTAAAACACAAATACAAATGCTCTGTGTGCTCCACGTTCACTTTGTGCAGCCTGTGCAGGTAATAGATAGAAGAACAGAAAACTAAAATCCTTTCACAGATTAGATCCAGAGAAGTTTAGGATTTACTTATTGTCTGCTGGCTAGAGATTGTTATACCCCTCCCTGTGCAGATGACTGAAGGCAGGCAGTTAAGGAAATGATTATAAAATGCTGAGTGGGTAGATTTAAGTAAAAATCTTAAATCTAGCAAAATCTGCACAAGCACCTATTCCTGAGTTTGCATTGAAGTGATTAAAAGCCTTAAAAGGTTCTGCCTCGTGCAGCCTGTGTTCGACTTCGGGGTTGCTTTGATGGCAGAACATCAACATAGACTTTATCACATCCCTTTTGCTACATTAGCATATTTAATGGAGCCACAACTCTCATGGTTGTGGAGCGTGCACACAAAACGTGTTAATATTGATGTGCCAGACTCTAGTTTGGGAAGTCAAACAATCTGCAGCTGGGAACTGGGTCTACGTTAGAACTTACCAATATACAAATATTAAAAATTAATAAATAACCATACACATGTCCTCCTCCAGGGCTGGTTGTACTAAAGGAATGAGCCAGAGCCAGCTGGCCCACTGCCAGCTACCCAACATTGCCCTCAGACCTTTGGGGGAAGCTGCCTGAGAGCTCCTCAGCTTGCTACAGTCCAGTACTATGTCTCTATTAACTCATTTTAACAATTTAAACGAACTCAGCTAAATGAAACAGGTTAGGAAGAGTTCACTCAAACAGCTTCTACTGAAAGGGCAGAAACCTCCATCAAAAAAATCTGGAAATAATGAAAGCAGTGGCAGGGCTTGAAGGGTGACTTCTTCCCCCAGGGTGCCCCACCTGCCCTATGACAGACAGACAGGTACCAGTGGAATTTTTCAAAGACAGAGCAAGCCAAGAGTGATGGAGTTTGAAGCCTGAAACTTTTGTTTAGGAAGGAACCAAAATATATTCCAGTTGGTCTACAGGATTTAAGCTCAATGCTCTGCTTCACAATAGTGGGATTATTCACGTCTTTAAATTGAATCATGTGCTAAAATGCTTTGCTGCACGACAATCCATGTGACAAGATCACCATTTATTCATGCTCAAGATTACCATGGATTCATGCTGTTACTACAGAGACAACTTAACTTATTGTGAAGCCTGATGCTTTATTATCAGCCTCCTTTCTTTTTCTCTCCTGGAGCTTTCTCCATGAAGCATGTCAGTCCTCCCCAACACCTCCAGCACTCTCAGTGCCATTTGCTCCTTTTGGAAAAATCCAAGTTCTGATCAGTCTAAATTTAAGACCAAAATGAGTTTTAAATAAAAAATGTGGCAGAAAAGGGTACTTATCTAAATGGAATGCTCTCAGACTCATACATTTTAAAACAGTATAAATTTCAAAAGCAGACACTAAATTTTAATTGCAATCTCAGAAAAAGCTTTTGTATTAATTCACTGAGAAAAATTAGCAAAGTGAAAACTGCTTATTGGGGAGTTTTCTTTCTTTTTAGTCATGATATGTCTCATAATTCTATACACCATGGCAATTTGCAGAGGGAGAAGGATTTATATTGATTAAGGGAAGAGGTAGGGGAGCAGGGCTGTGCCTGAAAACGTGCACTCCTTCTCCAAAGACACTCTTCTGTAACACATTAGTGACAGGCTTGTCACAGATAACTCAGGCTCAGGCTTTGGCTCAGATTTCAGGCTGCTCTTTAAGCCACTCTGGCATCGTGGTTTTTACTTTCCATGTCATTTTTCAGTATTGATTTCTCCTACTATTAAAGTTCTTGCTTAATAGCAAATGCACGGTAATTTATAATTAATATCCAAAGGTAAAGATAGAGTTACCAGAAAAAAATTCAAGGAAAAAAGAACCGGGTGAGAAGGACAAAGGTCAATTTTCCCTTCAAAAACACAAGTTAGTAAATTCTGCACAAATTAGGATGACACATACAACCTACCCCCATGTGGCACGAAGATGTTCCACAGATCATAGCGACTCGGGATGTAATCGGCTGGTTCTCACAGGGAAGGTTGTGTCCTTTCACATCTGCTCCGATTACTCCTATTAAAGTAAAATTAAAATTCCCTGTTAAAGAAGAACAAGCCACCCCTCACCAAACAGACCTTTTCTGCACTCAAGTAATTGCTGAGTATCTCACACCACTGCCACACATTAAGAAAGTCTACTTAGCCAATAAAGAAAATAATTGTATCCATCAGATTAAAACATTTATTCCAGATACAAGGACCCAAGATGATTTCTTCTACATTCATGTCTATCATCATAATTTTTAAGTGTTATTTTATGTAAAACCTGACATTTATTCTCTTAGGTAGCTCACTGACATGCACAATACAAGTGCCCTGCTGTAGTGGCAGGCTGCAGATGTGTTTATTTGTTCACAGTTTATCATGAACATCCTGGATGATGTGTTTTGTCAGGGGATGAGTTGGAGAAAGGGGTAACTTGGCAGGAGACTGGAAGGCTGCCAGTTTTGTTGTCTTCGCTGCTGCTGTGTCCATGTCAGAACCATCTAAAGGCAGATTATTCCTCCCCTTCGAGGAACTGAGCTTGGCTCTGTGTGCAGGATAGCACAGGATGGAGCACAAAGTCAGCAACACTCAGCCTGCAGCAGAAAATACACCCAGGAGATGCCAGGGAAAGCCTCAGAACACATCACATCCTGCTTGATTCACTTCAGGAGCGGCTACAGAGGGAATCTGCCCTGTCCTCCTCCTCTCCCAGGCTGCATCCTGGCATCACGTTGTGCTGCACTCAGCAAAATGCAGCAGCCAACAAGTAACATTTTTATATTGGTCTTTTTTTTTTTAAACATCACTTTTCAGCTGGCAAACTGGTGACCAGACTATGCATTTGCATCGGCAAAGCTCAGTCTGGACACCAGTTTGTCAATCCTGCTAAAAAATAACCCTTTCTCCTCCCTTTAGAAGGATCAGGAAAACATTTGCTGGACATTGTGAAAGATGCCAAGTATTAGGGCTGGTTCATATCCTACATTTCATTAACACCCTCTTGTTTAGGTCACCACTGCAACACTCTGGTATCAAATCAGTCTGCTGGGGTTTGTTTTACGGGGATCATCATGGTTATCCTGCTATTACCATAGCTGGAAGTCATCCAAATAATCAGAAAATTAAGGGCTACAATTTTAACGTCTTAAAAAATCCATCCTCATGTCCCTTTAACCAAACTATGAAGTAGCACAGCTGTCACAAAGAGAGTTAGGAAAAACAAAAAGCTAAAAGTAAGGCTTCTACTTTATGCTTTGTTTTTCACTGCTCCAACAAGATGAGTGCATATTAAGAATTTTGGATAGGGTTGTCTACAAGGCAAATTCCTGCACTAAGCAACACTGTATTAGAATTTCTTGAGTTAAAAATACTGTTCACACTTGAGAGGGAAGAAATCTATTAAACTAAATAGTCAGCATATGTTGCAAATGTGTTTTTATAAACAATATAAAATTGAAAAGATCTTTTTAATTGCTAAGAAAATATGCATTTTGCAAAACAGGCATTATGGCTCTTTTTGGAATTTTAGTCAATGGCTTCACCAGTGTTTAGAATTGTTAGTCTTCCTATTTGTGACTAATTAAAGTCAGACAACAAAAAAGTCTGGAATATTGACTAAAAGTTATATAATTGCTGTTACAAGTAACTTTCACCTTTAGCTTAGATGGAATTTTTCATAGTCTGAGGCAGACTCAAAATCAGAGACTGAGAACAAGAAGTCTGTGCACCACACAGAACAGAGGAGAGATTTTTAGGAAGGCAGGCAGTGCTTAGCAATGTGTACTTCTGGATCTCTTCCACAGTGCCACAGTATTTTAGACACTGCACCATAAATCATCTACTTTTGCTGAAACAATGCTGATGCCTTTTGAAAAGGTGCAATGTAAACAGTATTTTTATGAGGCCAGTCCCACAAGCCTGGCCTCCCATACTCACAGTTTTATCTGTACACTCTTTGAAATTGGTACAGTAGGTCAAAATGTAAGACATCACTTCTTGGCTCTTACATCTTCCCTTTTCCATAAGAGGAATCAGATGGACTGATTCAGAACTCACACACGACCTCCTCAAACGTACACACTAAATAATTCTTTATCTCTACCTTATTGTACTCAAAACTTTGAAGCCTTCATAAACTTCAGGAACCTGCCCAGCCAAACCACACTCCACATCCAGCCAAAAGCAGATCTGAACTGCATCAGAAGTTATTAACACTGAAAACAAGATGTCCACCATGTCATTCTTGTTTAGCCTGCAGGATATTTTCTTTACATATATTTGCACTCTTCAACTCTCCTTTTGCTCCTGCTGTCACTTTTGCCATCAAAATCTTTTCATTTTTACTGTCCTTTCTACCAGTTTCCACATCATTTCCACACATTTATTACCCTTCCCAGACTCAAGAAGGATGAGTTCCACTGTAAATCCTCTTCTTGTCCCAGACTGCACTGAGCTGTGGTGTGATTATCATGCAGGTTCTTCCACTGCCTTCCTGACTCTGCCCTCTGTAATGCCCCCTTCTCTCTAACAACAACCAGGGTGATGTTTTTCTCCTCCTGGCAATCATTTCAGGAGTCTGCAGGTGTTTGTGGTGCCATCTGGGAAAACATATTCAGATCAGCAGACTGTCTCTATCCACTGAAGCCCTTCTCTGAGGGACGCCAGTAGCTGAGTATTTCTAATGTCAGAGCTTCCTTACAGAAGTCTGTATCAAGGAACAGACAGCTGCTCTCTATTCTTCCTGAAATTCAACTGATTGATTTTAGCACATGAAACTTAATGGGCAAACTTTTTGTGCTCTGGATCCAGTATCACATAATGATGCCAATTAAACAAGGACCCTCCACTGCCACTTTCACATGCTCTGTGACAACCCAGCTTTGCAGCAAGCTCATTCTCTCAGGTCAGATTACTCCTATATCCTTTTCCAAGAACACAGAATTGCCAGGGCACACAGCTTTAAACATATTTTTATGCAATTAGGATACTAACTGACACATATTTTTAAGTCAGTCACAACACACCTTTTCCAAGAACACAGAATTGCCAGGGCACACAGCTTTAAACATATTTTTATGCAATTAGGATACTAACTGACACATATTTTTAAGTCAGTCACAACACACCTACAAATATGACACTGAAGCTCAGTCTTCCTTTTTGCAGACAGATCTACATCTAATCCTTCCCAGGTAGCAAGAAAAGCAATCTCCATGATTACTTAACCTCATCAGAAGCAAAGTAAAGGGATTTAAACATTTAAAAAGTTCCAGGCCACAGTTTCTAGAAGGGCAAATGAGATTTAAAGCAGCACAAAACACTTGAAACAAAACTGGTAGTTTAGCAGCTAATCATATTTCAGTTAGATCTAGAAAAAAATCCTCTGATGAGCAATAGATTTCCATTAAAGAGTATTGTTTCTATAACACTAAAACTTCTTGAGGTACAACTGTTTTCTAAACCAGCAAACTAAAAAACCCTCAATTTCCTGCTGAAAAAGTTATACTGAATCTCTTTGTTATAGTATTTAGGTAAGACCAAACAGCATAGTAAGAAAATGAACTTGTTAAGCCTCATCAAATGTATTTCAAGAAGGATGAACCAGGGCTGAACATCAGAATATTGTGCTGGAAAAAAAAAAAAGTCAAAGCATCAGGCCTTAAAGCTTTGAATCATGAATCACTTCTAAAACAAATAAGAAGCCTAACTATGAACAAGCCTCAAACATGAGGCTTCTCCCTCAGAATGTTTTTCTTTTCAATTATTCTTGCCTATCCCCCAAGTTTTGAGCCACAGAAGATGCAAACTCTCAGTATGTTGGCATTCCAACACCATGGTGTTTCGGTCAAAAGTGGAACTGGCAGAAATTAACAAACAATTTGCAAATTCAGCTGAAAAGACATATAACAGTGATATATCCCCTTTCTAGAAACAGATTTGCAGTATTAGCAGTTATTGTGATGATTTCGGGGTTTTTTTTAAGAATAGCATCAGAGCAAATGTCTGGATAAAAACCTGCTCTGAGAAAAACGACTTTTTAAAATTAATTTAACAACTCCTGTCTCCAGTAATGGTAAATCCATGAGTGAGTACCTAGTCCTCCAGCATGGGCATCAATGAGAGATGCTGCCACTGCAATCCCTTCGGGGAGACCGAGATCTTTCGCAGCTTCTGGCGTTAGACCGTTCCCAACGGCCTCTCCAGGAGACAAGACGTGGTTTCCTGGGCAGACACAAGACAAACCAAACACCTGTCAATTTACTGAACAGAAAAACAAACCCGTGTGTTATTGCAAGAGCTCCCTTCCTCTCCCTCCAGTTAAGCCTGGTATCTATAAAACAAAGAAGTGCATCAAAGAACTCTGTGTGATGAAGTATCTTTCCTTATCTGTCTGCAGATTAAACACAACCAGATCAGGCCGTCCCTTGGCAATTTAGAAGTTCAAAAGCATTCAATGTCCTATCTAGCCACAGAGAAAGATTTCATCACAAGCAATTAAATTCTGCTTGGCATCCTTCCAGGAGAAATGAAATGCAGAAATCCCAAGTTCTCAGGGAACGTGCTGCCTGCAGGCATTCTCTGGGCATGGAAGGAGATGCAGCTCAGTCCGTGCTCACAAATGAACACTGCACCTGTTGCACAAGGAATGCACAAGGAACTGGCCAGGGGTTTTTTTCCATTTCCATCCTTTCTAGCAGTTCTACTAGGAATAAAGTGGCTATAGCAACAGAAACTCTGGAAAAGAAACTGGCTTAAACAGCAAATTCCTCCTGTTGCAGCTGTATTTCCTCACAGACTTAAATAATCCCTTTCTGAGCCTTCTCTGGCCTTGTGCACTATGAAGAAGACAAGAACACAACCCTTCCCTCCCTGCCCTGTCACAGGGAGCCCAGGGGCAGGTCCTGCTGTAACACACACCCAGTTTTGTCCGAGCTTAGAAGAACAAATCTAGGTTCTTTCAAGTACGAGAATTCAGGGACACCCCTGAAAGCCTCCTCTCAGCCCCTCACAGCTGGAGCAGTGTGACCAAGAGCTCCTGGGACAGCAGACACTTCCACATTTATCCAAAGGTTTGGGGGCGAGAGGCAGTGAAAGCTCAGAGAGAGCTCCCACAGACCTCCCTGCCAATGCCAGGGCTTTTAGTACCTACCTGGAGTGTTTACTAAATTCAACACAACTGGGCAGAGTTGGCAAAACTCCTTTTTAAAATAAAACAAGGCTATTTTCACAGCCAATTTTATTGAGAATGTTACACCTGAAACATGTTCTGATGTGTAGAAAGGACATAAAACATCCTCCACAACAGACATTAATTAAGAGGAATAGCATATCACAAAAATCAGGAATACACTAATGCCCATGAGCATAAACTTTAAAAAATGCAGTTATACAACCTTACTGTTTGAATTTAAAAATAGTCTGTGAAGAAAAAACTTTTGCACTTGACATTGGGTTTATCTTCAATATTGGGGGCAGAGTAACCAAACCTCACAATTAAGCTTTATACAGAAGGATGTGATGACATTAAGTCACCTCCTCACAGGAAAAAAATTCTGTATTTTATTATTTCTGTATTTTATTACTTACTTATTGTAAAGTCAAAACATGGTGCTGGCTTTTTCAAGAGGTGTATCTTTTGTATTTTCACCCAATAAGTTGGAGTGCAGGATGCTTCTCTTTAAGAGAATTTTGTATTAACATTTCTGGTTTTTTAAGACATGGAAGAAAAATACCCAAGCTGTCTGCTTCTCCTGACATTCAAAGACTCTGCAGGTGGAAGGAAGTTCAAAAGAGTTCATGCAGCTAAACCCACATCTTTTTCTTCAGAATCAATTGCCTGACCTGAAAGCACAAACATGGTGTATATACAGCATGAGATGAAATTCATCTGAAATAAAACCTCTTGCCAGGCATGCCATTCCATGGTTGGCTAGTTTATATCTGTCATACCAGTCAGACACTTCAGTGTGTAATTATTATGTAGTTATACTCCATTTTAGAGATCAGGGCTACTATCAGACAAAATCTTTTCCTAGCAGCTTCTCAATTACTGTATTGCTAGTTACTAAGCACTAAGGGAGCAATTTCAGAGATAAAGATAATCCTCTCCTCTACAGCAGCACAAGAAAATGGCCCTGTAATTTCTTTTGTACTGGTTATTTATCAGAGTGACCAGCAGCACTGCCACCCTCGTGGGCAGAAAGCGTGTGAGGACGTGCAGGGATGGGCCTCTTGTCATGTGGAGATGCAGCATCATCATCTTGTATTTTAAACAAAATAATTAACAGTAGTCTGCCCCGTATGTTTTACAAGTCAAAGTATGCCTGAACAAATATTCCTTGACTGAAAGCACTCCCCAACAACTGGGAAGGGAGAACAGTCAGAAGTCACCCATGGCAGGGATTGCCAAGGGGAGTTCCTGGTCACCCAGCAGCCAGGGAGTGCAGGACAGAGGAACTGAGTGCACAAGGAGAGGATTCTCACTCTGCCCCTCTCCTTCACCCTCCCAGCTCTGCAGATCCAGGAAAGCTCTGCCAGGCCCATAGGAAATGTTCTCAAGGAGCTTTGTGAAAGGGAAGGAGCAGGCTCTGCATGGGCACTCTCATTCTCTCATCAAGAATTTGCCTCCTCACCTACACAAGTGTAAGTCGGTATGGAATGAACAGAGCCTTCACTGAACCACATGGGCACAAACCTGGGAAGGGAATAATCATTCTCACAGTTTAATCTTCATCAAAAAACTAGAAAACTCAGCTAAGCATCAGCATGCTTAGAATCTGTACGTGTAAAGCTATTAAATGATAAAATAAAAAACACAAAAAGCAACCAATGAGGAGGCACAATTAAAAGTGAAGCGTTTGAAACAGGTTGTGTTCCAGTACTAGACCGGGAGGGAGCCGATTCTTACTTGAGCAAAACACAGCAGCTTTAGAAATCCAGGGGCAGCTACTCTAAACATAAAGGTGTTCCACAGCTACACACCAGCAATTCAGCAGCAGGTGCTGCCACCCTTAAATCCGACCTGTCAGGGGGAAAGAAGCTGTCAGAGGGGAGGGAGGGAAGGGAGAGCTGCCTGCACACAGGCAGGCAGTGAGAGCAGGACAGGAGCTGCATAAAGGAGGCAGTGAAAGGCCCGAGACTCCTCGAGGCTCCTGCCAAAGTAAATGTATCGAGTCTTTTGTTTACAGTAGTCTCCTGTGCAAGTAATTTACCTTTGCTATAATGACTTCCAAAATTAGACCTAACCAAACAAACCCATAATGGCTGAAGCTGGAGGACTTTCTGTTTCACATTGGTGCAGCTGTTTCACTAAAGCAGTGCCTTAATCCACAACCCTTCATTTGGGACGAGACAGGCAATTTCCAGCTATTTTTTTCCCCTATAAAGCAGCGAGTTTACAAAAGGAAAAAGCTGTCTGAATCTCTTCCTCCTCTTTTATCCTTCTTCGAAGACTGATGTTAGAGTTTGCTGTGATCAAGTTTTGTTTAAAGAATTTATGTGCTACCAAAGACCCCTCTACCTTTTTAGGTGCTTCCCACAGGAACCAGCTATTTACCAGACACAACACACGAGGCAGACAGTGCATCTTCAGTCAACTTTAGTGATCCAAATTCACTGTATTGGCTCACTAATATTTAACAGAATGAGGTAGTTTAGGATGTAGCCCCTTTTCAAACAACAAAGCTGAGAGCAGCCAGGGTCCAGCTGACTCCAGCACAGCTTTTCATCTATCATGCAGAACGGGGCTGCATTTCGTATATTTGGCTGTATAGGTGCATAAAAATACGAAAGGAAGAAAATCCAAAGGAGATATCCCTTCAGTGAGACCCAAACAAACTTGAATTTGGATATAACAATCCCTTGCTGAAATCCCAGCAGTCTCAGAAAGAAACACAACCCAAGGGTACATCCCGTCCCCATTTCATAGCCCCACCCACACTGAACAATTAAACTGCTTTCTGATTTAAAAGATAACACCGAAAACAGATATCCTGTTAAATAAGTGATGGAGAACAAGCACTGAAGAAGTTATCTCGTTAAACAAAACAGTGCTGAGTAGGCATCAAAGGAAATAGGACCTTAATAAAAAAAAGCACTGTCCATCCAAATGTAACAAGAAATGTGAGGGATTTTTCCCCTCCATGTTCATCACAAAGCATGCAGACAATCTCCATTTTTTGTTTTATAATAATTCTCGCGTTACCAAAAGTCTGCGATATGCAAGGAATCTCAATAAATAATATACATTGTCCCAACCCTATCTCACACACAATACATTATTAAATATCCCTCTCAATTACAGACAATACTCACATTTAACTGAGATGTGTATGGCTGATTTTTCTACAATTTTTACCCCAGCTGAGTAGCCAAAATGGCACTAAGATCAGAAGGAAGCAGAATAATGATGCTGACTGTAAAATTATAATACTAATTTTTTCTTAGGACTGAATGCACGGTGGTTAAAAGATGTTAGAAACAGTGAGATCTGGGGATTTCTTAACCTCCAAATAACCTCCATAAAACTTCCTGGTCGGCAGTTAAAGACTTCAGAATTTTCATTGAGGAAAACCAAAACAAATTGTGATATTATATGCCAGCTTATTTAAAAGTGAGGAAAATGGTTAAACAAAATCACTTTGGCTTTCTTCAGTTCAAAATTCATCTCTGTCTACATGAGCTGCCACAGTAGCTTGAGGCAAATCTAATTTGGGGCCTTTCCATCTCACTCTCCCATAGAGCCTTTGGCTGAACTACATCTCAACTACCTAATATGTAAATACTCCAGGCAGATATATTAAGCTGCTAAATACTGGCAAAATCAAATCAGGCAGATCCTGGTTCATTAAGCTGAGCAGCAAATTGCTCAGCAAACCATAGGTGCCTACTTCTACAAAGACTGCTTGGCCTTCTTGGCCCAAGGAATGAGAGCTACTCCATGTATAAATGTAATAACATGTATAAATTACAAGCTTTCCTGGTGAAAGGTCAAAAGGAAAAAGAAATTCTGCATCACTGGATCAACAGGCACGTTATGATGGGCATGACTGAGCTTTCTTTGCTAGATTGCAAAGAAATGAACACGTCCTGCCATGTGTGATTCACTACTCTGAACTGCATCTGGGTATAAAACACATATATTTGATGTCTTACTAAAGGTATAGAACGCAGTGTCTTGATGCCTTACTAAGTAATTAGAGGGAATGCATTTACATCCAAACTCAAGATACCTGAGCTCAAATTTTCACTAGCAAACAATAATTTCACTAGGCTGATAATTGACATTTCTGGCACTTTCCAGCCCAATATTCCTTGAAGTCTCTCTAGATAAATAAATCAGTGCAGATGGCAGGACTATTGCTCTACTTCTCAGAGCTGCTCTGCTTTGGTTCAGTACATTGCTAAGACTGTAAAGGCAATTTAGCCTGCATTAATCATGGATTATTACTTAACAGATTTTTTTTTTACTAGATGTTGTTTAACAACTCACACGATAACAACTCCTCTTTGAAGAAATAATTACCCCCTTTTCAGAACTGAAATAAATGACAGACCAAAAATAATCTCATCAGTTACTGAAAGGACGCTTTTAAATCTTTCAGCCAAGCTCATTCCCCACCACGTTCATACACTATTCAGATCTAATATCCATACTGAGAAGATACTGATGCTGTAAACGGTTCAGAAATGAGCCAGGAAAACAATTACAGGGATTGAGAAGTATGACAGTTCACCCAAGAGTTTTGGGGGAAAACCTCAAGCAGCTCAGGGTTTTCCTTGATCATAGGAAATTTCAGTCTGTGCAGGTCAAGCGTGTCCCTACGGTCTGCCAGGCAGGAGTAGGAAGTTAAACCAGATGAAAAATCAAGTGTGTTCTTTAATTAATTCATTAATTTTGAGACATGACAGCAACTAACAATCAACAACCTTTAAGTCTGAAGTGGGCTCTCCATCACAGGAAATTATAAAATCAAGATTGGTTCTATGATACACTTTAAACTACTTAAACATTAATTTTAAGGAGTCCAACAGCTTCTGACTGCAAGGAAGTCAGCAAACTGTTTGAAATAGTCCTTCTGATTTTGTGAATCCTGACTCATAAAGCAGACATCACTGTTTTAAAAGTTATCTCAGCATGAGGCTGAAGCCAAAAAAAAGAAGATGAATAACAAATCGAGACCAGGGAGAGGAAGAGTCAGGTAAAAAGAAGGAATGATCCAGAACTATTCTGAGAAACGCCTCTTTTTTCTTTTTTTAGTACTGTATGAAAAATAAGAAAGGAGGATCTCTCAGAAATTTAAATATTGAACAATCACAACAGGCCCAAGCCTACTCAAAGTTTCTATGAAATTTAAAACCAGAAATTCAAAGAAAAAGCTCCTAGTTTTCATACTAGAAATTTCACAAGTCCCCAGAGTAGAAGAAAAGAAGAGTAGAAGAAAAAGAAGAGTAGAAGAAAAAGAAGAGTAGAAGAAAACACGACTTCTCAGGCAGACAGAGTCTGAGACCAGAACTCTATGAGTGGACAGTGGAATATTTCTTTATTACTATTTTTAAAAAGATCTAAACTTTTACAAGAGTTGTCTAAGCTCTGAGGGATGGAGGGACAGCACACAGCACTCCTCACTTCTTGCAGCAGAGAGGAGGAGAAGTGGAAAGGAACCACCCGCCAGCAGGACTCAAGCTGATGATAAGCAGGGTGAATGATGGTTCCTTTCCTGGTGGAAGAGGAATGGAAAATGTCACCCAGGAAACATCCTGGAGAAACCTGAGCCACCCGAGTTCAGCTCAGCCTGTGAAAGAACAGTTATTGGAAAGAGGAAGAGTATCTCAGACTAGACAGCAAGGAGAAGGCTTGGAGGTGGTGGGGGCAGATTTTATCCATGTGTTTACCAATATCTAATAGGAGGGAGGGAGTAAAGATGAGGGAGCAAGACCCTTCTGACAGTGACACTACAAGTGGTGGCAAGCACAAACTTAAATGCAGGAAATTACATTTAAACCAAATAAAAGATGTTTTTATTGGAGAACAGTGGTCAAGACACTGGAACAGGTGGCCCAGGCAGATTTTGGAATCTCCACCTTTGGAAATACCTAAAACTCAACAAGACACAGCCCTGAACAACCTTCTGTAGGTGACCCTGCTCTGATCATTTCAAGATGGCCCTTCTAATCCCAATGATTCATGTAATTCAGTGATCTCAAGACTGAGAAAGTATAAAATAAAACAGAAATCACAGGAGTGTGGAGCTTCTCTAAGGAAAAGCCCGACTTCTTCCTGCTGAATCATGTATTACAAAATAATGCCTCGAGCTCTCAGGAAGGAGACACCCGAAAACCTCTTTGCACTGTGCCAGTTTCAGCTCCTTTGCAGTTGCTACAGCTCTTGGACAGACTGAAATGACAGGAAGCCAGAAAAATGTTAGCCTATTTGGAACACTATTCACTTGTAAATTCCATGGATTTTGACAGCATGTAAGTGTAAATATCCTCTGATTCATCCTTTTAATTTTGTTTCAAATTGCAATGTGTTATAATTTATTGGGGATAGCAAAAGACCAGGGAAAGACAGATATAGGCATCCCATACGTAAGAGAATCCCTTTACTTATTGTTCTCTACCACTTCCAAAGTACAGTGTTTAAAGCTTGTTGCTGCAATCCAGCTTTATGAAGAACTGGCAGCTACGAGCTGACCTGAAAAAAAAATAAAAATCATCATCCCTTTCTCTCAGCCTTCAAGGAAATCCCTCATATGCTCCAGAGCATCTGGCATCAAAGAGCTTGGAAGAGACAGGGAAAACTGGCAGAACAAATGGATTGACCATTCCCTTGACAGCTGCTGTAGCATTAAGTTAATATTGACCATATTCTCCCACCTGAATCTCCCATTTTCAGCCTAAATGTAAATAAATTAAAACAACGTCCAAGTATTAGAGCTAACTACTGACAAAATAGAGAACCTAAGCAGGCTCTATTTAAAGTGTTAAAAGGGAGACATTCAATGCCTTTATTAGCTTTGTATATGGAAGGATTCAGTGGCACGTGCAAGAATGTAACTATTCATATGAATAACCTGTTTTCTGTATTATCAATTTATTGCCAAATATTTAAATGAAAGAGTAGAAAAGAACGTGCAATCTTCCAATTATACAGATCCTTCTTTTCAGGACATTCAAAAAAGGCATATGCAAGTGCCCAGGTCCATGAAAACATCAAGCCTGAGGTTCCCAAAGTCCTAGAATTAAGGAGAGGGTTAAAAATGGGGTTGCAAAGTACTGGGGCTGTATACTAAAGCACAGGCAGAGTGTTAGAACAGAGAGGGTGGCACTGGTGAACTGATGGAGGGAAGTAAAGACCACTAACCAGAAATGCACTTTAGAGTCAAGTCAAACCCTGCATAATTGAAAACACGGTACCAAAATTAAAAAAAAAAAATTACAAATAAGAAGAAATTTTACTGGAGGAGGATAGGGGCAATCTGTGGAAAATGGGAAGCATTCTTCTAGAAGGTGGCTAAGAAGAATGAGTGGGAAAAAGTCCGAGAGTGGGATTTAAGTAAAGAGATGTATAAGGAGCAGAGGCTGTTCTTCCTTAAGCCACCATCACCCTCAAAACCAAATTCACACATGAAAGAATTCTGCCAGTCATACACTAAAGCAAATTAAGCAAAACTACAGCTACTGCATTAATATCAGTTTGCTGCTCCAGCACAGATGAAAGAAGGTGAAAAGCTGCCCTTTACAAAAGCTAAAAAACCTATAAGGTCAGTAGAACCTATTCTGAAGTACCCACAACGCTCTCTCACACAATGCCACCATCTTCAACCCAAAAAAGACCTGGTATGAAATATTACCATTCAATAAAAAAAATCATTATTTGGTCCCTTAAGTAGGTCCTGAAGTAGAAGGCTGTGGTGCAAATTTATCAGGCATTTTCCTCCAAATGGAATATATGCTCCAGTACCCTACGAGCTCTATAGTACATGAAATTTTAACGGAATTGTTAATGTCTTTCTAGGTTTTACAATACCACAAAGAGATACTCATCGTGTGCTTTTACCACAGCAGATAAATGCTAATGCCTGTAGTACACAACACTTTCTCAGTGGTTTGAATACGAGTCATCTTCCACTCTCTTGGTGAGCAAATTAATGGGATCAATAAATTTTTCAGTATCTCCAGATAAGACTCTTTACCTTCACAAGCCTGATCAGTAAATTTATGATGTACAGAAGGGACCACAAACAACTTGTTATGTGGATTCCCTGAAAGGTTGGTCTGCTCTGAGAAACAGAAAATGTCAAAGGCTTGGGAGTTTTCAGATGTGAACCCATGCCCTGGTGTGGGAAAGGTTTGTGGAAGATCCTAAAGGTCAGATGTGAGGGTCTCCCTTATCAACAAGGTCATATGTTAAGTTAAACTGAAACCAAGAGGAGTGTACTCCCTGGAACCACAGCACTCTGATTACAGTAAATGTATTTTTAAAGGGCAAGAAGTTTTAAAAGTGTTGCCTAAAAGCGTATTTACCAGAATAAAGAAATATGTACATAAAGAAGTTGTTCTCAGGTGATTTCCGCAAGTATTTCCACTGGCATGAACGTTAAAGCTACTTCCAAACAAAAAAAAAAATCTATTTGTAACTATTAATTTATGGTTCCCTCTGATTGAAAACAATAATGATTTCAGTAGAGACAGAGAAACCAAACCAAAACAAACATAGCTTTTCTGCATATTTTAAACTGGTAAACTTTGTATTTACTTTTGTTACAGTAAGAAAATTTTGCTAATTTTATCTTGTGCCATTTTGCCTTGGTTAAAAGAAATGATGATTCAGAGCCTGCTAATCTTTTAGGAGAGATACATGAGAAAAAGGCCATTATCTCTCTTTACAAGGGAAACTTGCAGGCACTAAAATACATCCTTGTCTTTGAGCTAAACAAACCTTGAGCAGACAGACACGGGCTTAGAGAAGCTTGAGAACAGAAGAGGAAATTCCACCAGAATTACTTTCAGCCTTGTCAGGTTTTTGGTTTTGTTTTCATTTTAGGAGGAGGTTTTGAGCATGCACAACCTCCTTTCAACCTCCTCCTACCTGGGTTATCCGACAAGTTCGAGCTCCTTAATCTGCAGGGCAGCTCAGTGCCCTGCTTCCCATCCTTCCCTGTCAGCCATGGCAGGCTCTGATGTGCCTGCTGCAAGCACACACTGTCCAGGGAGGCACATAACCCAAGAGCCTTCCCTTGGGATAATGGGATGCAGGTTCACTTGTGGGCAGCACCCTGAAGCAGTGTTGGAAACACAGCTTGAGCTGAGTTGGTGCAAGGTGTGATCCTGTGGTATTTTTGGGCTCCTGGCAGGGATTGTGCCTCGCCACTGCTGCTGACACCATGAGATGTGTAGGAAGGAATCTCCCACTAACCAAGACCATCCCAGCTGCAGTTTGCTCAGTGGCTGAGTATCACCTTCCTGGTAGGTGGATCTACACTGTCCTGATTAATGTGAGGAAAGCTGAGCTGATTCAGAATGCTCCTCCTGAGTCCAGCAACACTGAACACTCATTAAAACAAGCAAATCCCCCAACTCTCATTGGAACAATGTTCCCATTCCCATTCTCTCACGTTCAGGGACACTGGTAAGATTCAGGGTGGCAGAAAGCAAAGCACTTCCCCAGGACACAACACCATGGAGCAGTTCCTGGGCAGTAACTGCTTTGTTTTGTTTCCTTCTGAAGCTACACCCTCCCAAGAGACTCCAAGAGGTGCAGGGTAGGAGAGAAACTCAAAGGAATGGAGCGGTGGCTATCTGGGTTCCACACTGGTGCAGTGAGCTCCTCTCTCCCTCTGCACAGACACAGGAATGAAGGACTCTCCTGCTTTTTGTGAAGTTATCACACTGCTAAATATAACAAAAGCAACACCTTCCTTTTTTAAAAAGGCAAATGGTCAGGGAAATAAGCTCATATTCTCCCTAGGGCCAGGTTTCAGCATTATTATGCAAATAGAAATTGTCTTATGCTTTGGATACACCTGAGGGGATCAGCCCCAGAATATAAAACCAAAGGATTTCTCCAGGTGAGCACAAGCTACAAGTTCTGGCCGAAGGTTTGGTGCAGTTTTGGAGGTCAGACTCTGCTTCTCCAACTCCAGCCAAGACCTACCCAGGGATTCTGTGGTTCATTTCTTAAAAAAAACCCCACAGTTTTCCATGGAACTAGACACTTTCAGAAGACACTAACTCACAGAAACACTTTTGCCTTGCAAGAAACGTATCAACAGAAGATAACTTACTGATTTATTTTGTAAATGTTGTGTTTTAACAAACATGGAAGCCTGATACAGGGAATTGATGATTTCTCTCTTAATGAATGTTGAGCCATATATAGGCCAGTGTTATGAGGCTCCCATCACAGCAAAAGGCCCCTTTTATTAATGGCTACTTTATCATTTAAAACATGCATGTTGTTACTTAAAATGGCAAATTGCTTTGCACTGTCCTTGAAGTGCATTGCATAAATATTGTATTCAAGCCTTAGCTTACACTTCATAAATAATTTATTTTTAAAATACCCTTCCACGAGACCACCAGCTGGCAAGATGTTCAATTTTCTGGTAAAAACATGTATTTATTGCAAGTCTTATTTTAACTTGTTGAAGACTTGCTAAAAGCCACATGTGACAGATGTTGTAAGAACTGTATTCAACCCAAAACCTCAGGAAGCTGAAAGCCTCATTCTCCTGGTAGGTTTTGTACCTCTGCATAAGCAGCTTCATTTGCAGGGGAAAAGCTGAAATCTTCTCACGGAATCTTTCAAGTGCTATTTTCTGATAACCTGAAAATGACTGATAGCAGATTATGTGATGATCAGAAAAGTTTATAGATTTCATTACATTTCTCTTCACTACGATCCTTCCTCCACCATTTCCATTTCATGTTGCTGCATTTAAACTGCTGTACAAACTTGTTCAAAGTGCTTGACATTAAAAAAAAAAAAAAAATCAAAGGAAATTTTAGATAATTAACTTTGATGAATGAGCATATTTTAATTCATGTCTGGTAATATTCTCGTTAATGACATGTCTGCTTAGGACATCCATTAAAAGTCCATTAAGTTAACAGGGAAAGTCTAATACAGTTATCCTGGAAATTTTCTGGTATATTAACGTTATGGACTTTTAATGAATATCTGCTGTAGGAACTGCTATTAGCAAGGCTACTATTCTAATTAAACTTGGGCTCTGAGAGTGAAAAAAAACGTATAAAGATAACAACAAGCAGAAGTAGGACTTTTTTTGAAAATGACTACAAGGGAGATTGGTACAGGTCACAAATCATGCTATCAGTAACAGCTATAAATTACTGTATTGCAGCTTTTTTCATAGCCTGCCATCCAATAAACCCATATCAAGTGTGTCCTTCATGTCATCCGTTGCTGGGGCTCCTTTTTGCTCCTCTACTGTTGAGACTGAGCAGTACAGAAAGGCCCTCCAGGCCTTTCTGAAGGGTAGGAGATGAAAACTTTAAACACAGTTTCTCACAACAATGCAAAGGATGCACTTAGGAAATCTGTTCCCTATGGGCATCCAGCCATCTCAGCAACTTATCTGAAGCTGCTGACATTCACAATAATACAGCAAAATACCTTTTTATATGTATACATCTTTTATTATCATAGAATCAGAGAACGGGTTGGGTTGGGAGGGACCTTAAAGCCCATCTCATTCCAACCCCCTGCCATGGGCAGGGACACCTTTCACTAGACCAGGTTGCTCAAAGCCCCATTTCTCTCTCTCTACACATATTTATATCTTTTATATATATAAACATAAAACTTTTTATTAGTATGAATATGTATGTATATTAAAAACCACCCTGATATACCTATTTTTTCATACTTATCCTTCACCAAATCTTCCAAACCAATCATTTTCCAGAAACTGTCATCCCAACCTCTATCTGACGTGTATGTCCACTTGCACACTACTGTACAGAGGGACCTAGAAAAGAGACAATACAGGCACAGTCAGGCAAATGAACACGTTTGGGTTTAAACCTGTGACTAGAAACAAGCTCCTGCAAAAGGATCTCCTCTCCACCGGTCAAAAACTCCAGCAGAATGCTCACATTAAAAAAAAAATCTGGTTACTGTTTGGAGTGCACGTCTTGAGGACCTTAAAAGGACCTTGTGTTTAAGATTCTTCTCTGCTGAAACAACTCCTGGTCTGGCCACTTCACTGCATAAATCAGTCAAATAACAGGCTGTGCATGTGCCTGGGGGAGAGCAGGGCAGCAACACAACAGCTCTCGAGCAGGCAGCTCAGAGTGCTGCTTTTCCAGGCTAAATGGCTGCTTTGCACACAGTTTGTCCTTAGGAAAACTTCGTATTATTACTCCTGTTACAACTGAATTACAATTTCCAGGAGATCTGGATGATGGGGTCACATGCACAAGCCTCATTCCAGAGAAGCTGATGTTAAACTCTGCTGTGCCAGGACAGCACCACAGGGCACAGGCAGGAGCAGAATATACACAGAGGACAAGAACACTTGCAGGAAAGTCTGTCCTAACACACAGAACGGTTTTTATCAACATCCCCAACCTCATTCCTCCCCAAAATACAAACAGCGTTCCCGATGATTTAGTATTACATGGATTGTCTTCTGTCTGAACACTGAGAATCATCTCAAAAGATCAGTATTAAACTGTGCTTGAAAAGTCACTCAACTAAAAGGTATTAAAGATGCTAAATACCACTGAAAACTGCAGCTCTGTGTAGTCCTGGGAATACCACAGCACCAGCAAGTGCAAGGCAGCTCAGATCCATCTCAGGGAAACACAACATCAGAACTGTTCTCAAAGAGAAACCCTGCTCAGAGGTGGATCTTCTTTGATGTTTTACAAGACAGCTTATTTGTGACTCATGTTTAGCCAAGGTGAGCTTACACAGACATATTCTCTTTATTAGGATGGTACAATTTGAACGTGTACCTTCAAAGCAAACTCAATTTTACTGAAGCATTTGACTTTTTCTTGCAGTTTTGCGTAAGCAAAACATCAAATAAAATTTCTCTCTACAAAAATTATTTTTTGGAGTAAAAGGAAATCTTCCCTTTCATCCAAGTCAACTATCCAGGGACTGAAATATGAATCACAGAATGAGTTGGATTGGAAGGGACCTTAAAGACCATATTGTTCCAATCCCCCACCATGGGCAGGGACACCTTCCATTAGCCCAGACTCCTCCAAGCCCCGTCCAACCTGGCCTTGAGCAGAAAAAGAGAAGCTATTTTTATTTCCCATCTGCAAATCAAAGTTAGAGCTTACAGACACTGATACTGCAAACAGAGCAAAGCCAAACAAGAACAG
The DNA here is from genome assembly GCA_013397775.1 of Eulacestoma nigropectus. Taxonomy (NCBI): domain Eukaryota; kingdom Metazoa; phylum Chordata; class Aves; order Passeriformes; genus Eulacestoma; species Eulacestoma nigropectus. Next base: position 491,523 of record VZTE01006591.1, read on the forward strand.
GAAGAGCCTTTCCACCCAGCTGGAAAACTATCTGGGACTCGTATTCCATGTTTTGGGGGTTTACAACAAGAAGTAACATCCTCTTATGTGACACTGAGCAGAAGATGGGACAATTACATGGACTCTCTGAACTCTCACTTTCTTATCTGGGACAGAAGTGTGCATTTTAAATGCTTTATGTTTTCTTCCAGCCTGTTCTACTGGAGTGACCATATTTTTACAACCAGAGGACAGGTGATGGTCATTCACATCCCACTGGTTGTAAAGGTGCATTGGTTGCTCTTTGCTACAAGAGAATAATTAACATTACATATTTTGGGGGGAAGAAAGACATCAGTTAACTATTTATAACCCTATAAATAAATGCAGTAAATAAATGCAGAGATTATTTCAAGACTACTCCTAAAACAGTTCTGACATCTCCACTCCCTTTTTTTTTTTCTTCTTAATAGTTTAAGAATAGATCACAAAATCACAACTCATTGTCTGGTTTTAAAACAGAAAAAGCACATGACCTGTAACTACAGCAATGACAATGTTGATATAAGAAATTCCAATTTCCAAGGATTTAAAAGCCAGACATAGAAATCTAATTAGGACTTTTGACAAAAACTGGGTGAATAAATAAATAAATTCTAGGCTGAAGAAAATACTGGGAAAAAATAAACATTTTCCCCAAATCAGTTCAAAACTCTCGTTAAAAGGAAAAATAAAGACAGGGTATTTGAAATAAAAAGCATTTCATCACTTTAGGAAAAATTTAGACATAAAGAGTGAAACAATAACGCATCAAGTTTTCCTAAATATGGGAAATACCAAATCATAACAAATTATCATCAGAACCGAATATGTCTTTTTCTAATTAGACTGAAGCTCCGAACTAATGCCACACCCTGAGAAATGCTCCAAAGAACATGTTTTAACCAGGGGCCTGTTGTCCCACACTGCTCCCTCTGTGGAACACCACAGCACACACACAGGCCCACGGAACCACTGTGCATGGGGACACAGCAGCCCCTGCCAATCCACAGAACTCCAGCAGATCGGAGCTCTCTGGCAGGATATGGCTGGACTGAACATACTCTGTAGATTTATAAATGCAAAGTGCTTACAGAACAAGGATAAACGGAGGAGGTTTGGTTGAATTTTTAACACAGCATGGAAAAGGAACTGGGAGGGACAACTCTTCCCGAATGAAATGACTGGCAGATCTCTAAGTGGAAGGTTCTGGTATGAAAACCAACCTCAGACCTGAGCTAAACCACTAAAACATCATGTTGGTAGGTTTTGATTTTCATGTCCACAGCAAGAAACTCAAAATGCTTGTTTTAAACACAGTCTGAGCATTTACACTTCTCTGGGATTCGATCTCCTTCTTCCACTCTTGCTGCCACTCAAAAAGCAGGCATTTAATGGAACAATATGGCTTTATACAAATCCTTAATATCAAAGAAAAAGTGTTACACTGCAGAAAGGCATTCTGCTCTCTTAGGTAACAGCTCAAGAGGAAAGGATTTCTTTGTGATGGCCATGATGGATTAACATCACCACATGCTTCAAAAGCACCTGGGTGGGTTGAACTCAGACCCCTGCCTCTAACCTGATGAGGTGCTCAGTTTGTATGTCCTAGAGAGCTCTATGCACACGTAGAGAGAGCAGTTCATTCATGGCTTGTCACTGCTGAAGCCAATGGTATAGATGTATTTGACATATATTATATTTATTTATATTTTTTTCATGTACACTAAATTATAGGAAATCATTCAGAAATTCTCCTCCAGAGAATCACCCTGAAAAGGGGATAGCACAACTCTTAACTTTGGAAAACTATCTAGAAGGACACTGTGGTGAAGAACCACCTGTGGAACCAAACCCTTACACCTACAAAGAAAGCCTCCACTACGAGAAAATTTTATATTTCACAGAACTCCTAAGTTTGATGAGATAAAGGGCAGACATTAAACAGAAACAGTACTGATATCTGCTGTGGTATATTCCATTTTCCCTATTCGGCAGCGTTGCCTCAATTATTTGGCCATAAACACCAGACTTGTGCTAGCTGAAGCTGGATGAACTGGATGGGCTGAAGCAAATGTTCCTCTTTACTCCCAGGATCAGCTGGGCTCAAAGGTGCAGAGAACAGACAACCCTAGAGGCAACAGTCCTCTCCCAGCTGCCTAATCCAACACAGGATTTGAGAAGCCATAGCATGGAACCTCTCAGTAGCATGAGCCCGATTTAGCCAGTCCAAAATACCGTGAGTTTGGAGACTCTTTTCCTCAAGCATATCCCCAGCACAACGAAATGAAAGATTTCCTTTCTCTGTTCAGAACAAAAAGTTCTGCTTAGAATATTCCTACTGAAAAAATCCCAACTGTCGTGCATGGAAAATTTTTATTTTATTTAAACCAGATTTTCAACAGGAAAATGATTATGTTTAGAGTTTCTTACAAGTTTCTTGCTGAGGACTGACTCGATGTGCTGAAGTCCTGCATGACCAGAATCTCAGCAGCCTTAAAAACACAGAGAATCTGTGAACACACATTTGTAATTTCCAAAATGCCGTCTGGAAGCAACTAACCTGCAAAAGGATCTGGGGCAACTGGACTTGTCATCACTTATGTGATCAAAGTTTGCTTCTCTGTGGCTTTTCCCACATTATCTACCCATTCTGAGTATTTTCTCTCACTCTGTTGTACTTCTTGGAGAGAAGGAAATCAGATACATTCCCTGAAAATGGGAATTACTGCATGCTCTAAGTTTTCTGCAGAAAAATGTATCTAAAAGATAAAAGTCATAAAAAACTTCTCCACAACTATTTAAGAATCACCAGAGCTTCACACTTTGGTCCATTCTTTGTCGACACATCTCCCACACTCCCAAAGGGATAAAGCAAGCACGGGCATGATTCCCAGTCCTGCAGAGATCCTGCCCTGCTTGGGAGAACACCTGCTATGAAAATACTCCTGGGGGCTACTCCTTAACTGCAGGTGTCTTGTGGAACTCATCCCTATTTTGAGTATAGGTTGATAGGTAAGTCCTATCAACTAAAAATTACTAAAAGCAACAGTTTTTTTCTTGAAAAGTGACCTCACAAGGCATTTCTACATGGCCTTCCATTCCAGAGGGTTGGTACAAGATTCGTTAGTCTGGAAAATGAGTCAGTCATCAGCCTGAAAGGCAGAGAATCCCTGGCTGGGGCATCCTCAGGTGAATGGCAGCTTTGTTCTCAATTCCAAAGCAAAAGGATCTGCTTCATTCATCCCAACTGCTCAGAAATGAACCCAAACTCATGAACTTAATTAATTTTGTAGGCATCATTAACAGTGTAGCAGTTCAATCACTGGATCACTGAACTAAAGCCAGCTGCACCTGCTGAGGGCTGTGCCAAAGCTAAATCCTATAGAAGCAAGGATAGGGTACAGTTAGATCCCAAAAGCAATAGCGTGCAGTAGGATAAAGTAACTCTCTGTGGTCTGCTGGGCAGATTTATTTAAAGCTACAAAGAATCAAAAGCTAAGAAAGCTTTATGACGTTGTGAACGCAAGAAGGAGACCTGAAACAATGGAGTGGGATTGTCACAACATCAAATGCTTTTTCTTTTGTTCTGCAAACTTTAAATTTAAAACAGATTTTGAATTCAAATTGTAAACAGGGGCATAGATTCTGCTCAAGTGAACGTCTCCACATACTGACATCTGGACCAGGCTGCCAATGTCCTCCCAAATTATGCACCCCACAGTCTCAAGGCTTTTCACAAAAGCGAGCAATTTACAGCTCTGACACAGACACAGATCTGGCTGTGGCTTGTGCAAAAATGTCCCAGGCAAAAAAATTTAATACCCAGCACACATACTCCCAGCATCCAAGAACAGAACTGGGCATTGGTGCTGCAAGAGCCTAAAATACAGTGCAGGTTATCACAGAGCAATAGGAAACATGTAATTACTCTCTGCTCTGTTATGATAATGCCATATCCATTAATCCATGGCCTCTGAAACAGAATCAGACTGCTGGATCCACATCCACCACTGGCATTTAGGAAAAATGCCTCTGCCTGCTTGGTGTATTTGGCGGCTTGGAGGAAATAGGGAAAATTTGTCCTAAGGGAATACTTCTCAAGAAAGAGGAGAAAAAATGTGACATCTGATCACTCAGTCTTGAAATAGATGAAGTGTATGAGATGCTGCCCCTGTTGAGCGTTTGCTAAAAGGAATCAGAGCAGTGGGTTGGGCTCAGGGTGGTGTAGGAAGAGCTGTCCCTGCTGTCCCTCAGTTCCTCAGCCCATCTCTGGGGCAGGCTGGCTGCAAAGCTCAGGGTGAGTCTGGGTGTGCCCCGGTTCACACCGGCCGCCTGCACTCCCCTCCTTTCACCTCTTCAACAGCTCTTTAATTGCAGGTTCACACAGCAAAACCTGTCAGGGGCTGCTCCAGCCACCCAGCCATGCAAATCCCAAGTTCCTAACATTTACACGTTACTTTTTATGATTGTTGCCTTTGACCCAAAGCCTATGAAATTCCTGCCTGCCCAAACCCATTGTCTCAGCGAGCCATGCAATTTGACTCTTGCCTGAAAAGGGTTTTCTTCTTCCAACAAAACATTAAACAGGCCAAACAGAGAAGACAGGTGGGGAAGCCTGTTTGGGACAAGTAGCAGATACATTCCAGTTGCACTCATGGGCCTCGACTTTCAGTCTTTACATGTCTGAGGACTTAAACCTATTCAATAAAGGTAGCAAGGAATTACTGTAATCAGCGTTCTACGAGTACTGTAGTAACTGTAGGAAAGTACTGTAATCAGTTCTACGAGCTTCAGTCTTCCTATGCTCTGGATAACACTTCTATTTGTCATAAATAATTAAAAGTAGTCTGGCTGCCATTTAGATTTTTTGAAGGAAGTTAAATACCACAGCAAAAGCAAAGCTTTCTCCCCACTTTGAAATCCTCACTAAAGCTGTGGAGAAAAAAATAATAATACAAATAAGAATGATCCAGTGTCATTATGAAAGGCCAATATTTGTTCATACTAAGGTTAGTGGCAATTTTGTCATATTTCACAGGTGAAATAGGATTAAACTCCACATCTTAAACTTTAAAAGTTAATGTTCAAAAAACTACTTGGATTTTTTTTCTTTTTCCTCACCATGAGGAAAATTGAGCATCAGAAAACTGCTCTTCAGTTTCAAGCAAAAAGGACTTAGTAGGAAAGATTCCTCTTTCCAATGTGTGCAAGTTTGGTTGAAGACACCAATCCACAAAGCCACCAACCCAAAAGACAGTGAACAGCTCATGACCTACAAGCTGCATACTTGAAGCTAATGATGGTATTGATATTTGGCTATATAATGCCTTTCCAAATCCTTTCAAGTTTTGGGGGTTTTTTGTTGCTGCAAAAAAAATCATATTGAAGTACTACATATGGTGTGAAGATTTCACAGCTTTTCTTTCAAAGCTGTGGTTAAAACATGGGTTAATGATATACTATTCCCCTCATTTTTTCCTGAAAACTGCTGACTCAGGGAACTTGCATGGTCCTACCAGACTCCTTCCCAAACAACAAGACTAAATTTCGGGTTAAAAATCTGTGAACTTGTATTCAGCAGCTCTGTTGGCCCCACATCTGGAAAGTCAGAATTCTCACTGGATTGGTGGCACAGCTTTTATTTAAAAATATAAACCAGGTCTCCCTTCCCCTGCCATAAATCTCCCTGTCAAGGCAGAGCCCTTGAAAGAGCAACGCTCTCTTTTAGGTGAGAGGCAGGCCCTTAGGGAATGGCAGCTACATCAGAGCCCTTGGGGGACTGGGATCCATCAAAACTCTCACCAACAGGTGTAGGCATTACACCAGGACTTCCAAACTCATCCAGACAGGACTTTTAGGTCTTTTGTTGGGATACAGGGTGGAGGAGTTGTGATTCTCCTGAGCTCACACCACCTTGCGTGTGTGTGTGGAAGCCACTCAGCCCTCAGCAACAAGCAGTGAGCAGGAAACAAAGTCTTTCAATCAGCAAATCAAGAAGTTAGAACTATTTTTGTAAAGGGAAAAAAGTATTAACTAACTCAAACCTCGCTCTAATATTTGGTGTTCATGCTGTAACACTTAGAGGGTTTTGGCTGGCTTTTTAAATCACAGGACTTTCTAAGCAAGTCTGTTGCTTACTTAAAGGGACAGATTTTATTGTATGAAAAATACAATTCACATTTGCAATTTTCTACACCCACATCTATAATTAATCTCCTCTGAATACAGCCACTCCCTGACGAGATTCCATGTTATATTTAAACTCTGGGTGCCACTTTGAAAGGAAAAAAAGAAGGACAATAGGATCATTTTCAAAGCCTACATAGCAGCACAAGGTTTCAAAGCAATGAAGTGCTTTAAACTCTGGCATCAACCTTCTGACCACCCAACCAGAGCGAAGAGTGACTGACCTCTAATTACCACCACAATAAGCACAGAAGTCTCTTGAGAAATCTAGAGTGTAGATGTTTCTTGTATTCCAGAGGAGGTGTGAGACTGATTTTGTATTACATAGATAAATCTCAAACTTAGTGAGAGATTGTTGGGAAAACCCCTTTTGTGACACTCAGACTCTAAGGATAATCCACTTAAAGAAAATATTGTGTTGGATGAGGTTCCTTAAAATTTAATTTTTGCACATCTTGTCAGAGATGTGGAAGTGTGCATTTGATACATAAGTACTGTAAGGAAACTGGCTTGTTTTATTTTTTCATAAATACACACACACATGTTTGTATGTGTGTGCACATGGAGATATTTACTTTGGATTGGGAGAATGTGCCTGTTTGTGTTTGCTGTAATCTATTTAAACCTGTCCTTTAAAAATACAAATAAATGCATCACACACTGCAAATGTCAAAAAAGTCATCCAACAGAAGGTGAATCACACTGACCACAATGAGACGATGTTTCTTCTACTATTTGTAACAGAGTCCAGTTCTTTTTAGAAGTGTGTTTCTATTTAGAAACACGCTATCAAAAGATGGGAAGACTTAAGAGTCTTGAATTCAGTTTTCCTAGAAGTTATGTCACCAAACCTGGAGGGAACCACCCATCTGAAGTGCAACTTATCAAGTCTGTGCATCTAATAATTTCAGTGGATTCTCTTAGTTAAACATGTTAAGTTGGACCAGAAAGTACAAAATAAGACCATTTTATCCACCCACGTACGCCTCACCATGTCATGAGGCAAGGGGAAGCCAACAGTCAGCAGATTGCTGAGTTTTTTTATTAATTTCATTCTGTATTATGTTACAGACACCCAACCAAGATTCAAGCCCATTGTCTTCAGCATTGTTGAAAAACTCATAATGAGACACAGTCCTAGACAAAAAAATGTATTGTCTAGACAAATCAGACATAGCATGTGGGGCTGGAAATCTTAATCCAGTCCCTTAAAAGATGGCAAACAGAGGCAAAGAAAATTGAGGGATTTGGCCAAGGGTCAAAGAGTAAACCTCATTCAGACCCCTGAACTGAATCCTGAAATCCAGAGGCTCAGTCTAGAGACTGAGACCCAAACAGAAAGACATCATTCAGACACAGATGGTGAACATGTTAAAAATCTTTCTATGGACAACTATAGTTTAAATCTTTAAATATGGGAAGAACAAAAAGTGTGCACATATATAAAACTGAATCACTGTTTTAAGTAACCACTGTTTTAAATTTTATAAGCTTAATAAGCAGAGGAGAGGTTAGAAAAAAAACATTATCCAAAAATGGCAAGGGAAATGAAAAGCAAAACTGGAAGTAGAGCCCACGTCTCCAGCCACTGCAGTCCAGCAGCCTTGGGACAGCCCTCCCGCCTTCTGCAACATCAGCAAAGTTTCAGTTCAATTTAATCACAAAAATATATTCTTTCAAGCTCAGTATTTCAAGCAAACCACTCTGCAATAGGAAGTCAAATATTTATTTCAATTAAGAGCTTGTATTTAAAAAACACATTTTCTCCTGTTACCTTCTGGCAGTTAAAAATATGACACAATTAAAACTGGAAGTATTGGTACACAGAGCCAGTGAACAGCTTCCTCTGGAAGTCTGAGCTTGAACAAATTTACCACCGCTCAAAGCTTCACCAAACACTCAAGGAAGCTGGTGAAGAGATTAAGCAAAGGCTACAAGTCACTGACAGAACGGAAGTTGGGTCTCAGCTCCCTCCCCACCGTGTGGCTTTGGATAGAGTGAGATTATTCCCTTCAGCAACATCAGCTTCTCCCAGTACAACAGTGGCAGCACATCCACATGTGCATCACCCAGCACATCTGCCAGCACCAGTCACTGCCCCAGCCAGGGACACACGGCCACTGCCTTATTCCAGACTTCCTTATCCCACAGGGAATAACACGGGCAGGCTACAGCAAGACCACAGTTATTGTTCCATGACCCTGCATCATTCCTCAGGGTGAAAAGCAAACACAGGACATGCACATTCACCACTCATGGGAGCAGAAGGACTCAGGGAGTCCTTGACTCTTCCAGCAGTTTGGAAAGTGTGGCAGATGCTGAGGGTGCTGCCTGGCCAGCGCCATGTGCACCTTGACACTCCAGACAGCGAACAGCAACACAAATCTCCACAGGATCAGGGCTACACTTCATTATGTGGTTTCTGCTGTCTTCATATAATTGAGTAGAATTAGAGTGGTGTGAAAAAGCCCCACCCTTACAGCCCTACCAGTGGTATTTTGAGAGAGAACTGTTAGTCAGGAAATCTCTTCAAACGTTCGCTATAAAGACACACTTTACTAATTCATGAGTAAATAATGTACATATTCCTAACATCAAACTGTTGGAAGTCTAATTCAGCACAGTACTTGAACACATGTGTGAGAATAAAGTCCTGAAGAGCTGTCAGTGGGGTTAATGGGAGTTTTTACCAGCTTAGTCAGACTGTGCTGAACTGGAACCTCGGCTGTCATGCACTTGTGGCCAGACAAAGCCTAAGTGAAACCAGAACAGAAGCAGGGAAATTGCCAAGAGTACTGCAATAAAAGAAAGTCTTCATAACTGCACTTTGACAGAGGCTGATCCCATTTCACATGCTAAACTCGAATATTGAGCCCTCCTTTACTCAGGGAAACCACCTTCAAGTCTTACTCAAGTCTGCATGATGGGATACAGCTGCCACGGGCACCTGAATCAAAGATGCACACTACAGATTCCTACTCAGGCAATGAGCTGTGCTGTTACCTCCCACCACAAAAATCAGTTCAGTCAGTGTAAACTCTTAAAATCATGACGTCATTCCTAAATACTTGATATATTCAGTCAAGGTTTAGTCATTGCTATCAATTTTTGAAAACATGTTTTGTTAGATTTTAAGGTGATTTAAATCAAAGGAAAAGCAAGATTTCACATACATCATACATGTACTGTGTGCTTGTATTTTAATATTTTAAATGACAGCAGCAGTGCATCTATTTCTAGAGTATCTTTAATTAATAATAATAATGCTTTGCATTTACAGCCCTTTGTAATTGTATTTATCTAAAAAAAAGGGTAAATTTTTAAGCAAATCTCAAAAAGCAAAGGCATCAACAGGATTATTTGGACAGCTGTGGGATTTCATAAACCAAATGAAGAAAACCCCACCAAGGAGTTCTGAAACAGGTAACAGAAGTGAGTAAAAGAACACATAAATTTCCATAAAGTAAGAATGAAATACATTTCAGCTTATTTACATCAGCAGGGAGAGGAATGGAGATCAATGCAGAAAATAAGGAAGGCTAGAGAGTAGATAAATCAGGTGTCATTATTCCTCAGAATGCAGCAAAAAAGACATTCAAAGAAAGAAGGTATTGCTGGGACCAAGAGAAAATAAAAGAAAAACAAAAAGGAGGCTCCGTTACATGGATACCTAGACTGCTTCCAGTCACAATAATAGAGAGAAATAACGGGGGAATAAAAATGCTCATTAACTGAGCATGATTTCAAAGCACTGTCCCCAGAAGGATGCTAACGTGTTGTCAGTTCTAGGATTCCTCTATCCCTTTGTTTCCTCTGAAAGCATCACTGCTGCCACTGCCAAAGAGAAGGGACTGCATTAGATAAACTCACTTTGACTTGTTCTAACAACCAACCAGATCAACCCATGGGCTCTTGGGAGAGTGGCTAAAAGAAAGATGTTGCTCCTCTCATTTCAGATGCTTTAGCCTGTTACACAAGGAAGGTGGACATGATTGGTTTTTACATCCATTTAAATCTTAGGAACAGCTTCACCTGGGAATGCACATTCCCAGCTCTCTCAGAGCCAGAGCTCAGCCTCCCAGGTACTGCCTGAGCTTGTCTCACACCCAGCACGGGGAAAGGTGAGGCTGAACCAGCAGGGTGGAGTTTACCACTGCTCTAAACTCTAATGAACCCTTTCAAGCAGCCCTAACAACACTAAAATATTTGTCTTTCCCTTTCTTGGAACTTAAATTACACTGTACTACTTGCAGAAAGTACACTTACAAATGCTGCAAGCACAGAGTAGAATGGACTAAAAGTCAATTCAAAATCCCTGTGTTAGATGCCTAAAAAGAGGAATGCTTTATTCCCTCTTTAATGGTTTATATGTTTCTAACAAAAAAAAAGAAAAACAAAAATAACTTCCACATTTGTGTGTTTTACCAAATTAAATGATGGAATTAGAAAATCAGTGTTCATAGAGAGCCTGTACATTTTTGAGAGAAATTAAGAACGAAATTTCTAAAGGCCATTTTGGAAACTATTTATTTATGAGCTTGGTCCTAAAGAGACGTGGGTGTGAGTAACTTGACCTGAACAAAAAGTGTCTCTGACGTCAGCTGGGGCATTTCTGTAAGTCACGTGTCTGCACAAAGCAACTGCAGGATTGTGCTTGGCTTATCCCATATGGATTTTCCTTGCTACCTCCACAGTTAGGTCAGCAATATCAGGCTGCACATTCTGCCATTTTCATTGCTGCAAAGTGGTTTGCACCCTCACAAAGAACAGCACAAAGAAAATCAACTCCCTGGTGTCCTAAAATGGCTCTAGAGGTGAAAGGCCAACTTTCACTGCTGAGAGAATTCCCAAGGTCTGAATTTAGCTGAGTTCTCCTGTCCTGACTTGCCATGGATGGTATGGGAATGATGAGGAGGGACAGCACAAGACTTGCTGGCTTGCAGGAATCAGAGATAGGCAACTCTGGACTGCAGCAGTGAAAACCAGAAAGAAATAAATAAGCAAATCTCCATACAGATCAAAAAATAACAAGTGCCACCTAAAAGCAGCTACTTAAGGAGAATTTTCTGGATACCGAATCCATAGTACTTAAACAGTCTGAAGATGCTTTTGTCGCATGACAAATGCTGTCAGCAAGACATCAGATGAAAACTCCTCTGGCTGGACTGACCTTGATTTTTCCAAATACACTGTTTCTTCATAATCAGTGCCAATTCATCAGTAACCTGCTACAGGTTTTCAAACGGTTTTCAAACACCGTTTTCAAATCGTTTTCTGTGTCATGCTGAAAGGACAAATTAAACCACCTGGGCTGTAGGTGGCCAAAAGGTTCAGAGAAGGAAAATGAGCAGTGTAAGAAGAACAGTTCCCCAAACATTCCTTTTACAACCAACAGCCTGTTCATACCGACATGCTTGGACAGCAAATAAAGGACCCAGACCAGCAGAGCACTTAAGCACAGGCTTTAACTTTAAGCACGTGCCTAAGTGCTTTGCTGGAAAAGGGCCCAAAGAAAAGAATGAGCACAGTTAAATGAAAAGCCCTTCAGAACCGGCCTGACTGCTTTGTTTGTCCATTCCAGTTGCTAGTAAACACACGTCTGGATTTAACCCACCTCACAAGAACAGTGACCTGGTACAACCAATCTCTGCACTCATGGAAGTTCCAGGAACTGGAAAGGCACTGCAAGACACACTTGGGATTTAAGCTACTTAAAAGGCACAAGTAGAAGTAGCATCTCCATATCTTGCAGGAAAATCCACGAGGGCCCAAACCATTAAATACTCTTTTACCACACAAGCCTGCCTTGCTCCAGCTTTTCCACCAGCTTCACAGAACATATTTTGGAGACCTCATAAAGAGGGCACAAAACGCTGCCACAAGATTGGTGGCTCTTCTTCCTGTCTCCTGCTTCTGAAGGAAACCCAAGCTTGAGCAGATCATTTCTGACTCTGGGCCTTGGGAATGTGGCAGCCTCTTTTACTACCTCCACCTTGGTCCATTAATAACATTTTTATACGTATCAAATTTATCCCCAAAACCAAAATGAAAACAAAGTTCCCTAGAATATCTTAAGCAATGTGCTTAAGTTAAAAAAAGAACTGGAGTCCAAAAATGGAAAGATGATTAGGGAAGTAGGTGAAGTTTGAATGAAACAATAATAAAAAGCCCTAAGAACACATCATATATTCATAGTTCTTGAATCATTAAGGCTCTGCATGACAGCTCTCACAAGCACCAGTATGGCAAATTCACTGACTTTTAAGCAGGAGTGAAAGTGGTTAAGCCCTAGGACAAATAATTTGAAAATCTCAGCACAAGTCTGATCTCAGAGAGTTTAAAGGAATGCAGACTGCCCAAAAACACAGCAGCTGTTTGTTTTTTCTGCCACCTTTCCAAGGTTCATGTCTGGAGTGAGGATAAACAGTTCTGAAAAAAAGTTATGTGGAGTTCAGACTTTAAGAAAATAAAACATCAGACTAGTATTTCTTGCAGAAAGAATAAAAAAAAAAAAACCCAAACCTTAAATTATTCAGCCTTGAAAGTTTTCAGGTAGAGCTCTGAGGAGCAGAGGTAGATGGCTTGAGGCTTCAATATATTAAAATGCATTCTCTAAACCAGTCTGCATTTTCAAAACCTTGGCCTGATGTGGTTTTCTTGAGCAATATTCCTCCAAGCAGAGTTTCACATTTAATGAGGTAAAACTGTAGTCCCTACTTTATGCACATACACACAAATAGAGGCCCTTTCAGATAAACCAACAGGCAAATGAGATAGTGGATGAAGCCTGAACCAGCTTGAAGTGACTTCCATCAGCACAGCAGGTATCTCAGTCACAAGGTTAATTTGTGCTAGTTTGGACATCATTCTTTATATGCTACCTCCTCCTTTCTCTGCTCGTGCCAAAGCAAATGAGCACCTACTTTAGTTAATTAGTACGTCTCTTGATAGGTTGGGCAATCAGAAATCTCTTAACATTTTCGTAGGTATAAGTTTCCTTTGATCCACATTTGAAGAGACAACCTGAAAAAGAAAGAGTTACCAGGAAATGTACTTGGGTAGATTGCCAGTGGAGCTAACTGGTGGGAATAAGGATTGTCTGTGTGGTTCCAGGCAGGTCAGAAATAGCAGGAAATAGCAGGCACCACGTTGAGATTCAACATCTGTTTATGAACCGTCCTTATACACAAAATGAAGAGCTGCTACAGGACAAAATATACAAACCCAGAAAGTCTTAAACAAACTGGAACCCCTCTGGAGAGCCCCACTGTTAGATTTACACCTGGTGCTACCGGGGCAACAGCATGAGGAATGGTGAACACCGAAGAACTCTAACTTGTCTTTATGATACACATTCAAATTTTATATACATATTTATATATCTGTCTATCTCATGGGCAGCATGCCCCAAGATGGCACACGAAAGAAGCCATTCGTGAAGGAGACTAAATCCAGACTGCACATGTGCTCACAGAGCTTGGGGGTGGAACAGAGGGCAAGAATGGCACGGGATGGGATGGATATGAAGAACAGGTGCCAACAGCATATCATGCTCTTACACATTCCCTGTTTTCCCTTCTTTATAGGGAGATGAAAGCATTATGGGTATTAACATCATGTACAGATGCTGTGTACAAGGAATTCAGGACGACACCACACCTAGTTTTTCCATGAAGCCAGGAAGAACACTCCATTTCTTTCCTGAAAGTAAAATTACATCATGGTGTTTCTTTTTCTCCAAGGAGTCTGTTTGAGGTATTTTATGTACAATGACAAACCAGCGTCAGAAACTCCCAAATAGTTTCATGGAGGGAAGCTCAGAAGATGGAAACCACAGGAAAATAGTTTTCTTTGTATTTTTGGCATGTTCTCCCCCTCTTATCATTTTTAATTAAATATGGAAACACCTTATTGTGCAGATCCAGCTTCATTCCTCAGAAGAACAAGCTCACCTTGGAAAATGAGATTGGAGGGAGAGGAGACTATCTAAATAGTTTCAAAACTGTTTCAAACTACAGTGAGTGAAAGCTGAAGTTATTTCCCTCATCCTAACTCCATGTACTATGTATGGATAAATGGAAGTGGGCTTTGGGGGTGAGGAGAGTTTTGGATATAAAAGGCACACCTCTCTGCACATCCTCAAACTCTTCCCAATCACCTACAGCATGAAGGGTTTTCCTACTTTCTTTCCCACTTTGACAGTAATTCCTTGTGCATGGATACTAGAGGCAATAGCTGGGCCACCTTCCATGAATTCTTGTCTACACCAGCACTGGCATATGGATCCTGGGAGTGACTCTGGGACAGCCTCAGCCTGCCAGGGAACACAGGGATGGGCTCTCTGAGGAATGCCTGTGCTTTCTAATCCCCTCTCAGGAGAGTCCCAGGATACATCCACAATGCAGGACAGCAGCAAGCTCAGAACTCAGGCTGACAGGTCTGAGACAGAGCACTAGAAATAAAATAAAGTGGACAAACACGGGTTTTAACTGAGATTCCCAGCTCCAGTTTAAAGCTGAGTGTCAGCAAGGTGAACCAAGTAGATATATAACCTAAATATTATCTGAAGTTACATAATAGTAAAATATAAAATTTTACTTCCAGAACTTCCCCCTCACTTGAAAATTAAACAGCCATGGTGAAATCTGAGATTCCAACTCTCCCATCCACAGGAGAATTAAGTTTCCTATGTATGCAGTGTCCAACAACCAAGAAGCATAACTGCAGTCATCCCTGCTGGATCACACTGCAAGCATTATTGCTTCATCTGTTTCTCTGAAGTCAGACAGTCAGAATCCTACCATCGACATTTAATTAAAGAAGGTAGTAAGAAAATAAACAACCTTTCTTGGAATGTCTTTGATTCCATAAGTACATATACATTTCATCCACTGAAGACTGAATTACAACCTTTCATCTAATGAACAGCTTAATGGAATGGCACTGGAATAAAGAATAGGGGAAGGCAAAAACAAACCCTTGGTGATTTCATATAACACATTATATATTTATATAATATCGGGCTGGCTATCTGGCAGCATCAATTTGCAAGCTGCAGTCAAAGTGTTCATCACCTCAGTGCAAGCAAAAGGCAGAGCCAGGCACTTACACCGAATCAATAACCAGATCCTACTGAGAGTTAAAGCAGCAGATGGTCTATCACAATGAAGAAATGACAGAACACATACATGGAAGTGTCTGCTTTCTTCAGACACATTCTTGAAAGCACTGTATCATTGATCTAAGATTATTTTTATAGGCAGATGACAGGTCAAGCATAAAAGTGCTCTGTTTTAAAGGTTACGGAGTTGGCAAGCTGGGTATCACTGCCATGGACAAAGACTCATTTTCTTTTGAAGTCTTCCTTGTCAGGTTATTTACATTTCACAGTTAAAAGGCTCCTCTCTGGAGAACATGAATTCTAAAACAAATAAGAGAAAAAGTCCTAGGCGAGCTAATGCTACTTTAAAGAGATAATGTAAATCAACCCTGACACCATCAGTGTCATCCTAAAGCACGCTGAGAATTTCCAGTGAAAGTTACTAACATTAAGCAGATTTAGAGAGCCAGCCAAAAAAAATAAAGCAAACCTGTAGGTAAACTGCCCTCCAGGCCAAGTCTGTTGTTACAGCCATGTATTACAGTGAGAGGGAGAGGAGGAACACTCCAGTGGTGAAAAGCATTTGTTTGGGAAGTCTGGAGGAAGAATTGGTCCAGAATAAATAATTTATAGTGTGATCTGTGAAAATGCCTATGGAATATGACACCTAATTCTCACTGCAAGTTAGACAGAAAGCTGGATGCCCAGCGAAACTCTTAAAGAATGTTACCCTTCAAATTATACGGCTCTTTTCCCAGCTTTAAAATAAGAATGCCACTTTCTTGCTTAAGAGCACATTTAAGGCCTGAATTTATTAAGGTTCTTTCATATGCAAGGTATTACAGAGGAGTAAAGGTTTGGGGGTTTTAAAGAAAAAAAAGAAGAAAAGACAAAAGAACTCTTTATGGGATAATAAATTTCTGTGAGTTTTAATACTTCTAAGCACTGTATGTACACATATAATGCACAGACTTCATGCTACACAGCTTTCTTTGCCTTCCCTGGATGAGAAGGCTCCTGGAATGTTATTGTTTTCAAGGGGGTGGTTTTTAAGAATTTACTGTGAATACATGCATTATATATGTGCACACCAAAACACTGCTGGGGCTGTAAATGACCCAGGAGTTCATAAACATGGCTATTTTCTTATCTGGTTCAAATTGATGCAAGGAAGCAATTGTTACACAGCTCTGGCTGAACAGAGACCCAATCTCACAAGGGACAAGGGGGCTTTCCATGGCGTTTCACATAAGGAAGAGTTCAAAGGAGATGACAGATTGTTTATTACATCCCTTGTACCATGAGGGTCTGATCCCTGTGGTGTTCACAGGAGCTAATGCAAAAGAAACACGCTGAACACCCAGCCTGGATCTGAAGAGGACTGAAATGATTGTAAAAAACAATGAGATTAAGAGAACTGAAAGACAACAAACTCCTCTGTGGTTTCTGTCTCATTTTTCCTCAGAATTTAAGGGTGTAACACCACAACTTCCTTCAATACTCCCCCCCTGCCCCAGTGAAGCACAGTTATCCAGTCCCACCATTAGTGAGGATGTCAGCAAGAGGAATCTCAGACTCCCAGCCACCTCTTTACGAACTTTATTAAGGGGAGATTGTCATCCCAACCTCACAGAAGTTAATAATTACAGTGTTCTGCAGAAGTTAATAATCTATATTGCTTCTGCACAGGACTAACAATGAAATGGTTGTTTAAACACAGCTTCTTTGCTACGATGGAAAACTGTGTGCACCACTCCTCAGCTCAAGTGAATGTTAATGACGACTATGGAAAAATAAAAGACATTTTCTGATACACACACTACAGTTCTTTAAGAGTCTTCTTAGGATGTCAGATAGGATTATCCTTCAGATAATTGTTTAACTGCATTTTGAGACTGACGAAATAAGACCTTTAACAACAATGAATACATGAACTCTGATTTTTTTTTATTATTATTATGTTTTTTAAGTGCTGGAGAACGTTTTAACCATCACACACACACTCACATACACACACACTCTCAAACTACCACACTAGGCAAGATCAGAGCTTAACAGCCAACAAAACACACATTCAATCCCTGAGATCATTTTCCTGAAATAGAAAACTACATATGTTTCTCAAATTTCACATCAAGCCACTGCACAGGCCGAGCTGCAGGGGAGAAGGGAGCCAAGCCTGCCTTTGGGCTTGGGGGAGGAAGGACCTGAAACCAAGATGATTCCTTTCATATCACCACATTTCTCGTCCACAATCTCCACTTAACAAACACCCCCGTTTCACAGCATTTCTAGCTGGGCTTGCTTATCAAGCAGCCTTTGCTTTGTCAAATTAAGACACATTGCCTTGGATTAGTGAGACTCCCTGAGTTCACGATGACTTCATGGTTGGCTCAGTTCAGTGTCTCTGTGGCAAACTGCCAGGAATACATCCACTGCCCCCAATCCTTTCTATACTGACCTAGCTGGCTTTTGTTTTTTTGGTTTGTTTTTTTTTTTTTTTAGCAGCAAACGAACACAATAGAAAACGAAGGGCTAGATACTGTCACAGCTAATTAACAATCCTAACAACTTCAAAAAATAAAGTAGTAAATATTTGAAGATCTGAATGCAAGCCTCTGCAGTGCAAGCTCTCAATGTATGTCTAAAGCTGTTGGAAGGAGACGGTGCAGTTTTTCTTCACCGGGCAGATACAGTGAGACACTCTGAAGGGCTCCTGTTCTTGTGGAAAACACATTAAGCTTCTTTTGCTAATATTTTGTAAAGGGCACTTGTACAATAACAATAGCTAAAGCTTCCTGCTTGCCTGTGTGCTTCCTGGCTAACACTAACGAGACCTGCTGACAATTTTCTCCTTCAGCACACAGAACTCTTGCAGATTACTCGGTAGACTCAAGGACATATCGTTTTTAAATTTAAAAAAAAAAATCTAACAGTAATGGCCCACATTGCACCTGCCCTTCACAGTCCTGATAACTTTTCCAGCTACACATATCCTATTTTCTGGATCAGTCTGTGTCTCACCAGTCTCCAAAGAACATGTTTTGAATTTATTAAAAGCCTGATAGCAGTAGAATGCTCTCATTTGGCAAACATACCATCACAGGGACACTTGCTTTTGGCTCCATGACAAGAAATTTATGGTACTTTGTCCAATCCACAAAAACACCATCCCTCCCCTCCCAACCAGCCTTTCAAGATAATTCTCCCTTCTCCAGAGACTTCTCTAAACAAATCTGCAAGTCTGAAGTCTTGGGTTTCATTTCATAAACAGGACACAACACCCGAGTGCAATTCAGGATACTGTCACTGCCCCATGGGCTCAGCACTAATCACAACAGCTTTCTGCAGTATTCCCTAGGCCCCTGCTTTCCAAAGACAGGCCTGATTTTTAGACCAGGCATCTTTTGAAGTAGGCACAAAATATCAACAAGAATCCAAGCACCAGATCCCAGCCAAAGGGTATCCATTAGTCATGGCAGGGCTAGGAAGGAAGGGAAGGGCAGCTGGCCCCAAAAAGTGGTGTCTGGGCTGCTGCAGTTACCACATCTCTCTGAAAGGATTGCCCAATCCTTGAAAAAGACACAGACATCCTTCAGATAATCATTTAACTCACACCAGTTTGTTTTTTCAACAGTGCCTCTAAACACAAGCTCCTCTTCCAAACTCCCTCTCCCTTCTCAGAGTTTCCAGCCCATTCTGGATAAAATACTTGGTGAGGGCTCCACTGACACAGCCATGAGAGACCTCACAGCGGTAAAAGTAAGCAACCTCCTAAGAGTGCGTGGATGCATCAGTTTAACAGATGAAGAACAAACACAGGGATGAACAAACATCAAACCCCCACATGTATTCAGCTGCCTGAACACCTCCAAAGACACAGACTTAATTCACTTCCCCAAATCACACAGGGGACATCACAGGGTAGAGACCTGAATCCAGATTCTTGGATTCTAGAACACCTCCCTGGCTTTATTGTTCTATTACCAGCTTCCCTCACTACAATTCAACAAGGGACCAGACTCTACTCCAGTTCATCCCAGCGGACTCTGCATCAACTCTGATAATGTCCAGGGAGTTCTCTGGAAGTCCATCAGTGCAACGCAGCCATCTCAAGCCCTAATTATAAGCAACTCAAAACAAGTTACAAATAAACTTTAAGGACTCAACCACTGCTTAACATAAAGAGCCAGCTACTTAAGCGTGCACAAGCCAAGGAACTCATAAATGGAAGAAAACAATTTGTCAAGTATCTTCCTGTTGAAAATAGACTGTATACTGAAAAGAGATCCCCCTCTCTCACAGAGATACTGACAAATACTAGTCATGTGCTTCCCAGAAATGCTTTTTATCAACTACAAGCATTTGCTTTTCACTTTGCAGTCCATCACTACCATAAACAGTATGAATTTCTTTCTCATAAAACTGAGAAACTCATGATCCTGAGATCTCTTGGAAGGAGATCATTTAGAAAAGTGAAGTATATGAAACAGCTGTTCCACCCTTTCCCATGTCATGATGGCAAGCAGCTGAAGACTGACTGGACAAGTATTTTCACAAATGAAAATTATTTGGGTCAAATTCATAGATGAGATGAAGTTTCTACTAGATAGCACATTACCTTCCCCAGATATTAACATACCTAGAGTATAATAATATGAAAAAAAAAAATATTCTGCACAAATATTCAATTTGTTCCAACTTTTTTGGGTCATTTTGGGAGGTGGCTTGTAGCACAATGTTGGACACCCTCTATCTCAATAATGTCAGCCTGACATTATTCCCTATGTTTCCAAATCCTCCTTCACAGGTCTAATCTCTCTTCTGTTAGAATTCATCTTAAATTCCAATACAGACTAGCTCATTTTGCAGTGAGTGAGTTGCCTGTGATTGGAAGTGGCCCTGAAGCAGAATTCTGGGTCTAAATACACATGACCTTTAAGAAATTTGTGTGTGGATTCCACCCAGTTTAACAGCTCAGCCCTATTCTTATCTGCAATGTAATCCTTCACAAGACTCCAGAAACACATTGAGATTACAGATGTGCATCTCTGGTAAGAATTCCCCATCCATAACACAGTAGCCTGTAACTAAACCAGAGAGGAGTTTAGATTTTATTATGATAGCTGTACCCCAAGTACCATATAAAGGAAAGGTCACCAGAGGTTCTGGATGGGGGAGGGAGAGCAGTGAGTCACACTCACCATGAGCAGAAGGGCTGAGCCTCTGAAAAGCACTGTCTGTCACAGAACAGCTCTTCCTCTCCACCACAACATTTCTGGGAGAAGACAACTGAGTATTCAAGTGGCAAAACCAACACTCATTATTGCATCCTTGGGGGGCCAAAGCTGAGAAGTTCCAGGTTTAAATTTTTTAACTAAAGAGCTGTCAGTAACATTTGTTTTAATGCAGAATAGTCAGAATGACCGTGCCTGGATCGTTCAGGACAAGTCAGTGGTCATTCATCAGCCCAAAGCAGAAATAATAAAACATAACTACATTAAATATGGAGCATTACAGGCAACAGCTTTCCAAGAACAATGGGAATCAACAATTTGAAACTCATCCTTTGCAACTGATGCGTGGATGTTGTACAGTGAGATACAGAGCAATTTCAAAGCCAGGAGGTAAAAAATCCTAGAAGATGTTTGAGCCTCCACCTCGGAGGTAAGAAACATTCATTGTTTATTATAGGTCCACTGGAAAAAAAACTTGGCAACAAGGCAGTTCAAGCCAGCAGAATTAAAGGTGAAAGACAAAGGATTTCATACTTAGAAAAACACATCAAGAACTGCTTTTCAAATACGTCAAACTCTGATCTCACACACTACTTAACTTTGTGCACAGAGACCTCACTGAAGGCAAAAAGACTTTACATAATTTCTAAATGTCAAATACATATAAAATGTTTTAGAGAACCCCTTAAAAATTTAAAGAAGCAAGGTCTCTGCTATAAAAGTGCCTTCGGAATTGCATTTATTTTGGTAAAATCCTCAACACCAAAACAAATTTTTTTAAAAATAAATCCTTCTTTTATCAGGGCCAAGTTCTGTATGATTCACAGTGACTAACACTGTGTCTTGCCCTGTGAATAGACTCCTTTGTGCTCAAAGGGAGAAAGGATGGTAAGAGGTAAGAAGCTCATACCTGATAAATTCACACTTCCCTTGTGTTATGAGCATATGCAGGACAAATTACCTGACTTCACCAACCTACAAGAAAATTCTCAGAAAACAGGCGTGCATGGGGTAAAGCAGAGAAAGGAAAAAAAAAAATAGGTTTGATTCCAGAAAAATGTTTCTTGTCTCTATTTTCTTGTCTTTTTCTTCCTTCTTTGTTACTCTACAAGACAATCCACTAGAACCAAAACAACGGGCTTAATTTTGGGGAGCACATTAAAGACAGCAATGAACAAGGAGCCATTTTATTCAGAATAGAAGACTCTCAACCAAAGTGTGAGGGAAGACTTTATCCAGAGAGTCTTTTCCAAACATTCCTATCTCCCTTACAACCTTCATCAACACAATTAAAAGATTTTGAGTAATCCCATTGTCATTGCTAAGGAAATGAACTTGCCAGTCTAAATTCAGACATCTCAACTTTTGAGTATAATCCTCTGCAACTCTATTTTTTTAAGAGAGATTCTCTGCTTCACCTCCAGGAAGTTGCAGCCAAGAACACAAAGCCAAAGCCAGGCAGGACCATGGAGCTGTCAGGATCACTGTGCCCTCCCTTTTCGGAGCCTCCTCCACCTCATGCCCTGACCAAAGGGTACTAATGCTAAATCAAAGTCCTGAGTCCTTTCATAAGATGCAGATTCTGGAATATCATCTGGGATCCTGGGATTTATCCTCTTGAAGGTAGAGTTGGGTCAGGTGACAGGACTGTTTAGATTGCAAGATCTGTGAGGTGAAAGTTGTTCTTCTGTTACATAATTCAGAGTTAGACAGCAAAATCTGACTGAAAGTCCAAAGGAAGAAGATTTAAGATGCCATCTATCAGTTATCATCTGGCAAGTCCTTGCACAACTCCTCTTTTCCATTTTTTTAAGTCAATCATAGCACTTCCCTGCTGTATAATGCAAGGAATATATAATATATAATGCTCTAACAATAGCTGTCAATCAAGAAGACTAACTAGGGAGAAATAGAGCACTCAAATAAAAAGAACTGTATCTGGTGGGAAGGTATCTAATTTCCAGAGAGACTAAAACTATCCTGTGGTCAGTTTTCATCTGAGACTACATTTTGCACAGATTCCACTGCACAAACTGCAATGGAAATATAACTGTGAGCTGCACTGAACCGGGTATGATTTTAAATAAATAATACTGTCCCTCACTTCTCACAAGGATGTGCAAATGCTCTTCACCTGTGTTGGTCACTTTAATCCACATTTTTAAGGGATTCTCTCAGAGGGTTTTGTTCAACTGCTCAGCAAGGATTCCACGGTGCTTTTGGGGAGCAGCACAGCTGCCATATTTTACAGTGAAGTGACCATTTTAAATTAGATGTTACCAGATCCCTCCCACATGGCAAAGAAGTGCATACTTCCAATTCTCAAAAAAGTCAATAAATTTGTCAACAAAAATAGATTTCAAAGGATTACTAGACGTATATTTCACAGGAACTCCAGCAACCATATTTATGCTCCAAAATGACATTTTGCAGCAACGTACTGTATCTGTGAATTCCACTGCTCCCAGGAACAACTGTGTTCAGGAATGCACGATGGAGGCAGGAGATAGGTTCAAGATGTTTTTGGGGCTGGCTGAATTACAGACAGATGTACATAACAGCAGGTCCAGTCAGAATGAATTAAAGCAAAAACGTACATAAGAAAATAGACAAAATCATATTGTTATAATTAACATACCTTGCAGTGACACCTGTGGCTTTCCAAGATAAGAAATCCGGAAGATCAAAGAAGTAGCCGACCTTCTCCCACGATTCTGGCAAGTTCTAAGAAAAATATGTTTAGAAAGGCAGATATTTGAGGTCAGGCATGGTCATGTCCTTATTTTAATGCAATTAAAACCCTGATATTTAGGTAAAAAGGACAATTTTTTTAAACCCAGTGTTCTGATCATCCAGTCAGCTCTACTCTCTGATTTACTGCCTGGAGAACTGAGCCTTTCCCCCACCACAGACTGATCATAAGCAAAGTTCTCCTTGAGGAGTTCATGGAGGCACAAGTTTCAGATCAATAACCTGGGGTGTCTCTGCTTCCCATCAGCTGCTCAATGTCAGAGCAGTTTCAAAGCCAACAACTTTATCAAAAAACATTTGCTTGAAGAATTTTCTATTTTCTAAAATACACCATTTAGGATTTAAAAATATTTAAAATTTAAGATTTAAAATTTAAAATTTGTTAATTATAAGCACAGGAAGAAAACAAAGAGCTCTGTGAGCACACAAACAAAGCCTGCAGATCACGTGGCTTTTTGAAAAGCCACACGACACTCCCAAACTCCAAAAAAAATTCTTCTACCAGGAAAGATCATTTACAAGGAGTTTCTACCACTGTTCTCTGCAGAGAGATGATGGTCCAGAAAGCAAGAAGACCATCAGAAAAGGCTGGTCTTATCACCTGGGCCAGGCTCCATTCCTTGTTTCCATCTCCAAAGCTCAGTCTGATTTCAGCTTATGTTAGCAATGCATATTCTCAAAATTACTTTTCCACAAACAATCTCCACATCACCCAGCTATCAGACCATGATGAATGGGAAGAAAGTTTTCCCAAGAGTAATGTTGTGCTCCAGTGTGACAGACAGTGAGCATCGCTGTCCTGCAAAGCAATCCCAGTGGTCACCTCTGACCTCAGCACATTAAAATAAGTAAAGAATATCAGAACTAAACAAAAGCCCACAAGGGTCACAAATCAAACTTCCATGGGAAAATAAGATTGCTTGAAAAACCTCCACCAGCATTTTAAATAATTGAAAAGTGCAAAGTTTTCTCACTTGAGAACAGCTCCTGCACTAAAAACACAAGTCCTTGCTGGGGTCTTTCTGG
This sequence comes from Eulacestoma nigropectus, assembly GCA_013397775.1. NCBI lineage: Eukaryota > Metazoa > Chordata > Aves > Passeriformes > Eulacestoma > Eulacestoma nigropectus. The sequence goes on from VZTE01006591.1 coordinate 515,844, forward strand.
AGCAAAAATGAACTCCATGCAGTGTCAAGAATGTACAGGCTGAACTAAAAGAGAACACAATGCCATTTTAAGAAATAATATTTGGCTCTTGAAATTCCTGGCTGTGAGGATGCTGAGGCCCTGGCACAGGGTGCCCACAGAAGCTGTGGCTGCCTCATCCCTGGAAGTGTCCCAGGCCAGGTTGGATGAGGCTTGGCGTACCCTGGGATAGTGGAAGGTGTCCCTGCCTGTGGCAGGGGGTTGGAATGAGATGGGTTTTAAGGTCCCTTCCAACTCAAATCATTCTGTGATTCTATGATTCTGTAACTTAATTCAGATACTCTGTGATATCAAACCAAAATCTTACAAGCCCAGAAAGTTGCTGAAATGGAATCCATGAATTCGAGAAACTAAGGTGCAACTGGGTAAGTACAAAACAAGCAAAATTTTGTTGAGTTCTGGGTCATGCCAACAATCTGTCTTAAAACTTGGAGTTTAGACCTTCAAAAGCTTCTAAAACTTACTGGGTTTCTATTGAGTTCAAAAAATAAATGCTCTGATTACAACTTTTTACTATAAAACACACAACCTTTGGATGTCTGCTCCTGACCACTCAGGTTTAGCTCACCTCCCAGACATATGTGGTTGCTACTCACATAAATTTAACTTCCTACAGGAATGCCAAGGTGCTCCACAGTTTAGCCCAAAGATCATTCAGCCTGATTATTTTGATAATAAAAGCCATTAGGGGCTGTTAACACACCTGGCAGCCTTCAAGAAGGAACAGAAGTAGTCTGGCTATTCCTTTAATCAGAAAAGAAACTAGATTAAGAATAACTGTCCTCTTCAAACAAATCTGTTTCATCAAAGATACTCCTTGGATCCTTATTCTATTACTTCAAGAATTCCCAAAAGCCACATGTTAGTGACACTCAAAATACTTTGTTTCATGAACATCCAAATGATTCATTTTTTGCCATCTTGATGCTGTGTCATCACTAATTAGTACAGACAAAAAAAAATCATAGCACACCCTGATGCTTCTTTCAAACAAATTTAAAGTCTCCATGTTTTCGACACTCACTGAAGTTAATTCAAATTTATTTTCACCCAGTCAGGAGTCTGTGACCACATTAAAAGGATTGTGGAAAAGATCCAGGAACGTTCCCAATGCTCTGTTCACATCCTGCGACTCACCCTCCAAACTCACTTGCACAGGAACTCACACAATCCTTCTGCTTTCCAGAGGTACTTATGAGGTGCCCTTTCTCATCTCTCTCTCTGCTTGCTTTGGGTTATTTTAACAACTACACCTCCACAGAATCATCTTGTGAGATTTTTATAGATAATGCCAAATACTTGGGGACAAGAGTTTAAGAATTATGTAGTGCAATGTATTTTAATCTTCCTAGGCAAGAAGGGAAAATGAGGGATTTCTCAATTGGACTGGAAACACACACAGAGGGTGTCTTTTTCTAAATTACAGAAAACAAATGCACATTGTGTGAAAGGAAGAAAGGGAACAATGGAATACTTAATGCACACACTCACAGGGATCCAAAAACTTATGTCCCATGCCCTGCTCCAACTCAAAGCAAGGATTTACAACTTGGATCTCCCACACTTCAGACTGGATGCCAAGCCATGTGATAGCGCTATTCCCAGACAGCCAAGATAGGCCATGAGCAGAAATTCCATCCTTGCCAGAGCCATGGCTTGCAAACTGATCAATTTTGACACAACTTGCACTCTAATTGGTAAAAGATTAACTGACTGAATTATCAGAGTCAGGAACTGGGGCAGGGGGGAGAGAAGGGGCTTGGAAAGTAAGTTCTTGGAGTAAGGCTGCTGCTGAAGGGGGAGAAAACTGCCTGCAGCACCGACACTGGTGCAGGTATCCTTAAACCCCTGAGGCATCCCGGGCATGGCACCACAGGCAGGCAAGCACCAGAGCCCAGACCAGAAAGGGCTGCAGAGGGACAGAGCAGGCACGTGAAATCAGAGCTGGAGAAGCTGAACAAGGCAGGGAGGGCAGTGTGTGCCTGCTGGCAGTGGGACTGTCTCCCCTCCGTGTCTCTCCTCTCCTCTGCAGTGGGACTGCCTTGTCCCACTGCAGAGGAGAGGAGGGACACGGAGGGGAGACAAACAAGCAGGACATGCTCAGAGGTGCAGGTGCTTCAAATCTCCCAGCTGTGAATGCTGTTTCTAAATGGCACTTCTGCCTGATTAGCAACTGCAGCTAAAAGCCAAACCCAGGCTGAAGTACAACTTATGCACGCGTGTCTGCACTGTGTACGGATTGTGATAACACAGAGTGTTGAAACATTTATAAACAATTCTAAACAAGAGTTCAGTTCCAAACTCAACAGCCTGGAGTCATTCTCATTTAACACAGAATTTATTATTCATTTTAATGGAAAAATATTCAGTCACATTCAACAAGACAAAAAGCCAGCTGCAAGGGCAGCAAGCAGTGAAGAAGACATGCACCAGCAAAGGAGCTGCTGCCAAGCTAATGCCACTACATCCACTATCCTTCCCCCCACTGCCAGGGAAAGAGATTTTAATTGTTTCTGCAAATGATCCCACTGGTAGCTGCAAGCCACAGGTGTACAGAAGGAAGAAGGACGATGGATCAAACAGCAGCTCTAACTGAGGATGTGAACAGTAACAGTCAGGAAGATGACTGACTGCCAGAAAAAAAACTTCTCACAGACTACTGATTTTAGTTATTAATGGCAGAGGAATGATATGCTAAACAGCCACTACATGGTTTGGGGTTTTTTCCTAAAGGGAGGCTCTTCCTCGCTCTTAAACATGACATTAAGAGCAGAGTTGTGAAAACAGAGTATAGAAGACTGCACTTCATTTAGAGGCAGTTACCAAGCAAATACCTACCCCCAGTCCAATATCCCCCACCTACTTAGAATAAACAATAAATTTCAGCATCTCTGATTTAATGGGACTAGTATTTTTTAGAAATAGCTGGTTTGTAATGTCATTAGTATGAGGAAAACATAACATGCATCCTTTCGTTTTGGCACAAGCTACAATAACATTTTCAGCCAGAAATTAGTAAACATTTTTTTTCTTCTGCTATCTCTAGGAAAAAAAAAAAAATACTAACAAGCTAATTATGGAGCTGGACAACCCTTCCCTGCAGTTTTTGCACTGCTGTGTTTGAGCTGTGTTCTCACTGCTCTAATGCTTGTTTGCCACAGCACAGATGTCTGTACAGTTGTGTTGTACTGACAAACACCTGCAGCAAAATAATTCCCAAGGGAAGGAGTTATGTACTCCCATTTTCAGGTCACATGCAGGCATCTGCCTCCCACAACTACCTATGTACTCAGTCAGGCAGTGAACATCCAATTTTTTCAGCCAAAGTCACCAAAAGTACAGAACCTGCTTATTAAACTGCCCAAAAATGTACCTGCAACTACAATAGTAGAAAACTATTGCAATAATGTTTTGTAAGAAAACTGTAAATTAAGAAATCTAACAGCAAAAGGAGTGAATTTAACTGGCTATTTTAAAAGAACCAGTAACCAGGAATTACTCTCCTTTTTAGTGAAGGTTATATTCAAACTTACCTTACTGGCTTCAGGAAGACTTTGTCAGAACCATCTTTCAGCTAGTTTCTAAGTATTTGTCAAAGGATTCTTTATTTCACCTTCATTTACAGTTGGTGTTCTTAATTCGGCTGACCACATTCAAAAGTCAAATGTGGCTGCATCCACAGAAGTGAGCTTCATAAAAAATCATGTATTTGTTTTGTTCTGCATTTAACACTGGACTCTTATCACCACACATGATCCACACAGGCAGAAAAATACAATGCTGCTCCTAAGTGAGCCACAGATGTGCACACTTTAACCAGGCTGCCCCACAGGCCACACAGTAGCTGCATTCAGCTGATCATTTACTGCCAACAGCTGTCCCCGACACACAAACTCCACTTGCAGGGATGGCTTTGCCATAGGAACAACTATCTGCAATCACAAGCATCAAGACCAACCAATTAATTTCATGGATGCTAACTACAAGGTGCCAGAGGGTAAAATGATTCAGCCCCAGTCAAACTGAACTGAATGTAAGCAAACACAAATCAAACAGAAGACCTCAAAAAGCCTATTATGTCCTTAAAAATTTAGTTTTTTAGTTCAAACTCAAAATGGAATAGAGATGAAGAGCTGGAAGAAGAGAATAAACCCTGAAGCCTTCAGTCTCTAGTTAAAACTCTATGCTGTGCAAGGAGATGAAATGTTAAAGAGAAAGCATTATATGGAAAAGAAAGTCAAAAAGAAGCCAGGTGAGAGTAACTCGTGATTTTGAAGAAAACCTGCAGCATCCCTCCACAAATAAATACAAGGGGAGAGGAAGAAGAAAGCCACAAGAGATAAAGACCAGTATCTACTTCTTGTATAGTGGTGTCAGCTCATTCCTCACACTGAGTGAGGTCATCTGCACCTTCAATTCCAGGAACAAGGTGATGGAAATGGAAAAGCACACTTAGGTCATCATTGAATCACAGACTGGTTTGGGTTGGAAGGGATCTTAAAGACCATCCAGTCCCACCCCCTGCCATGGGCAGGGACACCTTCCACCATTCCATGTTGCTCCAAGCTCCTCCTAGCCTTGGACACTTTCAGGGCTTCTATGGACAACCTGTGCCAGGGCCTCCCCACCCTCACAGGGAAGAATTCCTTCCCAATATCCCATCTAACCCTGCCCTCTGTCAGTGGGAAACCATACCCCCTTGTCCCATCACTCCAGGCCCTTGTCCAAAGTCCCTCTCCAACTTTCTTGTAGGTCACCTTAGTCCTTCCCCCTTCTCCTTCCTCTTCATTACTTCCAACCAAGTCAGGGTAAATTTGCAAAGTCTTATTTTAGCAATACTTTTAACTGCTTAGATGAAAATTCTTCAAGCCACAGGAATTCCACTCCTCTTTTGAGAGACACCCTAATCACTCACAATTTACCAGCATTGCTGATTTGACCTGCCAGACCCTTCCTCAGAGAGGTCAGGTTTGCAAATACTGTTGTTAGGAGAGCCCAGGGCAAAACATGAGATAAGAGTATCTTGTCATCACACATCTCCTAATGTGGCCTTCCAGACTCAGGAGAGCCCCACGGAAAGGCAGAGGGAGGCTTTGGTGACAATGTACACACAATTAACCTCTCGGTGTAACAACAGACCAACAACCATTTAGTATCAAGTGCTTTAAATAACTTCCTTCCAAAAGTGCATCTAGTAATCTCCTAAATTTATCTTTTATTTATTTTATCTTTATTATTTAACTTCTATTTTATTATATCACTTCAGACATAAAGCAGTACTTTTCCCCACTGCACCTTCTCTGCAAAACCCATATGAATGCAAGCAGCTGTGGAATGTGCACAGCACCAATCCCAGGCAAAGATGTACAGAGAGAAAATAGCAAAAACATTCAATAGCAGAAACATTAAATTCCTGGAGAGTTCAAAATACAGTCCAGAGAATTCAAAGCAAAAGTCAACAGTGATTCTTCATATATTAGGGTGTACATGGTGACCTGGAGCATGACTGTGCAAAGTGTCTGGCTGTGGGTTTTCTTCTGCTTTGTTTCCTTTACAAACATCCCTGTGTTGAACGTGTTGCAGCCATGTCAAGCCTTCTGATCCAAAACTTTCCAGAAACATGATGCCAACCAGAGGGATAAAGGCTCAAAGTAGCTTCTGGATACACCTTGGTTTAGGCAGTTTTGATTTTGGTCAGACACAGGAGAATGTGCCCAATCCACGGTTTTTGTCTTAGCTTCCTGGGATACTGTCAGGTATATGACAACACTAGGGAGGAATATTGAGAAAGGAATAATGAAGGAAAGGAAAAAAAACCCCATCTCACTATGTTCAGTAGCCAGGAAAGGTGGAGAGACCAAAGCCACGAGCACCAAAGCCACGAGCACCAAAGCCAGGCACAGTGGAGGTAGACACTGTAAAACTTTCCCAGGCAGTAACCCAGGTCAAACCAGGTACAGTGCAGTCATTTTCTGAACACCAGGTATCATAATTAAGTAGAAGTATGATGGGAACTTCAGTTTCAACTCTGCAAAGCCCTCAGATCGTCTCAGTTGAAAAGGATAGAATAAAACCAAAACGTGTCTTTCTACCTGCTAATCTTGCAACTCTCCCACGGGATTTGAAAATAAGCTTCCTTTTTGCCAGCTTGTGCATTATCACTAAGCTTAAGAAATAATCCTGCAGTCAGAATAAAGCATTTTTTCCCCGTGGTGTGTGAGCTGGATCAAAATCTCACTCTGCCGTGGGAAATACACTAAACACAGACAATAAAGATGATACAACACAAAAAAACAGGAAGGAGACCATTAAATACTATTCTATAAGTAGTTTTCCTGACCATACCTTTAATACCTGTGTCACAGTTTATTGATCTATAAAATATTGATAACAAAGAATCTGAAGAGACTTAAGTAATTTATATTTGTAGCCCAGTTCAAGACAGTCCACTGAGAAACAACAAATGTGCAAACTGCTCTTGTTGCTCTCATTTGAAAAACCTGACATTCAAAGTTATTACAAGATTTGCCTTCCTGGGCAAAAAATGAGGACACTTGCATCACATGAAGCTGAGTTTGAGCTGTCAGAGCCCAACGTGACCCTTTGCTGACAGCCCTGATGTCAGGTAAGCCAAGGATGCATTTCTGTGCCTGGCACTGAAAATAAACCATCCCTCTTCATTTAATTCCTTTCCCTCTCCTACTTTGCAAGGAGTACAGAAGCAGTAAAACCACTCAATCTCCAGATCTAAAAGGTTTAACCAAATCTCAGCTGACTACAGCCCACTCCAGGACAACTGTTACAGCTCCTCAGCAGCTGAGGTGTTGCTGTAGGTGTTGAGGTGCCCGAGCTAAGCAGGGCAAGCTTAAGCAGTTTAATGGTGAGTCATGGCCAGACCACTTAGGACGCAGGGAGTGTCTCTTGGGCAGCTCAGCAGGCAAACACTGAGGTAAAAAACCCTCTCTTAAGGACAATAATCTCCTTAGCTGGTATGTCAGCAGCTGAAAAGGGACATATGAACAAGCCCTGGTCTGCACCACCCTTCTGCCAGGAAATCCCTGCTGCTGGCTGGCACCTGGGGTCAGGAGGATCCCGTGTCCCACCCACTGGCTCGTGGATGGAACAAGCCCTGCAATGCTCCCCTTCACAGCACAGCAATTATGTCACAGGGCTTTGAGGTCACAGCAGACTCACACCTCCACGTGACCACATCTGGACACCCCATAATCCGGACTTCCTGAGCAGTCAGGTACTGATACCCCAGACCTTGCGATACAAAAATGCTTTAAATGCACAGGATTCATTTAATGTTTTTACAGCTTACATTTTATTATTTATAAAATGACTGATGTATGATACTCATAGCTCAAGAAGGGAAGAACTACTAGATGGATATTCATTCATTATCAACATTCATTACCCTCTCCTGTCATTAATCTGTCAGTACCTGCTTCTACCAGTTAATTCCTTTGACTTTCCCCAATCTGCACCTTGTTACAATATAATGTCTCATGTCTGTAAGGACAGGAGAATCTGGCTGCTTGAAACTGGCAGCAAGAAATTTACATTTAGGCTTTGTTAAAATGACAGTGAGCATCATCGAGGCCAAATGTAAAAAGCCAGGCTGGAGGATGTTATAAAAATTTCAAGTGGCAAGTGTCTCTCCTTTTATCTGACAGTTGTTACTAAGAGGCCATATGTCACTGTAAGGCACCAAATTTAAACACAGGAGACAGAGGCAGAGCTCCCCATTACACACAGGGCACCTTCCCTCTACACATGGTTTACTTCCTGCTGATGGGACAGAACTAAACTGAAGCTGGAAGTGGAGAGTTCCTCTACCAGCAGCCAAAGCCATCACACCCTGCACTGCTGGATGCCTCAAAAGCAGTTCCTCTGGCACTCCAGGCTCCAGAAGCTGGAGCAGGAAATACACCTCCATAACTAACTCCTAGGATACCTTGAGGACTCATTTATTACCTACCTGCACCTCAATTTGTATTAATATCTAATCTTAAATAAGGAAGGCATTTGGAATGTTTCTATCAGGGAACACTCCATTTCAACAAAATCAAACATATTTCTATGAAACTGAGAGGAAAAAAGAACCTCAAAAGTTTTAAATCACAACTTAGCCTGGCCTTACTCTGCGCACCTTGGGGTTCAACACTAAGGCTGAAGACTTTTGTTCTAGAAATCTCATTCTCAGGAATTAACAAGGGGCACTAATCACCAGTAAAAATGCACCACAGTGTTAAATGTACTCACTTCCTTTATCCAGAGCAATTTAGGTGGCTGCATTTCCACAGACATGGCTCCCCCTACGTAGTTCAGAACCCTGTGTTGGGTTGCATTGATGCGCTCGACTTGACTCACTGCACGATGGTCCATCCACATGATCACATTCCTATGGTTCTGTCCTGGGGGGGGGGGAACAGAAAAAAGAGTATTTTAGCCCCAGCTCAGTACTGTAACTTACTAGGCTCTAAACTGCTTCACACTTTCTCTTCTACACTGAAAACTCAAATTCTATTTGTGTTAATAATTCACAGTGGGTATCTAAAAATAAAATTTTAGCCCTCTGAGTCAACTTTGGGACATGCCGAGCACTGAGAATGCTGACTGAAACCAATCAGGCTCGTGAGCATCCAAGAACTGTGAAACACCATGTTCTCTTGTATTTCATTCAAAGAACTCAAACTTCTTGACAAAGTTCATGTATTTAATGAAAAATATAAAGGAACATTTTGGTGACCAAAAACTAAAAATGTGACAATATCTGAACAATTACATTCTGAATTGAAATTAACTCAATTGGCTATAGGGATTCTCTTTCCTCTTCTATGGTTATGAGAAGAACTACACTAATTCCTTTCCAAAATACTGTTTCAAGTGGGATAATTTGCTGAAATGCTTTTATTTTGGATGTGCAAGGAGAAAGCATTTGGCAAATCTGCATCAGACACGAATGAGAACAAGAAGCAAAGAACATTTTATCCAAATTAACCTCCAGAGGACCTGCCAGACAGAGGGAACAGTAATCCAGGTGACACTGCAGATTCCTCTCTGGCTAAGTACACTGCACACTCCACAGCACAGCCACTCAAGCATCATCTTGAAAGCATAGTCCAAAACAAGGCAGAAGTGTGAGCCACATCAATATTTCTAAAATGGATTGAAATACAACTTAGAACTGTGAAACTGCCTGAAACCCCATCACTGCAAGGCTCTTCACAGCATTACAGTATTGAGTGAATTCTTGTCTTGTTGTTTAGCACCAACACTGTGTAAACTCAAAGTTCTTGGGGATATCAGAGCACAAAAAATGAGAACTGAATTTGACTCACTAGACCCAAAATAGCCCCAGACATCATTAGGCATTGAACAGATCGTAAGAGACATTCAAACTGAAAAATAAATAATCTGATCTAAATTTAGAGAAGGACGTTTTGGGGGCAAAGCTGGTTTTTTGAGAAGGATAGGAGGAGATGACAAACACATCTGAGAACAGGAAGGGGACACACACAGAATTATGTCTCTGTAACTACTGATATAGCACACACACCTAATCTTAAGTGGGATTCACTGGGAAAAAGTGCAGCCCAGACTTTCTGTGAGTCTTCTGAATCAACTACCCAAAAACTAATAAAACCCCCCAGATTTTTAGGAAAAGGTCACAGATTGTTTCTGAAGTTTAGCACTGTCCTAGACAAAGACAGAACACCAGTGAAAGAAAATACATAAACTGAACCTCTTGCCCACAGCTCCATGACAGAGCAAGCATTTAGACTACACTAACATTTTTAACATTCCTTTAGCCAGTGTGGATGGGCATTTATACATACTATAAAAGCCACGATCAGTACAGTCTGAAGGAGAGGAAAACATGTAGAAAAGAAAAATGAGCATAGATTTCCCTAAGAAGCAATTTCTCAGAGTCAAGATGAATGAATGTGACCTTAGGATGCCAAATATTTAACCAAACAGCAAGTAATTCTCATCTCAAATTTAATTCTGCAGTAAAATTAAAACGGTAAAACCAGGGGAAAAATCCACTTGTAAAAAAAGAGTTTGTGTCATCTCCATCTCCAGGAGTCAGCCCCACCACCTGGCATTTGGATGACAGGGAAAGTTCACACCCATCAGTGGTAAAACACACGCAGTAATACCACATTTTGTGTGGAGCCCTACCTCCACAGTTGACTGCCAAGGGCTGGAACTGTTTATCCACCACAACAAGGGAACAGGTAGCATCAAACCCGAGCCCTCGGATCTGGCTGGCATCCACTCCACGGACAACTTCCTGAAAATACACAAAACACACAGGAATACAAATATATCCACATATGTGCAAGTACCATGTGAATAGTGAGTACAGAAAATGAGTTACAAGTTAGCTCAAACTAAACTTTGAATCATAAACACATCAAATTACCAGAAATTCTTTGGGTTTCAAATCTGATTCAGAGGTCTTTATCTACAGTCCTGGATAAAAGCAGGAAGAAGGAAAATATCAGTAAATAAAGGTAGAAGAAAACTTGCAATGTTAATTTTCTCTCTTTTCTAAAGCTTGGAGCTGAGCTGCATGTGAAACATGGACACAGGATTAGGACCAAAGTGTTTCCATCAGTTACTTTGCTGACTTCCTGCCTTTGGAAGCAACAATCTTCCAGAATTGCTTTGGTAACATTGTGTTTGCCTCGTGATACTCAAGGGTCCCAAAAATAAAGTTGGTCAAAATCTGTAGCCATGATAACGCCTCTGCAATGCACACCTTTACTCAGCTACCAAGAGCTTGAATAGCACACTTTTTGGAAGGTTTTCAGAAAAAAAAACCAAACCATTGCCCCAAAATGCCTGAACTTCATGGCTTCCAGCAGCACTGGAAAAAAAAAAACACAACACCCACAAGGACTAAGTGCCAAATGAGGTTGCAAGACACCTAAAATGTAGCACAGTAATAAATTGCCACTTCTCGGCAACAATAAAAATATCATTATTTTAATTAGTAATATAGGGAAAGACTTTCAGTAGACTTCCACAGTGCCAGTCTCTTACTGGCTCTGTAAAACTGCAGTTTCTGAGACCATTTTATTGCTTACATAGAAGAGATTGCATTTAAAGAGGTCCAGAGCAAGAACAAAGCCACTCAGACAGAGAAAAAACAAATAAGCAGAGGAAGACTTGCTCTGCTTTAACATCAAGCTGTTCTTCCCTATCACTCCTGTCACTTCCTTCTTTTCCTTCCATCCCACTCACCTCTCCATCTCAGGGCATTTCTGCAGAGCCAAGCTCATTAATGTTTGAAGAGGCTGATCAATAACAAGACAATGGGTGAACAGTCCATCTGCAAATTACCAAGCGTATCATGAATATTTAAAAAGCCACCCTTAGAACACGGAGCAGGCCAGGGCTTTAGTAAGGAAGATGAAATGGCCTCTGCGTGCACTGCAAGCAAGGTCTCTAACTTACCTTTATCTCCAGCATGTACAGGCAGAGCCCTGGATCAGAGGATACAATTTTCCCCTATAGTAGAGTCTGTTTCAATCTGGTTTTATGCTTGATACTATCCACAGACATTTATTATTTATTTTGGTCTTAAAATACTGGATCCTCTTATAATGAGGATCACAAGTGTTACTTTAGGGGCCATCCACAAACTAGATTACAATTTCTCTACAGTAAGTTCTCCTTTGTGACTCCAGAACAGCCCAATGCACATCTCTAGATACAACATGTACTGCCAGGTTCTGAGCAACCTTGACTCCTCCAAGAACTGTCTCGTGGGTAGAGCATACACCAGCTAAACAAAGCTCACAGCTGTGAGACCTGAAGGCAGTGGGTAAATCCTCCCCCTGCAATAACAGCATAAAGAAAGGCCTTTCATTCTATCTGCAGTTATAGCCTAAGTTTTTTTCACTCTGGCCTTCAGCTCCTCACCAATAAAACAGACATTGTGAGGCTACATCAGCCTCAAGGTGCCTTTAATAATAGCATGGACAGACCCACGCGGCACTGACAGGCACAGGGACTGCAGAACCCTGAACATTCAAAACTCGCAGAGCCACCCGCAGCACAAATCCTTCCTTTTGTCCTTGCCCACCTTTGTGACAGAGCAGCAGGCAGCCCAGATGTCTGCAGAGGACTGCTCATAGTGGTCTGGCTGGGGTTCCCAAACCTGGATGGGTTGCTCTGCGTGTGCCACCACCGTCCCAAACCCATCCACCAGAGCCGCGCGAACGCTGGCTGAGCCCACGTCAACCCCAACGTAGTATTTCACTGCAGTCTGCTTCTCACCGGGCATTTTTAATAAAACCTGTTGAAGGAAAAGGAAAAAGAAAAGGGTTAAAAGCAGATAAAATGACTGATGGAAAAAGTGCCAAGAGCTGCTGCCTCCCATCACGCCAAACATCCCACCTGTGGTGTTATGCTGGTAATTATAAAGTAACTACGTGACAATCAGGTACATGTTACCCAGAGGAAAAAAAGAATAAATAGAGTTAAGTTTCCAAGAGCTCTCCACCATCAATTCACACCACTTTGAAGACTCAGAAAATAATTTTCTGAAAATGTGCTGAGCCATGAGAGCAAGGTGTGAAATCTCTGCCTACTCTTTGACATCCTACAAGAGCAAAGTGAGGTTAAGTTAATTGATTTAATTATTCACAATGAGTTGCTTATTTCACTATATTAAGTTTAACTATTTGACATTTAATAGTGACAAATTCACTGTTCTTAATTTCTCACAGTTTGTTCTTAATTAATAGTTAACATTTCCATTTTAATCAAGCTGTGAGAATGCTAAGAGCTGATCAAAGTATTTGAAACATCAGACAAGTACCAAGTTTAGTGCTTGTATGAACCTATTACATCTCTGAAAAACATGAAACTCAACTGACACACAGCTTCTGATACTCAGAAAACGAATGGATCAATTGGCATTTAATGAATACATGGTATTTACAGAGCATCAAAATGGCTCTACTTAAAAACAGCCCACTTCTCCCAAAGAAGTGACCTGGATAATTTCTGGATTTGGCAGATGGGGTGGTTAGAGGGAGGAGTATAGGCAAAGGGGGAAAGATCTGGAAAGTCCTGATTAACAGAGTATGATTATTCATCTTTCAAATGAATATTATTTTTTCTTTTTTTTAATAGTAACAGTGAGTACAGGTCAGGATCTACTGGCACAATGTAGGTGGCTGTTCACATCCATGGCTGGTTTGTAACCACTGCTGCTGATGGATATCACACATCTACAATCACTGAGGGTTAGAGGCAGCAGGTGAGATAGAAAAGGAAAATAAAGAGCCTCTTATTTCAGAAAATTCCAAGTATAATTCTGGATAATAATTAATTAGGACACAGTTTCATTTGCACTGAAAATGGCATAAAACACCTTGGCTGAAGAAACCAACCGAGGCTTCCCCTCCTCCCACCCCTTAAACAGCTCATAGAAATGCAGTCAGTCTGTGGAGATCTGTTATCACACAACCATTTTGTCCTGCTTCAATCTGGCACTTCGTGCCAGACCCCACTGCTGGGTCCAGGGCCCATGTTTTTGTTCCTTGCTTGGCCAGCACAAGGGAGTTCTGTCCCTGGTGCAGACCATAGCAGTGACCACACCGCATTCTGCTCACACCGTGCAGGGTCACCAGAGCAGCTGTACAGATCATCAGCTTCTAACAATGTCAGAAAGTAGAGAAAACTCCAAGCTATAGAGCATATTGTGGTGCTGTTGGAAATCCTGGCTCCTGCCTCCCAGCATGCTGGTTCTGCCCAGCAGATTAGGTGCAATACACACTAATCTCGTTAAGCAAGGTCATGTGTCCAAGCGATGAGCAATCAGCTAAAAATAATGGTGTGCCATGAGTCTAACACCTAGGAATATTGGCAAGAAAGCCTGCTTTATTTTCTTGGCCCTGGCTCTGTGACCTGGTCAGAGGAACAAAAGCCAATTCCTCTGCCAGAGAGGACAACTCTGCTGCTATGGGTGATTAATACTGCATCTGTCACCTGGGGGGTGACAGCACTCAGCTTCTCCCTCTCAGCCCTCGGCTGGAAAAGCAGTTTTAAGACATTCTTTTCAACACAGTATTCACTTCTTAATTTTGCACTCCATCTCCCCAAAGCTCCAAAGGCTGGATGCAGGTGCTGCAAGTTTCTTGTGAGAAATTTTACTACAGAGACATTGCATAATACTGTTCCTGATACTATCTCACGAATTTCCCTGTTTTTCCCTTATTTCGGCTCTGCCTTTAGCTGCTGACTCATAAAAAATTGAGAATAAACCACAAGCTGCAAACCAGATTCTTTTTTTTTTTAAACATAGGCAAATCCTTCTTACTTGCTTTTCACAAAATACAAATAGCAAAAGGAGTATTTTATATCCTGCCTCCTGCTCACCACACAATATTACTCCAAATTTCTCTTCCTTGTATGGCAGCCTTGATTTTAGCTCATTAATGTGTTTTTGCTACTTAGAGAACAAGCTTAACAGATGTCAGAGAATTAAGCTCACAGTACCTCCTACTCAGCACTTAAAATTATGGCTTTGCACTGGATTCTTCCCACAAACATTTGAAACCTGGAACCCAATCTGCCCATGTAATGTTTACTTTCCTTTTTTTTCCTTACTAAGCAACCAGGATGTGCCTGTGTGAGTGACTGGGCAGGAAGCAGAGTTTGTTTATGTGCTTGAGCAGTGCATATCAGCCTTTGCACATCCACCAGTTTATTGCTGTCAATCAGAGGGAATAGGAAAGAGTTAAGTGACAGTACAAAACCAAGAACCCCGAACTTATATTAACAGGTTTCTTTCTGAATAAAGATCAGCAAGATCCAAAAAGCAGAGCTCAATATCTCACGGGGAAAAAAAAGGCTAAAAGTAAATATTAATCCTTTTTCAAGCACAGCAAGCACTAAGTTACAGAGGCTGTTCAAAGTGCCTCTGCAACAGGATCTGATCTGCTTGCAATAATTTGATGCCAAGGGTTTTTTTGGAATACCAAACACTTGGTATGCCACCTACTTATCAACCCCATCCACAAAAAGCACTGTCATCTCTAGGTCATAAATGTCAGCAATTATGGACTCTGCCCAAGGGTATTTCTTGAGAACCTAAGAACTCTGCAGAGAAGCTGGTGGAAAATATTTAGCCAAAGTACAGTGATAAGAATTTTAAAGAGGAATGTTGTCATTCTGTTTTGTTTCCAGAAGATTCCTTTGGTACAAGAGGAAGCTCCAAATCAGAGATGAAGGAACTCTTTAATGGAGTTCAGACGTAGCATAAGCTTCTTGCTTTGGAATTTGGACACCAGCATTCATTGCCATGTGAAAACTGTTGTGCAAATAAAACGCTGGGTTTGGAACTTTTTATCTGCTGGATTCTTAGCTTCTGCAGACAATACAACCACGAGGAAAACTGTGAACCAGAAAAATGACTGAAATAAAATGTCCTAAAAGTCCAGCCAGACAGGTCAGTTCATCAAGCACAATATTCCTAACACAACACCAAAGTATTTTATGCATGGATGATGCATGTTTATGGACTTCCAAGGGGTGGAAGGCAGTGGAGATAGTACCTTCTAAATCCCTGAAGCATCTAGCTCAGGAAGCCTGGCTCCTTGCAGCCAAGAAAAAAGGCCTCCAGAACTTCAATACAGCCTTGTCTGTGAATTAGGGCCTCATATTTTCAACTTATTATTTGAATTTGCAAACAGAAGGAGAGGGGCAGAGAAAAAAACCCAAAATTAAAAGACATGTCCAGCTTGACCGTGTTAATCCATGACTTTAACTGCTAAGTCAGGACAAGAAGGCAAAACTCCCTCCAAGCACTAAACCAGCAATGGCCTCTTTCTCTGCAAATCACAGCAGGGACAGAATGGCTTTTCAAACAAGTACTAATGATCAAAAGGCTACAGCATATTATAAATATTTATATAGCCCATTAAATAATAGTCTGGATAAATATTATTCAAAATGTGCACGCTGGAAACCACAGACTTCCCAGTTTATCCTTATACAAATGTGTTAGTTTTCCCACATAGGCAATGAAGAAAGAAAAAGGAAGGGTGAAACTCAGTTGCAAAAATATTTCTTTTTAAAAAAAAAAAAAAAATCCTTAACATTATTTACTTTAATTTAGAAGGAATGAGTAAGTAACCAGATGACTTTTTCATGAGCACTGTTAGACTCATCTGTCCTACTTTGCTTCATGGTTATTGAGCTGCCAGGACGTACCTTTCTGTGAAAGCCACGGTGCAGGAGGGCTGCACTCTTCACATCAACACAGGCCCAAGCTCAGCACAAGCTTTCAGCAGCAGCAATTTAGACTTCGTGGTGCTGCGTGCTTAAACACAAGGAATTAGAAGGACTGGCTTGTCTGTTTTAAACTTTGATCTTTGGAACACTGCAGGCTGCCCAGACCCAGCGATCGTGGACAAACAGTGTGTTTTCAGTAGTGCAGCTGTGCTTTTCTATGGGTTACCAAGAAAAAGATTAACAGGCTCAAATTAGGCTTCATGAGCTTCATGTGAAAAGATCTAAATATGCTAAAGAAAAGCTGCTTTTCAATTGTAGAAAGGAGATAAACCAAAACAAGCACTTTTGACATTATACTGGAAATTCAGCACTTTGTTGGCTTTCTAGAGTTAAGTAACCAACACAAGCGGTGGTGGTAGAGTGGCAATCTCTCCTTGAAGACAGTGAACTCCCTTTCCTCTTCCAGCTTCTGTAATTCCTATTTGAATGTGGAAAGAGAAAGAAGGCACACGTCTGTGTGGGAGAGCAGGAGCAGATGGGGAATTCTAAGGCTGTGTTGAAGGGCAGTACTAATATAGAAAATATCCTTAAATGCCCAAGGGACTGTGCTATAACTATCAACAAGCATTTATTTTTCAGCTACCCCACAGCAAACAAAACAAAAACAAAGAACAAAAGCACACCTCAGCTCCCCTTTTCCCTTCCCCAAACATGAACACGTACACGCAGGATCTCCAGCTTAGGAATGTGAGGACTGTGTTAACAATAACAGAACTGGAATAAATTAAAATGGAGCTGGGGAAAATATGCTTCTTCACTGAAAACCAAACACTTCTAGATTCTTTCATCAATTCTGTGGTACATTCTGTGAAGGTTTCTTACATCTTACAAGGACAACCAGCTTCAAATAGTGGAAGATTTCAGCAGTAGGATCTGACCCTGACTCCAGTCCCATAATATTTAGATTTTTCCATCAAAACCTTCCTAATTGTCCCCCTACCATTTTAATATTGTGTCAATAAATCCCAGCATAGGCAGGACTGAAAATATTCTACTATTTTCTAGTATCTCCTCTTCTCTCTATAAATAATTCACTATGTACTAATTTGCTGTAATGTCTCTCCAGATCTTTTTTCTTCCCCTTGCTTTCAGTGTCCATGACAAAGTCATTACTTCATTGCTGCCCTCTGCCCTCTATCTTTTGGATTTTAAATACTTTCAGCCCAAACTACTTCCACCTGCTTGGACATAAAGCAAGGTATATTCGGGTTTATCCTGGTGTAACCAGTAAGTGGAGAAGTGAAAATGACTAAATTATTCTAAGAAGTTAGATCCAAATTTTATTTCTTTTCAGCTTCTACTGCCTCCATCAGTATCTCACTCAGGAACAGAAGGATGTCAGCGTGACCAGTGCCAGTAAACACCAAGCTCTTAAATGTACAACAGAGTTGGTTTTCTCCATATTCTTCTCGAGAAGAGATTTGTCCTAAACAGAAGACTTATCAGCTCTCCTTCCAGTTCCTGTCTTCAGCTCACACAGGCAGACACAGCCTGTGGTACTGATGATCAAATAGGAGCAGTGGCATTCTGGCCCCTGATTAAAGAGCGGAGTATGGCTGTGCTGGGTCAGATGAAAGGTCCAATCAGCCCAGGATCCTCCACAAACAGCAGAAGCCGTAAGAAAAGCATATGCCTGCCCTTTTCATCCAACACTACTTCCCCAGGACACCTTTCCTCCTGCTATCTATAGCAGAGGCACTTCCTGAGCCAGAAATTTTATCTTTAGGATTAGCAGACCTTGAAGGCTTTTTCCTCTCTAAATTTGTTTGTGCTCTTTCTGAATCCAGGGAAACTTTCCTAACTGCAAACTACTGTGGTAACGAGTTATAACGTTCTGTGTAAACAATGCAAGAAAAAGCCCTTTGGTTTGTTCTGAGCGTGCCACCTGCTAGTTTTGTTTGATGTGTCTGAGTTCCTGAGCTAGAGGAGACATTAAGCAATTGCTCTGTATTTACTTTCTCCATGCAGCCACGATTCCATCGCATTCTGAATCACCCTCAAAGGCCTCACTGCAGTTATCCACAGACCATGGGTGTTGAGCTGAACTCTCTACAACGGTCAGGTAAGTCAAAAAGCATTTTCCTGCTCTCTGAGTGCTCATGGATGTGGCAATAACACAAGTTCCATAACACACTGCAGTAGTTAGTACTAATAAACAGGAAGGAATGATACCAAGGCCACTTTGGGCAAGTGGAATACTGCTCAGAGATGCTACAGTAGGAAAACAACATGTTGGTGTCAGCTGAGAAGTGCTGCTTCGGAGCACACAGGTGGCCACGGATTTCCACCTTCAGGCAGGTCTCAAAACACTGGACTCACAACAGAGGGATCCAGGAGCTCCTTCCAACTACATCTTGGAGAAGGCTTGGGGCTACTGCTCACCTTGGCTTTCCCTGGCCCCGCTGAGGTTGCTGCACGCCCCGATGGGCTCTGCATGGCAGCAACACGAGGCCCACGCCGAGCACACCCGGCTGCCCCGAGTGCTCCCTGCCTGTAACCCTGCCACACACAGGAAATGAGTGCAGCCCTCCCTGCTCCAGAGCTCACCTAACCCGGGGAACAGCAGGAAACAGCTGCGGAGAGGAGCTCTCAGGAAAAAGGAAGGCTGAGAAAGGGGCTATGAGAACACACAACATCAGATGAGAAGGCACAGCCTACAGGGGAAAACTAACAGCTCCGATTCCCTCCGGAGCTCTCTGGGCCCTGCTGGGACTGGGCTATCCCTTCAAAAGCAGGGTCTGATCCTGCATCCATTAGTGGCAACCTCCCAGCCATTATCAGGAGTCCAGGATTAAACCCCTGACGCTCGTGAACATCACAGGTGCACTCACACGGCAGCAGGATTTTGAACACTTGCCATAACCTCCAATCTGTCAAGCAGAGGAAATGTTGATCAGTTAATGCCAGGACACAATTCCCAGGCAGGAAAACCTAAGGAATAAGGGGGGTATAGTACAGCACCCTTTCTTATCCTCAGCCTGGCAACAGCAGCGGATACAACCCATGCACACCAT
Source organism: Eulacestoma nigropectus (assembly GCA_013397775.1). Lineage (NCBI taxonomy): Eukaryota > Metazoa > Chordata > Aves > Passeriformes > Eulacestoma > Eulacestoma nigropectus. Next base: position 535,220 of record VZTE01006591.1, read on the forward strand.
GCTCCTGAGATCCATTCCCTGCTCTGACGCTGCAGCTGCACACATCCCCAAAGGCTGTGCTAAGGACCTGGCAGGCAGACGTGGCCCCAGTGACACTGCAGAATGCCTGAAGCCCTGAAAGAAGACACTACCTTGTTTACGTTGACCGAGGGGGAAAAAAATGCCATCTAATTATTACATAAATTCTGGCTGTAGCAGCTTCATGACTAGTTGAAAAGAGGTAACAGGCTCCAAAATGACTGATGGACCCAAGTGTTTGGATCCACTGGCTTATCAATCTAATGCTAAGGAAGATCTTTCATATCCCTGTGTCTCTATCACTTTAACCTACCCAAGATGGACAGAAAGAATAATCTCTGCTCTTTGCCTGTAAAACTGATACATGTACTGTAATTTTTTTTTTATTTTTTTCATTCTGTGCTATGATGAAAATGGAGAAACAAATAAAAATCCCCAAACAACCAACAAAACACATGCCAGAAAAAAGCAGCATACAGCAAACACAGCCTAGCACAATAATGTGAAATCGCAAAATATCTGTTGAAGTTATAAAATGTAATTTGGAGAAGAACACAATTCAAAAGGCACAATTACAGTTCACACAACAGCTTTAAACCGCATTCCTGCAGCAAACCAGCTCTGACACCAGGAGCTTCCGTGCAGGATACATGGGCAAATACAGCCATAAAGCCACTGTGGATGCCAAATTAGCCAACCTAGGGAAATGCTGATATTCTAACTTTAACCCCATCTTTAGATTCCGATGCTACATCACAGTTGAATCTGGCACTAGCCCTGTGATTATGTATCAGCAGACCAGTATAAAAATAATTTGTTCTGAGTTCAGAGTTTCATGAAACGATAAAACATCAAAATTAGCATTCTGGCTGAAATCCACTGCACTTCCCATCAAGGCTTACACATTTAAGCAACATCTGAACCAACTGCCTATAATTACTCCTGGCAGATACTGGAGCACTTAGGCCAGCAGTAGATGCAACACTGAAATAAATTTTTAAAGACATGGTGCAAACCACTTCTTTCAAGATGCTCAGCCCAGAAGCAAACATGTGTCCATAAGCCGAACCCACGGTTTATTATACAGGATTTGTTCACTCTTGCATAGTAAAAGTCTGAGAAGAATGACAGCCCCAAATAATCTGCCAGTTTAAAATTAAACATTTATTTGGGCTGTAATTCCAAAAACACTTGCCCTGAAGTTCCTGTCACAACTACTTAAAAGGAAGTGGGGTTGCATATTAGCTTAGGTTAAAAGAAACACTAATTCTGCATAAAGCCAGTTGTTTATTTATTCAAAAGAACCAACACTTTAAAATGATAATTTAACTGAGAAACATAGAATGGAGTAACAGAAATGGCTAAGAATACACATAAAAACTGCCTAGCATAGAACTAGTTTATTTAGTCTCTTCTGACACTATAAGTTTATTTCTGCCATGATTCTTATAGCTGGGAACAGCTGTCCCTAAGAGCAACCAATTCCCTCTGCATTTATCCTCCTACCCCACACACCCTTCCCAGGAAAAAAGAAATGCCTCTTTCTTTTTCCATATGCTCATACACATTCCTGAAGGAAAGGGACCATTAACATTACAGAGCCTTTAAAACTTCATTGTTTTTGTACTGTATTTAAGTACATTTATAAAAAAGTTTACCTCAACTACTTAAGAAAATGATCTTCCAGGATAAGAAAATACATGAGGAGGAAAAACAAGACCACCTTCCCAACAATGTGTCTGCTTATCACTTCCTAAAAACTTCAGAGACGACCAAGCCCTCTCCTCTACTTCCCTGGAATTTGTTTTGTAAGTGCTCTCCAGAGAAGAGCACTGGCGCTAAGTTTATTAAACTTCCTAAGAAATCCCAGGCACCTCAGCAGAGAAGGAATCTGCCAAGTCACCAGTTCCTCACCGGTGCAGAGCGTGGCACCGGCGAGGAACGCAGCCGTGTTGGAAGGTCTGGAGCCAAGCACGAGTAAATTCCAGCTGGTTCTTGGGATGTGCTCTGTGCCAGCCCAAGAGCCCTTCGGGGTCGCAGGGGCACGACAAGGAGACAGGGCTGCGAAGGTGCCAGAAAGTGGAGCTGCACGGGGATGAGGGAGGCAGCAGTGGAAGCAGGACACCAGTGCCAGCAGCACCTGTGCCAGAGAGACAAGACTGGAGACGACATTTATGGCAATCTCCCGGGGATATGGAGGATTAGGCGAGTGTGTGAGTGACGTGCATGTCCCACCTGCCCAGGTCAGGTCACCTGAGCGCTGCCCTTTCACAGAATCACAGAATAAGCTGAGTTGGGAAAGGATCCTCAAGGATCATCGAGTCCAACTCCTGGACCCGCAAAGAACCCCAAGAGTCACACCACGTGCCCGAGAGCATTGTCCAAATGTTCCTTTGAGCTCTGGCAGGTTTGGTCCTGTGACCCTTCCAGGAGAGCCTCTTCCAGCGCCCAACCACCCTCTGGGGAAAAACCTTTTTCTAATATTCAGCCTCAACCACCCCGACACAAGTTCAGACCATTCCCTCGGGTCCTGTCACTGGGCACCACGAAGAAACCAGTTTCTGTCCCTCCTCTTCCCCTCACCAGGAAGCTGAATTTGAAGCACACGGGAAGGCGGCTGGGATAAGGGGGATCCACAGGAGGCGCTGGGAGGATCCGTGTGCCCAGCCCAGCCCTGGGCAGCCTAAAATGCGTCCCCTGGCACTGGGCACCCCCGGGCCGCCTGGGGGCTCTGAAGGGCAGCCCCGCTCCCACTGAACGTAGGAGTTACATATGGCCGTGCTACAGAGAAACGTCAGGAGGAGACAACCCGGGACAGGCAGAAGGATATAAATCCCATCAGCTACACGAAAAGCAGGCTCAGAAGTGATCTGCAGCGATGCGACCGCTCAGCCCACGCCCAGCCGGGGCGCGCCGCACGGGGCCCGCGGCTGCGGCCAGGGGCTCCCTGGGGGAGGAGGCGGCGCTGCTGATCAAACAACAACACGAACGCGAGACCTCCTTTTAGTAGCAGGATCCGAGCCCTAAGGGAGGAGGACGGATTCCTCCGGGCGTCACGGCGGAGACGGGGCAGGGGCAGGGGCAGGGACAGGGATAGGGACAGGGGCAGGGACAGGGACAGGGGC